>OY720464.1:24140652-24740652 GCA_963082715.1 Harpalus rubripes
GAAACAGTTCCGCAATTAAACTAGATATGTGAAACAAATTAGTTGCTTCGGTCAGACTTTACTATGAATATACTGACCAGACCATATAAGCTATTTCATCATCCTCATAATTCACTTATTGTACACAATGTTACAAATGAAGTTTAATAATTGATTCTGTACCTAAAGGTGATAATAATTACTGAGATATGAATTTAATTTCATCCCAAATCGATCAGGTCACACTACATAGAGGTACAATTTTTTATTAAAATTCCAATAGATAAGAAAAAAAATTTAATATATCAAAATAATTTTCAAATCACATTTTTTTAAATTTTTTGCGTTGATCTTGCAAAAAACGTAATAAAAGCACTCCAGTCAGTGAGTGCTTTTCTACCGGTATCGGATGTATTGGAGGTCTCGACTTACTGACTGCACTTAATACTTATTCGTATAACTTAACAACTATATAATTTAATAACGATAATTTGTATCTGTTGATAGCAAACACTGCACTATGCGCATGTGCAAAACGATTCAATTTCAGTTAACAATCTCGATAATGATAATTACACGTACACACATCTGTGTTCCTAGGTTCCTAGCATGTGACAGAGACATCCGAGCATTCTTATTTCCGTTGCAGTATTATTTATTTGTTCGTGTTTTGCTGTCATGTAATGCGAATAATACGATATATCTATTGATACCGTAATGTACTCGTAATATGAGTTGTATTAATGGTGTTGTTACATTTCATCATAAAAGAGTATTGTACGGTAACATAATACGAAAAGTATACAGTGCCCCAGTCAGTGCCGGCTCCAGACGATAGCAGACGATGCGTTGCATCGGGGCGCCTTACTTAAGGGGCGCCGAAGTGAGGAAATAAATTACAATTTAATATTAACAAATATTAAACAAATATATGATATATGGACTAAATAAGTTAACATACTTTTATATAAAAAATCGCGAGTAATTCATTCTATCAGTCAGTGCCGGATCAAGCCAGCGCGGGGCCCGTAGCAAATGTGAACAGGGGGCCCTTGAATTGCATTTCGTATTATAATTTAGGATGAAAATAAAACAAAACATTTACAGAATTAATAACACAAAAGCACGTAAAAACTAAGACACTATAACACGACGTAAATAGTCCAATAACAACAAATTTCGCTCTTAAAAGAAAATAAACTTACTCGTATGTAATAGGGGATTACAGCTTAATCGAATTAAGAGAAATTAGTAAAAAATAGTGAAAGTAGATGCTTAATAATGAATATTAATAAAGAAATAAAATGATATAATTCAAATATTTCGGAAATAAGGGTTTTTTTGTTTTAGCAGCTCGTCACTCATATGAAATCCATAAATATTATTTTGATTGGCGACTCAAAGACCACATATAAATATATAACGAATACCGAGGTAGGGGTGGAGTCTACTACCAATAGAAGTAGACAAATTCAAATAGCGGACACGTGGCTACCAGTCCAGTACTGCAATTCTCAAACAATTTTTATTTGAATATAAATTTCTTGCATTAAACTTAATAATTTTGATACACTTGCAATTATAAAGCATGCAAACTTGTACAGTGTTACAATATTAATTTGTTTTTTATAAATATAAATTAAAAATAGCATACATTTCAAGAACATTTTAGATCCACGAAGAAAACAGTTTTATATAAAAACTTATGTTCGTGACGTCACGTCTATATTTTCAAACTTCGGGGAACAATAACTCGTTTATTTCACCGGATTTTCACCAATAGTCTTAGTTTTACTTATACTTTGTGATGAAATTATATTTAAAAAATGGTGGAATCCCCTATTGTGATAGGAACGAACGACTGAGTCGACGGGGTATACAAACAGCTCGAATCGAAAACAATATTAGGGGATTCCACCTGTAAGTAATGTGGTGTTGCCAACTTGTAGCATAATAATGTACCTATACTATTACAGTATGGCTTGCGCTCACTTTGAGAATAGCTACTAGGCGTGTGGCTTATAATTTTTTGATTTGTAGTTTTTTTGGGCACAGGCCCGGGCCCCCCCAAGCCGCGGGGCCCGTAGCATTTGCTGCCTCCTGCTACATGGTTAATCCGGCACTGCTATCAGTGCTACTTCATGTCGTTAAGTAAAAGGCGCCTTTGTTCAAAATTCTATTTCAGCACCCTCCACAATGTATAATTTACAAATTAACACACGCTTTAAAATCTATACTTTGATATCTTTGATTCTTCAAAAAATGCTAGATTAAAAATATTGATGAAACTCCCTTCTCTTAGTTACTCGTATAAACAAAATCGTTTGTCGTGATCAGCAACCTTATAGTTATATTTTACAGTTATAATTTATAGTTTGCATCATAACAATGCCAGAAAATTATCAATTTGGCACTATTTTTTTTTACTTTCTTTCGTCTAAATTTGAATAGTACCTACCTAGGTAAATAGGTAAGGGAAATTCAATATCGGCAATCGGCAGAAAAGAAAAATAAAATTATCCCACAAGATTTCAGAATTATAAATCATAAGCATTTGATTCCTCGCAAAATGCTAGTATTTAAATATTTGATTCATTGTCGGATTCTTTGTTGTATTCAATATTCTTGAGCTATAATTAAAATATTCATTGTTGTAATTAACACCTTCGCAGGTCAACATAACAATGGTAGAAAAATATCTTTTTGGTAGGATAATAAATTAATGCAAAAAAAAATATTGTTCACTGCTACCCCTTATTGTGTAAGTTATTATTTTTAGTATTTTTTTCTTTATTTTTATTTACTATTATTTACTGTCTTGAAATGTCGCCCCTGGATAGGCGCCTTTGTGTGGGGCATAGCATAACCTGCCCACCCGCAAGGAGTGGGCACTGCATTCATTCAAGAATGGATGTAAATTATTGCATTGCTGACATGTTCATTCAACTTTATTAATTTTTCGAAAAATGAAATATTCTGAAGTCGCCTAATTTGAAATTCGATAGCAGCCAAATAAAGTAATAAATAAAATCACGAATGAAATCTTCTTCTTCAACTACAAATTATATTCTCCATGTCCAATAGTGGACATAATATTGTGTATCTATAATACTAGTCTGTCTAGTCTATGTGAACTTTTATATATTTTGCTTTGTTAGTATGTACGAGTATGTTTGTATTGTTTGTTAATACCTATCTGATGTACACAATTCTACATTAAGAGCGCACAATTTAAATTTGCATCGGGGCGCAAGGAACCCTAGAGCCGGCACTCACCCCAGTACCGACGTATCTTGATAAGTGGGTAATAGATGGTACAGTACAGAACCATCATGAAAGAGAAAAGTTTTTACGAGTATAAAAGTTTTCAAGTTGATACGTACAGACGTACGTGTTGTTAAAAATGAAAAATGAAATTATTAACTCCACAAAGAGGAACTGTTATAATGTAATACAACTGTGTTTAGTATGTGGCATGTAGCTTGAATCTGTTTAGTTAGTACATATGTCAATATGGCGTCGTTGTGCAATAATTTGCATTAAGTTGCTGTTTATAATTATGTAGGCAATAATAGTATACAAGATGTTAATGAACACGTGTTACAAATTTATAAAGTTTGTAGGTGATGCAAAATAGACTAACTTTTACTTATAAACTTATATCCGGAAACGAACCGTTTTCGAGTTACAGGCTCTTAAAAAAATAATAATTATCTACCTTAATTTTAGTTGGCTGTGGGCTGTCACTTCAGTTATTTGGTTTGTCTATGTTAACTTTTAGCACTGAATTGAAGATGCATTATGTATGAGCATAATATGTTCGCGATTACGATAACATGGCGTTAAAGTAAGGCCAAGCAAATCCTGGCGGTTTTAAACGAATGTATCAAAATATGTTCCGAAGGTGCAATGCTGGCAATGAAGTCGGTGATCGTCAATTTGAACAATTAAAGCGGTGAGACGTACAGGGAAAGGATTCCACATATTGGACATTTCAAACTGAGATAGCCATTTTATATTACCCTCAAAACCACGTCAAATGACTTCTAAAAAAAAAAAATATTCCTACATGGCAAATGTCTGTAATCAAGCCAAATTTATAAAGGCTGTCCTGCGACTCGACTGCCATAGCTTAAATGTGTATTCCTTAGATAATTTTAAGTCGAAAATACTATATTCACTTATATTTGAATCTTAAAATTAGATGAGTTATGAGCGATATTAAATTGAGGTGTTCTTTGCAAAAACAACATTAGTATATATTTTAAAATTTGAGATAAACAAAGAAAACACTTTCTAGCTTTCCTACTATTATAGCTTCGAGAAAATAAACGGATTATATAAGAATTGTTCATTTTTTACTATTTTCAGTCATCCTAGTTGAGATGTAAAACGTAAAGATTCCTCCAACTTTGTTTCAGTATAACATATTTAGGACCGGTATTTTCACTTGCGAATAAAAGTTTAGATAAGTTTATCCTTCGGATAAATATTTTTGTTGTCTTTTCACTTGCAAATAAATTTATTCGTATATAGTATCATAAGTGGTAAATTTTTGCCGGAAAAATTTTCAGATTGCCCGAGAGCTGGTTGCCTAGCAATTTATTGAGTGGCATTGTCAAAAAAATCACGAGTTGTCAAATGAGTGATTTTTGATCAATGTCACGAGATAAATTAGCAACAGGCTCGAGTAAAGCAATCGGATAATTTTTCCAGGATAAAATTTAACCACGAATGGTATTCGGATGACTATTTCCAAAATAAAAAACCAGATAATCATTTATATATTTTTCTTCTCGACAAAAATCTTCTAATTTTTATTGTGTTTTGAGGTGTTACATTTAAGTTTGCTTTTTCAACGTTTTAAATGGATTCCTGTCCGAATCGACTCGTTTTTAATAAAAACTGATAACACTGAAAATATACACACTTTGACAGGTACGTAAACAATATGTTTCTAAAACATCAAAACATTTTCGTTTATCAAAACACACTTACTTGTAAAAATACGACATCTTATTGGCTTAAAGGGTGCGAAATTTTTTTTGTGAAGGTGTTTTGTCAAACGAAACTAGGTAGAATCCTGAATTTGGATTAGATTATAAATTTATGAGTGAAATAGTCGATAGAATAACATCTGTTATTCGCGGAATAAGTTATTCGGTAGTTGGGTAGCGAATAACCTGTTTATTATATTTCCACATAGCGCAGATTTGTAACAAAACGGATATATTAAATATTTTTTATGATTATAATTATATTTTGAACTATGAAGTAATAAATAACGTGAGAAATCTATCACACACCATCAGACAGCGACATAACCACATACATGAAGGAATTTTTTGACATTTTGACAAATTCTGATCATGAAAACAAAGTGTTTTCAATTTATTATTACATATTGGCGATCGTAGTTGATCTCAAACAGTAAATCATTATAAAGATCCTGATATTTCACGCTGGCAAAATATTTTCGAATTTTGGATACTTTTGTTGAATACAATGACAAACATTTACTTCAGACTGAAAGGAATATACAAAAAGTACAAGGAAAATTTTACAATATACATATCTCGTTTACCGCATATGATTGCTGCATTAGATGGTACCTACTTGTTAAATTACAGTCTCTCGGGACTTAGTGGCTTATTCTGTAGGAATGTCGTTATACCATAACGTATCGTTATGAAAAAGTTGTTATAAAACGATAATTTTCAAAAAGCGTATTCTGTAAAACCATTGTCGTTATATTGAAATCGTATTGTCGTTATTTTAAGTAGTTCGTGAACGATAAGGATTCACTTGTCGTTATTCATTCCGTTAATGTCAAATGTTAACAAATGGAAGGGTTAATTAATTTATCATTTATATTTGTGCAGGAAGAAATGGAAAATAGGTAACAAACATTTATTCATGCATCAAATATATAATTAACAACCATAATTACATTTTAGAAGAAATGTTTGTGGTCGTGAAAGTCTTTTGTGGGATAATATTAATCCATTTGATAATCGTTTTTTACAAATATTCTTTACTCAATAAAGAAATAATAATTGTAATAATAATATTAATATTTTTTTGCAAAATGATATTAGAATGACAATTTAATTTTCAATGATAGCTACTAAGTTTTCTAAAAAAATGGCTAAACGGTATGAGGACGTTTATAACGATATTACTTAGTGAATACGATTTTTACAAAATGTCGTTCAGGATCATATCGTTCGTTTATAAATAACGATAGTTGTTATATAACGATATTTTTACAGAATAAGCCTGTAAATGTACAGAATAATATAGATGACATTAAAGACGTCAAACAAAATTTTGACAACTACGGATTCAAAACAAGTTGACAAATTTTATCCTTGTCTGCTTAACGAGGCTACGCCAAACTCTATCTTTCTCTACTGACACAAATTCACTCTGCAAGGCTACTAATTCACGAACGTTAAAGTTATTCGACAGATAGCTATTTGTTTTTGACAAATATGTGAAAAGACAGGGGAATTATTCGTTGGATAAATACATAGAATAAATTTATTTAACGAATACTTATTTGAAACTTTATTCGAAAGTGAAAATACCGGGCCTTATAGTACTTCTAAATTATTAAAACGATATAAGGGAGTGTTTAGCTCACTTAGATTTACAAATTATATATTGTAAGTTTTCGTGTAAAATGCCTACTTTACTCATTAATCAGTTTTTATTGATTTCTCCAAAACAATAACACTACATACAACGAATACATCTAATATAACAGGAACATTAAGTCAAATTTTCTTTATAATATATATTTGAAGAAATCACAAAGAAAGCAAATAAGAAAATCAAGAAAATACAAATAGGTTACCTACTAAAATATGAAAAAAGTCACAATAACAGAATGCGCAATTGCGGGCGACATGCTAATATTTGCAAAATGCAAAGATGGTAAAACAACTGCAAGAAAATCTGGATGTCTGAAACAAAGTGTTACAAGGGGCGAACATGAAGAAGAACTGAACAAAGGTAAAAGTATTGATAACAAAGGAACGAAGAGAAGTAAATACAATAACACTAAACGGCCATGATTTATGAGTTTTAAATATCTTGAATTTGTTATATTTGCCTCATCTTTAAAGCCCAATGGACCACATTAATTTCTGCTTCACCATGCTAATTATCCAATATGAAAAAACCTTTTCGAACACATCATTAATTAGAACTTCAGTGCACAGATGGTTCGATCTCAATCCTTCTTAATTGGAACGTTTCACCACCGAGGGGTAATTAAATAAATGACCGATCGTGGTAACTAGGTTCTATCGACCCGAGAGATATTTTGCCAAGGGTTCATGTCTATTCAGTATGGATTAATCCAGTCGTGAGATTCCATCTATCGTTTTAAATATCAAACAGCATACGCTGTAAATACAGAGATTACCTTAGGGTAGGGTGAAAGGGATTTAGGTTATTAAGTTTAGGGCCGGACGAACATTCTGGACATATTTGCAGACAGAATGACGAAAATTGATTTAATAACGATTTAATAAGACAATGATGAGGGAAGTTTTAGTGATAATATACTTCGATATTAATATCTAATAGCGAAAGTGTTGTGTGCTATCAAATTGTTTGTAAACTTGTTCAAGACCACAACGGTTGATCAATAAACAAACAAACACTTAAATGGAAAGTTATCATAATTAGGAGGAAAGTACCAAACTTAGTGTTGACTATACTTTGAAAATGAGTTGGAGTAATATATTAGAATTTTACTAGGGGGTTGAAATAAAATTTACTTCTCCAACTATAGAAAGCTCTCAATAAACGTTTCGATAATCATTTTTGAAGAGTTACATAGGCTTAGAATTTTCCAATGGACTCTTTATTAATTATGTTATCTGCAAATAAAAGTTCTTTATCACTTCCATTTATATTTATTACAATATGAGGTGACTCCAGCTGATATCGAAAAAAATAATTGAGAACTGAAACGGTCGACCTCTGTCGAATTCTGTTTTTTCGACTATTTAACAATTATTGACGGGAATATCTATGACGGACTGATTTATTATTTCAGCTCAATATGCGGACACATATGAATGTCTAAAAAAACCCAAAAGTAGTAATCAGATTTCATATTTTGTTTTCGAGCTACAGTGTTTTAAAAATTTAAGTTTAATGAAATAGGTTACCACGTTTCAATTGCCAAACAATAAAAATAGACGCCGGCCGTGAAGCTTAAGTAATTATATTTATTATTTTTTCTATTTCGGTGTTCTTATGAGTCTATAAAAGCACTGTTTCTCACTGAAAACACATCGTTTAGAATATCTATAAACGCACTGTTTGTCCCAAAACGTACGGCAAAATTTGAGATTAACGTGTTTTTGAAATACTGATCTAGTTGCCATGAACACGTCTTTTGTTTGGTAACATTTGAATATCATTCGCCAGACCTGACTCCAGTAAATTTTTATCTTTGGGGTTTTGGGGTCACATGAAACAGATTGTTTATGCAACTGAAATGCACACGGTAGAAGAATTAGCCCAAAAAATACAACAGGCTGGGTATTATTAGGAATAAAGGAAGAAATAAAAATGTATTAAAAAATTATTCTAAAATTCGTTAAACTAAAATTTTAGCCACAGAAATTATGAAATAAACAATAACTCGTTAACGGTTACATTTAGAACATATATTTATATAAACTCTTCGGCTCTAAATAAGTTCTAGAATTCATCTTTGAAATATTGCCGGTACGCTTCGGGACATACTGTATAGGTAGCTATGGTTTGATACAATGTATTCATGGAAACAATCACACAAAATTCACAACAGTCAAAATGTGAAATTTCAATTGTTTACTATTTGCCAAAATTTATTTCGTTTTCAAAAGGCCTGAATGGTTTGAAATTTTGATATGTGATATTATAAGCCAAAACACGACAGGGGAACGCGGGAAAATCCTTATAGTTTCATACATATTAAGCACTGCCTATTTTTTGCCAAAATTTATTACGTTTTCAAAGGGTCTTAATGGTTTGAAATTTTGATATGTTTCATTTTAAGCCAATACACGATAGGGAGATTTGTAGGGTGCTATAATTTGATTTATTTTTTCGAAAATCCTTATAGTTTCAGAGATATTAGGCTCTATCTATTTTTTGCCAGAATTTATTTCGCTTTCAAAGAGCCTTAGTGGATAAAATTACCTCAATTGAAAAAATAGTATAAAACACATGTATCATAAGGCCTATTAACGCACTCGTCCTTTGTAAAACTCGCCTAGCTGCTCGTTTTCAAAACTTGGACTATTTTATTGTTTAAAAATAGGAAACAATGCCACGTATTGACTAATATCTTGAATATACAAATATTGTGTTTGTTAATGATTTTTTAACAGGTAGAGAACAGTAAACTTTCGAGATTCAGAAATTCATTCTATTCTAAATGGTATAGTTAGCATAAAGGAACATGAAGATAAACTCGAGAGAGCAACATTAGCTGTTGGCAAACTGCCCAGAACATGTCTATATAGGGCCATAGAGACATCTTTGAACATGTATTATAAATTAGATATTTAAGACAATGTAACTGGAAAACATACAAAAATCGTATTACAACTTTTGAGTGTAGTATACTTACGAAGTTGGCATTTTCGCTAATATACGAGTATAAAATGATAAATGTAAATATCATCACAGCCCATTACCCATTGCTGAGTGTGCCAATATGCTTCTATTCACAGATTTCGGTAATGGCGATTCTACGAAAATATACAATTTATCAGTATATTAATCAACTTATTGAGTTTCAACAAATAAAACTTTTTTAAAACTCTACAATACTTTGGATGATTCTAAAAAAGCCGCCAAAACATTTAATTTCTTTTGCATAAATTGTGTAACATTTTTCATTGATCAATCACATATAAAATTCGCGCCTATTCTTGCTTGCAGGTTTCTGAAAGTTTTATTCTATAAATTGATTTTGGTTCTGGACAAGTTTGTCTATTATGTAGGGAGAAGATATTAAACTTGCTGAAGTTTAACAAAGAATTTATAATAAATTACGAAATTTGAGAGGAATTTTTATTATTATTTTCGAACAAGCTTCAACAAGATTCGTAATTTCCAGAAGGGACACGAATTATTAAATGAACTGAAATTTATGAAAAAAATTGAAGCTCGGCGGAAAATATTTAATATATACCCGTAATGGATATATTCGAGCAGATCATGAACATGTTGATATGATATTGATTATACAAGTCATAATTAATTCAGCCAATGGCATTTGAGAATTTTACTTAGATACCATATATTGATAAGCGGATATACGAATATACCCTGGACGACGTAGTGTAACGGTTTTTGTATATTCGCTGGGTCCCAAATGTAATATCGCCACAGTAACCACTAGTAAACACGTTGTTTTATTTATCAACAAACGTCAAAAAAAATATTTTATTTTTGTTGTCCAATTTATTTATTGTATAATCCAACGAATACCATACTTGTGTGTTCAGTATTATCAGAATATATTGTGTTGATACACTCAACGTATTATTTCCAAATTAATACGTTTCGTGGCAACACAATAAAGGTACACTCACAAATTAAAATTAGGTTTAGATTTATGGTTTATACTTTAGATTTAAAGACTTTTGCCGCATATTATGTAATGACTCCATTGACACTTTAGATTTTAGTGTCTCTAAATCTATATCATAAAGCGAAACATTGCAAAGTTCAAACTTTAGGTTTATGATTTAGTTTGACGTCACAAACTTCACCAATGAGAACGAGTCTAAAACGATGTATGTATACGAACACCCATCTTTATTTAGTATTTACTTGGTGGAATCAGCTTTTTAAACAAATGCAAGAACATGGAACTGTCAAAATTTAATTGCTGAAATATAACCAATAATGCCAAGCGAATGACAGTTTCACGGCGATCGGATATCTATTGCTCTACCGATATATTAATCTTGTTGTTGAGGCATTTACATAGATGTACAATCAAAACTAAATTAGAGTTAAATTAAACTTGCATTTATGAATGACTTACTTAAATCTAAACAAAAACCATAAACCTAATTTTCATTTGTGAATGCACTTTAACAGACAAACAATAAACAAATCAATATTCGATTATTAGTGACATTAAAGAAAGAAAGGATTAAATTCGTCAATACACATCTGGCACAGAAATATAACAAGGTAAAAGAGTGGAAGATGCCCTGTAGTGTACTTACACCGACTTATAATATACTTGTTATAACAGTTATTTGAAATAACTAATGTACAACATTACTCACTCCGTGAGAGAATAATTGAGAAGTCACGGAGAAATTATAACAAAAGTTTTTTTTATAAAATTATTTTATTATAATTTAGCATTATGAAACTTATTTTTTTTTTTAATTAATACTACGATTTATGTCAAATGATTAGGTTATTTATTTTTGCCCAATAACAGCTGTCTTCTATGACTGGTTAGTGGTTGGAATGGTATGACTAGCGAATGAAAGTTGACGTGTAAATTATTTTATAGATGTGGTTTCTTTTGAAACTCTACAGAAGAACAGAATTGTACGAAATATACAGATATGAAATTTTTGCATTAACCCATTTAAATACTGGATCAGGAAAGCACATTAATACATTACCTACTTTGTCTGGCTGAAAATAGATGGCCGACTAGGGTAATTGAATATCAAAACAGAGGTGCGTTTAAAATATTTTAAACATTTTTCGTTTATATTGATTATATCAAAATATTTTGATCTTCAAACTATTTAGTTTGGCACAAAATTGACCCCTATGGTGCACTCTCCCTGTACAGGCTGTCTCACAACTCGCGCCCCAGAGCGAATGAGGAAACACGAGACTGCACTCGGATGTGTAATTTCGAAGAAAAAAAATCTAGCTTAAAAGATATTCGAGAAAAGACGTCTTAAAATTGACCAATCAGAGACCTACACCTTTAACTTGTGTTTGCCGTTATTTTACGTTACTAGGGTTTTATACAAATCAAATTTTCTTTAAAATGTGTTGGCGACTGTAGTTTTCGAAAATGTCATTGTCAAATTAAATTTGACAAGGTGAATAAAAAAGGCAATACAATAAAAACGGTTCTTTTAGAACCACCATTTGTTGTTTTAATCTCAAAGAATTCAAATGACAAGAATATTTTCGTTTAACACATTTACACAGCTGCTACAACACGTTGCACTGTACGATATAAATGATGATCTCGGATGACACCTTCGCTAACCTAAATTTGTTGACAGTGAAAAGTCAACTCTAAAGTGTCAAAATTACAGTAAGTCAAACAAATTTTGTAACTCACTAGTAGTATTTTTAAAAAAACCTAGCAACTAGTTTTATTTTGTACCTCAAGATATCCTTCCGGGATTGGTGGATTAAAAAGTCTTGTAACTCCGTTATGCAAGCAGCCGGTAATTATTTTCTTCTATTTGTTAGCAACCTATTGTCGTCGGAAAGTACCAGTTTCGTCTGCGGCGCGAGTTGTGAGACACCCTGTATTTTTAATTTCCTCTAACAGTAATTCCGACTAGAGGGTTGCTTACACCTGAGACGAACTAACTAGAATTTGCGGTATTAAATTTTTTTAATACATCCCTGAATCCTGTTGCTAAGGTCATTTTACATGCCTCCTGGTATTGAGTACAATTCTAATCTTTTGTAACGGAATACATAAAAGTCAGTTTCCTTTCAAATCAAATATAGGGAAATGTTTTCAAAAGTAAATCACATCTATTAAATAATATAAACGTCAGGTTTCATTCGCCAGTCATACTATACCTTCAGAATTAAATTCAAAAAGCTGCTTGTGTTCAAGAGGAAAGTCCTCGTGTTCACACATTTCAGTAAATTTTTCTTTCAAACAATTCCCAATGTCAGAAGCAGAATTTTTTTCAATAACAATATAACAAATACATCACATAGTACCAAAACAACCATTCAATGGCTACTTTATAATTTAAAATAGTATATCAAAAGACTTGTCATTGTTAAACAATGAAAAATAAAATAAAAGTGATTCTGAGAAATTAAAAAATAAATTGTTGAATAAAACGTTGTATTACACTCGAGTGGAATGTATATTAGTCACTACAGAAAATTAGTCGTCCTGCGGCATCGTGGCCACACTTTTTACTTTTTAATAAATATAAGCTTTCTATAGTCGCGCTATTTTTGTCGCACCTCTCATTCGTATTCCAATTCAAAATTTCTTTTAAATTTTGGTAATGTACTTTTCAATAATTCACATAACGTCCATAAGATGTTTGAAAATATATTGCACATTTAAAATACTTAGTCATATTTGTTTTCTTTTCGGTAGATTATTTTTTGAAAAAGACTAAAATAAACTATTCTCTGGTGACGGGATATAAGTGGTTAAGTCCGAAAATATAACTTTTCAGGGCAACGATTTTTTTTAAAATATTTCTGTCCTGCAAATCTTGTTTTTTACCTCCCGCTACCCTTGGTAAGGGAGGTATAGGGATCGTGCTAAAAATCGCATATCGAGATTTTGGTAAATGATCACGTTTTAAGGTCCCTAGAATTCAATTTTAACATTTTCCCGATGATGTCTGTGTGTATGTGTGTATGTATGTATGTGTGTGTGGATCCTCCACTCTAACTCAAATACTATCATTCACAAAATTTTGAAACTTTGTATTTCGAACTTTTTCTGTAATGGAAAGAGCCTATTAGATTTTGGTGTAAATCGGATAACCGGAAATGGCACTTTACTAGAAGCTCAAAATAGTTTTCTTCGAAAAATACCTTTAAATGTTATTTTTTCGCCATTATTGTTATTATAAAAATTAAAGATTATTAAATTTTTTATAGATTTGCATTAGTACTTTTTCTACTTAGTATATGTATAAATTTATAAAATTATCTATAATTTAAATCCCGGAGCCTACGCTTTAAAAAACAATACTCCTTGACAGTAATCCAAACGTATGTAACTGACAGATAAATGTCACTGTCAAAGAACTAATTTCAAATTAATAATAGTAACGTTTTAAAAAGAAAAATGTAAATAGAACAATAGGAAAGGAAATCAATACAGTTTCCAGCATATGTAAATATGTAGGTATGTATTTAGATTAATAAAAAGTAACGATTCACCAAAAAGTTTAAGCTAATTCTCATTTTTGGATTAGTGAATTCTATTTTATCCACGTATTTAAAATTTAATCTTTATTTTATTATCAAAAATGTAGTTACTTGGATTAGAACTGCCAAAATTAGAGTAAAATTCGCGAATCCAAAAATAAGTAAATAAATAAATATATCATCACGGCTTATTACACATTGCTGGGTGTGCCAATCTGCTTTGTACACAGATATCGGTAATGATGAAATATTTGCACCGTGTAGGCGCTTACCAGGGGTCACCTCACGGGCACTCATTGCTGGCGTGGAGAGTACACCACAGGGGTCAATTTTGTGCCATTTCAAATTCAGTACAATGAATTAGAGAAAAACCTTTTGCGATTATATTCCTCAAGACCACAGTATTATTATTTAATATAAAATGCGTTTTATTAACATAAACCTTTATTTTAATGAAGAAGGCAGTTCTAGTAATTTTAAATTTGAATGAATTTTATAAAACAGTTTAATATTTAGTGTAAAATAATGTTAATAAGCAAACACTTTTACTCAGAGAAGGTATATTCTACAAAAGCGGTATCACTTCCAGATATTAGCTCTTGGCAGAAATAGCCTGAAGAAATTTCATTAAATTTGAAGGTGCTGAAACTTCACTGCCAGTGCCAAAGGGCTCTTTCTATTATTATTTGGTAATTGCTGGAGCAATGACCGTCTTTTCAGAACAGATGGAATAAATTGACAATATATAAAAAAAGGTTCAACGATATTTTGAGATTCAAATGAAATAAAAAATGCTTCTCATTTATTTGTTGAATTTATTCATTCAGCCATCTTCTGGGGCGAAAAAAGAAATGACAGTAATTTTTCTTTATGGTATTTGGTATTGATAGAAAACATAACAGTCGAAGAGATTTGAAAGTGAAAGATTTCCGCTTGTTAAACTTTTATCGCCATTATATTTTTTCTTTTTTCAACTACGTAATTATAGCAACTTACCATGTTTTCCAATTTAATATGTCGCGTTTTTCATTAATCTTCATTGTTCTCACAACATTTAATTCTGTATAAAAAACTGAAAAAACATCTAGGTTCAAAGTACGCTAGGATACGTATAAAATATAAAACAATTTATAAATGTCAACAGCACCAGTATCAACTAAAATAAACAACTCTTAATTGTCAAAGTAGTACCATCTAGTATTTCAAAAACTTTTGCTCAGATATATTCACCACAAAGCAGACAAAAGACTGCGTGGAAAACAAAAGCAGTAACAGATTAGCGGTAATGACACCTGAAGAAACATCCGTTGTCAAAGATATTTAAATTTTGTTTCATTTCCAGGAAGGTTTTTAAATTAGAATTCTTGTTTACTAGCTGCTGTCGCTGCATGGTTTTTGTTTTTTGTTGTAAACAAAAATAAAATGTTTAATTTTGTTTTTAATTAAAATATAATCTTGATATGATATGGGAAAAAATTAGATTAAATTCTGAAATGAAAAGAATATTTTTTCATGCAGATTTATGTGAAAATGAAAGCGAAATTTCTTTTTTTTTCTTTTATTCATACGGTTTCAATAATCATAGAAGACTTTGAAATGAAAAATTTTGTAATTATTTCAGGCATTCGCTTTGTTCGTTTTCATTTGACTGAACGTCTTCTTCCTTAATTTTATTTTTTATTAAATTGAAAATATTAAATTTTGTTGATTCATATTTTTATAATTTTTTGTTACATGTTCAAAATTTAACAATAATACACTTCAGAATTCTTTCTTTCCACTTCTTAAAAGCTCTCAACCAATCTTATTTTGGAATGCTTTGAAACTAATTTTTGGAGTGCTTATAAACTGTCAAAACTGTGAAATAAATTTCTAGTGACTTAAAAACTGTCAAAGCTGCCGAACTAATGGGCTATTGCGTGCCATTTTTCTATTTAATATTTTTGAAGGCACGATAAAAACTTCTTACCCATATTTTTTCTATTGACAAAATCTTCATTTAATTAGCCAGAAAAAATTAATGAAATTTGGATATTTAAATTGAATGTATGACGTAGAATTACGCCGCATCAATAATGGCCGTAAAGCCGTAGCATGGGTACGCTCCACAGACACGGCATGTGCGGGTAATTTAAATATGACAGTTAAGCTGTTTGAAGTTTGAAGAATAGTGTGGAGCTTATTATTTCAGTTTGTAATTCTAATCTTATACGAGTATAAGCTAAGTTAAAATCCTTCAAATTCCTGTTTAACAAATGGAAATATGTAATAAAAGTAACATAAACCACGCAAATTGCAAATAATAAACCTGAGACACAGTGAGAGAAAAATGAACTGTCAAATTCAAATTAAAACTCACACTCCCACGCCATCTACAGGTTACGTTCTTAAATATGCTTCCTTCCTCCGTTCAAAATAATGACGTCACAGAAAATGTTCTTTCTTAATTTACTAGAAAACATAATTTTTTTAAAATAAAATGTATATTTTTACATGTGTTTTCAACATAACTTTAGGTATATAGTAATAGATATCGGATTTTCAGTACCACGCAAGTAGCCCATTACTGGGGGACTTAAAAACTGTCAAGATAATTTCAGGCTTACTGAAAAACTGTCATATTATAAATTATGTCCAAAAATGCTCTCTGGTTAATTCTATATTTTCACTCGCAATGCCACATTAAAATATTGATTAAGTAGGTAGGTACTTATCTAAGTGTTAACTTAATTTTCGCAACTTAATTTCAATGCCAGATGTTTAAAATGATAGTGCAAATTTTGTTTTTCTCGATCTATCTGATTTTCTTATTCTTAATCATTCTAGCGTGACTCTTGAATAATGCCAGATTCATTTTAATTTACTTTAAATTTTATAGAGAAATTATTATTATTCGTTTTCAAACCATACATAATTAAAAAAATTAATACAAAATAAATATATAGAACATAACAATAGTTATTTGTGTACTAAGGGTACAAAATGCTACATTGTCGCATGAGCATGAAGTTTAAAGCTCAAAGCGCAGCTGACATCTTCAATGATGGAATGATGCGAGAGCGGCAATGTCATTTTGCACTCGTGGTACACACAATATTTTGTGTCCAGCTTGCCCAAAAAGTGACATTTTGAGTGCCTGTTTTGCGAGTGGTTCATTTCGTAACACTGCGAACAGGCCGTGCGCCAAAGTAAAAGAGCCGTGCGTAAAATCGCACTTTGCGCACTAGTTCGCAAAATGCCGTGCGGCAAAGTAAAAAGCCGGGCTCAAATTCTAATTTTCCTACAACCGTGCGTGAAAAGTACTTTTCACGCACTCATTACAGTGTGAAAAGTAAATAAGCGTTGCTAGGCAACATTAAAATTTGGTTAATTTACCTGTCAAGTATATAATTAGATAGTAAATAATAATGAAAGTAATAAAATTTATTGAGAAATATGAATATATACTGTAAATGAAACAAATCTAATATTTTTTAACAGATTGAGAACTATTCTAATTTTTAAGAACATTTTTTTGACATGTATTCTAACCTAACCTAATTTTTAATATTAATATTAAATGTACAATTTGTACATTATAAAAGACTAATCATCGTTTGTCTGAGATTCTTCCAAGTTCCAAGTGTTTAAGTTACATTTTGTACAGTGTTATGAGAAAGAGTACGAACAGTATTTGAAGCTGCTGGATGCCTGTACACTCAGTATTATGAGAAACATCAATACCATTTCGGTTGTAGGAAAAATGTTGTATGCAACACGTGTGTCAAATAATATTTTTTGTCTCGTGCTACAATTTCCGCATTCGCCAAAAAAGTACTACTTTACACACTTGTTACATAAATAACTATTTTCCATTTTGGTTTTATAATTTGTACTTTACGAAACCCATTTCGATGTCATAAAGTACTTCTTTATGACATCTAAATGAGTTTCATGAAATACATATTAAACAATCGAAATTGAAATTCCTGGATATGAAATAACGTAGATTTTTTTAAAAAATGGCCAAAATAGTATAAAATACACGTTTCATAAGACATTTAAACGCACTTATCCCCTCCGCTCGTTACTAAGAATGAAGCATGGAAAATCATGTCTCATGAAACTTGTATCTTAATGTACTATTTGCGCACGACTCGTTTACTTTGCTGTACGGTCTGTCTAACTGTTAAGAAATGAAACACTTTGCGCACGCAAAACAGGCATGAAAAAGGTCACTTTCTGGGCAAGCGGACACAAAAATATTTCCCACTCCTTAAATACTGACCGATTTTCGGTAACGAAATACCGTATCCGAACCACATGAAGTGAGTTAGCTGAGCTTGTTGCTATAACCATATAAATAGTTAAATTTGGAAATAGGCATTATGCATCGCCTGGCATTAACTAGGACGGAGAGGATGCATTTTCTCCGGAGATTCTCTCTTTCCTGCCAGAGGAAAAACGTTCGAAAAAACTGGCAAAGAAATGGCCTAGCTAAATAGTATTCATTCACAAAATTGCACAGTTTATAGC
The DNA here is from genome assembly GCA_963082715.1 of Harpalus rubripes. Classification (NCBI taxonomy): domain Eukaryota; kingdom Metazoa; phylum Arthropoda; class Insecta; order Coleoptera; family Carabidae; genus Harpalus; species Harpalus rubripes. The sequence goes on from OY720464.1 coordinate 24,159,304, forward strand.
AGCTGGTGTTGCCTAGATCTCTCGTGCATTCATGTTATAAGAGAAATAATGTTTTCGTAAGAAACCATTCACGCATCCATTTAATTTCATTTATCATTTATTTTAATTTAATTTAATACGTCTTTTTAAGAATATATATATATATATATATATATATATATATATATATATATATATATATATATATATATATATATATATATATATAAATTTGTCATTTTCTGTATGAGAATTTGTCGGTAAGTTATAAAAAAAACAATTATAATAATTTTATTTATATCTCTAATTCGTTGACTATTTATTTAGTCATGTAATCAAAAGATTAGTACACCGAAATTCTGTATATTTATTACAGGCGATAAAATTATCATCTGTATCAATAATGCTATATTATCTCCGTGTGCTATTGTATGTTGTATGTCTGAACATAATACACTACCTTTACAATTGTATTTCCCAAATGCCCCTGTTTATCACTAATATGTAATAAAATGCTTTCTCTTTTGCGCAAGCATCAGAAGAATGGTGCTTCGAGTGGAACACAGACACAGGTACAGTTTTAATTACGTCCTCCATGTTTTGTTGTAAACTTGTTGTATTTAGTTGTGCTAGGAATGAAATGTTAAAGCTTCTTTGTAAAGATTTTCGTCCTGCAGATTATGAGAAATTAAATCGTGAGTTAAATGCAAAGAAGTTTTAAATGTTTTGCAAATTTCTGGAAACAGGAATTTGTTTGAATTAATATTATGGCCATAGCGTCCCGTTCTTCTCTTTTGTAAATACTTCCCTTATCCGCGAAGAAAAGAAGAAGAAAGATATTATTTATTAGTTTTTATTTTACTGAAAAATATAATTAATTTTTTATTTGTCTCCAATTAAATTACAAATCAAAAAAATATATAGTCTAACATCAATGAAGTTCGTATCCTTGTAATATATTGCAAAAAATAATGTTTCCAGTTTATAAATTAAATTTTGATTTAAAATATACAATTTTTTCTGTATGGTTTATGTTCGATTAGTCAGTAGTATCTATTATGTGACTTGTCACTGCTTGTCATATTTTAGGTTATAATTTTATTTTCTAAACCATGGATTTGTTAAATGCTACTGAAGAAGATGATTTTTTAAAATATCGGGTTTTTTAATCTTCTTGATTTGTGTATATCACGGTCACACACGTGACCCTTAGTCTGTAGCCAATGGATATTGGGGTGAGACTGCTACTTTACGTTGGTGGCAATTTAAAAGAGATATAAACAGATTCTGCAGATTTAAATATTCTAAATTTGAAAGGAATGTTAACTTCATTGACGAATGACTCATAAAGCGATGTCTACGAGCTCAAACTCATATTAGTTCGGCCGGTTTAGATTATCAAGAAAAAAATATATAAAAACTACGTAAAGATGAGAAATTTCTACAAAAAATTTCTTCGACTAATTTAAAATATTGATTTTAAACTTACAATTTTAAATATGTTTTAGTGACGAACGACTCTAGATCAGAGTTCATTTTTCATGGAATATGAAGGTTGAAAAAACTCTTGAGTTTTTAATATAGGTAGTATATTATGTTATTAGGAATAGAACGCGGTCTTTTTATGTTGAACCCAGCTATTGCGGCCGAGACCAGATATGCTGGGTAAAACACAAAAAGGGCGTTCTACTCCGAATGACATATACTATTTTTTCTTCAAGCCTTTTAAAGAATTTTTCGACATTTTTTGGAATTTTTTTAATTGCGTAGTTTGTAATTTCAGCCAAAACTGGCGGTGTACACTATAAAACAAATACGATACCAGTGTCAAATAACAATTTTCAATACGATCTGTGTTGCTGTAGCGACTGCCGCCATCAGCGGTGAACTAAGACGCGAACATTTTTTTTACTAGTACAATAATAACAACTTTTTGTACTAGTAAGACAATGCATATCTTCTATAGTGTGTGTACAGTAGCATAATATGAATATTATAATACACTTGAAGAAAATAGTATATTGTTATTAGGAGTAGAAAGCGGTGTTTTTGTGTTGGCGGCAGCCGCCACAGTAATCATATTGAAAATTGTTATTTGACAGTTACATCGTTTATGTTTTGTAGTGTGCATAGCCACCTTTGACTTAAATTGCAAATTCTGCAAATAAAAAAATTCCAAAAAAATGTCAAAAAATTATTTATAACACTTGAAGAAAATATTTTTATTTATTCTATGAGGCATAGCGTCAGAGAGATGTCAAAGTTGCCTGGGCATGTCTGTCGTTTGATTGCAAAAGATTTTGTTATACTTTATTGACGCTGGTTCTGAAGATGTTAAATGCAGAGTGATCCTGAATCACGTGACTTCAAAAAGTTCTGATTATGATCAAAATTATCTTTCACGGAAAAAAATTAGTATCAATTTACCGGCAATGTCAAATTATGTTTCCTACATTACCGATATTTGGAAAAGTCAGAGGCGTTATGTGTTTTAATTTTTTGACAAATTTTTTTACCTTTATAATTAAACTGTTATTAATTCAAATCATTACGTTAGAATGGTTCATTATAGAAGAACATGACATGTTTATTTTGGAAGTATATATTCTTCCTGTGAGGAATGATGAAAATGAGTGGAAATATGTACGCCAATGCAATCTGTCAATCGTATTTCACTATCATAACGATGCGGCAAACAAAAAATCACAACGAGACGGAACCTTCAATCATTCTGAATTACTCTGTATATGAGCGAAATCGATAAGCATCATAGAATAAATACAAATATTTATTAAAAACTCAAGAGTTTTTTCGGCCTTCATATTCGTCTGAATATGTTATTTAGGTATGCCGCCATTTAATATTGGGTTACATTGCCTTTATTAGTAATACCAGATTTAATTCTATTAGGCATTGTATACCTAAACCCTGGATATTTTGCTGAGTATTGTACCATATGTCTTGCATGGTAGGTTTTACAATACGCACTGAGTTTTTTCGAAGTTGTTTTTTATTGTGCCAAAAGTAGAGGGTCTCGGTAGAGGTAAAAGCTATATCTGGACTAGAAGATGATCTTTGAAAAACCGGTCGAACTATTATCACAAGTCATTTGGCCACAGCCAAAGGATTTTTGTAGAAATTTCTAACCATTCGTGTAGACTTATAATTTGTTGAAAATGCAAACTGGTCGAATTATTGGGCTCGTACTATAAGTTATTTCTTTTCCGTCATTTTGTGAATACTATGAACATTTTCTTCGCGGATGTCTGGCATGCAGTGTATTCAATGTTCTACGTCTACGTTTTTGTTTGCATGTAACCTCAGTAAATTGTAACTCGTACACGATGTAAATAAAGCATCACAAAAGAGAGGAATGTAGATTTTATGGCCCTGTAAGAACAATTCTAATCATTTGGGTCTTTGCTTTCTTTCTCGCAACAAAATTATTTTATTTCCGGTAAGTAGATCCCGTAAAATACCGGTAATACTCTTTACTTTAACAGTGACGTCATGCTTTTCAAGTAAATATATTTGTTTATTTGTGCATGAATGGTTTCTATTTATCTTCACTTATAATTGGTCAAGTAATATATGTTCCTATTTGAAGCATTTAAATTCAAACGGATTAATTAGAAAATAAAAAATTCTATATGGCAAAATTATTGTTGTAGAAATGGTATAAATAACATAAAACTCTTGAACTTAAATGCTTCATTCTATTTATAGTTTACACTTGCTTGCCATTTTGCCAATATTATAAATTATTATTTTAATGAAATTATATTTAATTTTTACTTCTCAAATATTAATGTCAACGTCAACCATTTCATTCATTTAAAAAATTCAATTAAAATACTGGTCTTTGTAAACAGAGTGACATTTCCATATAAAGTGTGACACTAATGTTAATTAAACTGTAATTAAAATATTGTTTACAGATTCATTAAACTTTCATTTTTAAATTAACTACTTACATTTTAAATTTACAATTGCAAAACATTTTTTTCAAATAATATAAAAAAACATGATGTATACTTCCTCCAGATTCTTTCGTTAAGTACACAATATATCGTGCGCCGTTTGTGATTCCACAGAAAAAACAAAAGTACGACATTTTGTTGGATAAAGGATAAATGGTGAATCCCGCTTTATACGTATTTTAGTGTTTCGTAAAAAGATTGAAATATATTTGTTCTGTTGACGTAAATAGAAAGATATACGAGTGTAAGAAACTTTGACGTAATACGATTTCAATTTAATCCTCATGAAAATCCTATAAGAGATCCGTATAAAACAAAATTATTTTCAAAATAAACTAGTGAATCTAGTACATATAATAACAAATATACTGTATATCTACTTGAAATCTGTTCAAACGAAACCATAGAGTTAGGAATATATTATAGAGGGAGCATGAAGCATAGTGTGTAGGCAATGACCTTGATACCTAGTGACGGAAGGAGAAAAAGCGTCAGCCATATTGTACTGCTCCATTTCTACAGCCTAATACCGCGAAGTCCTAATACATGGTAAACTCTCGTATTTATTATTAAAATTTACTAAATATGGTCAACAAAGGTATTTAAACACAAAAGTTTAAGAAACAAATTAGAAATAGCACACGTCAACGCAAGCAAAAAACTATTCAGAAATAGATCAGTACAAGATGGCGGACCATTCCCGGCAAGGCTTTAAGATTTCGGACTTGTGCTGCCTCTATTATATATTCCTCTCTATGGAAAATACGATTACAATGCAAATTTATTTGTTTTGCTTAGTAAAAGTTGAAAATATAAAACTTGTTCAGACTTTTCAAAAACTACACAATATAAGATTAAAATCAAACACATACAATTTTTTTAAAAATTTATAGAAAAATGTAAAATATAATTAGCAATTTAAAGCATATTTCAGAGTGCCATGGAACTAGTGAAGTTATCTACCGTTTGACAGATGTTTTATATTTACAACTTTCTCCTAAAATTAGTAAATAGTTACGTACAGAAAAAAATAACTTTGTGTTCCCTAACAAATATAAATGATTTCAAGTAGATTCGCATACTAAACCCATTTTCCTATATCGGTGTCTTTACGAGTATATAAATGCACTGAAAATTCGTCGTTAAGAAGATCTATATACGCACTGTTTTTGGCGCTTTTCATTTTCAAGAGGTGCTATGACTGCGTTCAAAACGGAAGATGAATGGCATATAACCTCAAATTGCTGTCAGTCAATGCGATCAACAATTAATAATAGATAGAGTCTAAGGTTAAATATAACTAGAACTATTATAATTACCACTTAACCTTAAAATTAATTTTATTAAAAACTAAATACGTATTACGACAACTAAGTTCTCATCATCAGTAGTACAACAAGGGAAAGTTAAACAGAGTAGTCAAGATTACTCAACATGTCAACCATACCAGAGGTTGTGTCAACAGAGTTGTTTGGACCTCTGGCATGGTTGACATGTTGAGTAATCTTGACTACTCTGTTTAACTTTCCCTTGTACTATTGATGATGAGAACTTAGTTCTTGAAATACGTATTTAGTTTTTATTAAAATTAATTTTAAGGTTAAGGGAAAATTATAATAGTTTTAGCAATCAACAATGAATTTTCATTTGTGAAGTAAGTGGGAAACGTGATCAACATTACCGATGAAAAAATCATAATTTTGGCAAGTCGCATTTTAAAAATCTAATTATAGTATAAAATTACCTCAGTAGAAAAAAGTAGTATAAAAACGTGTTTCATAAGACCTATTATCGCATTCGTCCTTTGTAAAACTCGCCGCAAAGCGGCTCGTACATTAATATATTGCCTTATGAAACTTGTTATTGTAGTAAGTGTTTAAATTAATTTTACTACGGTAAGGAAAGCGTACATTTTAAAAAATTTCACATATTTTTTACGGGACCGATAATATTTAGTTAGTTAATTATTTTTCTATGTTATGCTCCTAGTTATGTCACGGATTCTCGTGTGCATCCTGTGGGTTAACTCCGCGATAGATGGTGAACAAAATTTTAGAAGGCTATAATTTCTATTTAAATTTTATTTATAAAAAAAATAAAAACGCCATTAAGTAGCAAATATATATATATATATATATATATATATATATATATATATATATATATATATATATATATATATATAACTTTCAAACAAAAAAGGGAAATTATATTATTTTAATAATATAATATAAAAATGTAAGTTTGATTTTTTTATTATATCCCCATCTAATCCTACCAACCACTATGGGAGAGTTGGTGAATGTATTGGTGAAGTATAATAATAATAGACAGCAATCCCGGAGTTACCCAATATCTATTTGAAACTAAAGTTGATATTCAAAAAATTACCATCTGTTATCCTAAATCTGTTAAAATATAACCCTATATATCAAGGATTATTACTATTTCCTTCTGTTTGTATTCCCGTGTTATCTTATATAATACCAAAAATCAGCAGTATAATACCTAGTCGATATCAGAATAACATATCTCATAAGCTCTACCTTAAGCTATGCACAGGGTAACCCACTGGGGACTTTTGGAATTAATATTTAATATATCGTATCTATACTTAAAGCGGAATTGAACTAAAGTTACTTGATCTTACAAAGGAAAATATTAAAATTATTTAATATTTGCTTTTTGTAACAAATGTCAAACATAAAATTTATTTTTCTTTAAATGCTTTTGTATTATAGTACAATAACCTTTCTTTATTTTTAAGTAATAACTACACTTTCTTTGACTATACGAGTATATTTCAAAGAATCTTTCAAAAATAACAAACCTACGCAAAACTTGCAGCTCGGTTTCAAATATCGTTTATATGACCGAATATTTTACATACTGCCTACGTCGTATCATATTGCTTGAACAAAACAATATTGCAGCTGGAACTAACGACTGTTTTTATTTCAAGGTCTTAAGAATGGTGAGAATATCAACGAAAACGAAGAGAAAAGCTGGAGACAATTATTCATCGTGATTTTTTCTTTCGGCTGTAATTTAAACAGCAGTGTCTCTTTATTTCAAGAGGAATTAAACGAACAATTGAACATTTCTGGAGCTTTTGTATCGAAACAATGCTTTAATTTAAAAAGGATTATTCATTTTGAATATTTTCTGGTTTCAAATCGTTTAAAAATTCAAATCAGAATTATTTAATTTATATTTCAGTATTTAAATACATTTTGAATTCCCTGTTGCGGACTATATTCTGACATGAAAGGTTTGAGTAATATATGATAATATGTGAAATGAAACAGTGCTTTACTCGCGTGGACCCAAAATTATTCTTTAAAGGATGCTTGGCATATAAAGGCTGTTTCAAAAGTAAACAACAAAACTTAAAATTTAAACAAAGGATCTAAAACTAAGTTAACAAGTTCATGTAAGCTAATTAACAAAAATACTTGGTATTAGAGATATTTGCATGCTATAAGAACTTTACTGTATTCTTACGAGAATTTCAAGTTTTAAACAAAAAATATTCATAAATTTCAAGTTTGTTTTAAAAAATGATAATTACATCATTATCAAAGACGGTAGGATGGTCGGGCAGGACCTTTATCGTGGCCAGCGTGCTCCCCAGATTTAACACCCCTGGCTTTTTTATATAGTGTCAATGAATAAAATAATTCTACATTTAAACATAGCTAAAAATCACGCATGCCGCATTTATGGCCAGTTGCACAGCTTATAGTTAATTACAGGTTAATAACTCATTTGACATTTCGTTTCGATAACCAACAGTTAAAATATAACTAGAAGTGGTGCAACTGGACATTAGTGGGTTAGCACAAACCCGGAAACAATAATAACAACAACAATAAGATCTCAGTCCACCCACTCAATCCTTTTAACAACATTCTTATATTAACCTTACAACATAAAACAAATATTCCTAACTCTTAACATATTAAAGTGACTGAATTTACGAAACAATCATCCTTTCTCATACATTTCTGTCTAAGCACACTACTTTCGCGTTTATGAGGTGTCAGTAAATTAAAGTAGGTAAAGAGTGGGGTTTCTAACTCAAAACGCAACCCGCGACACACGTTTCCTCCAGGTGACTGGTTCAAGGTTGCCTACGCCTCAGGCGGCGCTCCTCCAATCATCGCGAACCCTACCACGAACATTTGAAGATGATGGTAACCCCTACAACCCAGGATTCTTTCCCAATTCAGAACCTACGTCGGTATTATTAACAATCTTTACAAAAAATACTTGTGAATGAACCAGATTATTTGACATTTGCTAACTTCATTATACTTATATGAACCTAATCTAACCTTAATCTTATCTGTCAACACTTTTTTTAAATAATGAATTGCCAATTATATTTAGTTTTCCCAAAAACAACTAAAGAACAATATGATATTTATGTCATATTTAGAAACTTCTACATTATTTAGAACGAGTTTGTTAATCCTACAAATGATCTCAACGTGATTGAAAATTTAAGGGAAAGTTTTAATTTTTTATTTTGACTGAATATGTAACGGAAACATCACATCACACAGAGTTTTTAAGAATACCACAAAATGTCAAAAGTAACTTTCTTCCACCTCAGTCTTTATCGTTCTTATGCTCATTATTCAAGTAGAAGCAGAATGTATATACGTATAATAAACTGCATCCTGCTAAAATATAAAAACACCAATATTTGACAGAAAGGTCAATATTAATAATATTTGATTGCTATAATAAGCTGTCACATGTCAAATATCAACGTGATAACAACCATAAATACATAGTTTTAGCAGTCGTTATGATAAAGACTGTCAAAATGCTTAACAATTGTTGACAGTAACCACTTTCAGTACTGAGAACACCAAATTCGATTTTAACAATCTTTATAGTACAGAACAACCATAAAGACCATAACTACACAAATTTTGAGTTCTGAATTGGCCCCTATTTGTTAATAATAAATAAAATATTGGAAACGTACTTTTGTAAATAAGTACAAATAAATAGTTGCGATTGTGCATAACCTCACTATCTGACAGTTATAGCTAACAAACTTGCATTGGACTTTTATAATACGCTTTATTTAAAATGAATTACGTATGTTTTGTAATAGCAACTAGTGCCGGGAATGACGTCATTAGATGCACTAAATGCAAAACTAAATATACACTTAAATGGAAAACGCCATAACATTTACAAATTTTTTTTTTTATTTTATTATTTTATTGTTAAAACTAGAAATTCTTGTAAGAATAAAGTATCTACCTATCGTCTTTACATGAACTTATCCACTTATTTTTAGGTGTACTATTTAAATTTTAAGTTTTTTTCTTAAATTTTAAATCACCTTGTATAGGAAAATTTTTACAGAAAAATTTTGGTGTATGAAATTTCGAGGGGACTGGGAATTAATGAAAGGTTATCGAAAGTGCAAGAACTCTGTGGAATCATAAATGACGAAAAATATCAAAAAGATTGAAGATATGATTTAAGTAGTAAGTAAGAAGTAATTACAAATAAAGTTGGGAATAAAAATATTCACTTATTTTGTTCATTTCTAATATCTTTCGTTCTTTTAATTGCCTCGAATCGAAATAACGACAAATCACTTGCATATTTAAATCGACAAACTCACCACAAGCTTCCAGGAAAATTCCGGGAAATGAAAAAGTGTGTTAATTGAAAATTCCATTGCACATTGTTTTTTATGCCTTGTGCAACAGTTTCTATTCGACGATCGTTGAAAACAATTCTAGAAAGTAATCAATGCTAGAAAGAATCTGTAACACTTATTTTTTTAAATTAATTACACATTTTTAAAGGTTTTTAGCGTTTAGAACTACATGAGAATTTAAGAATCAGGGAATTTTATCAATATTAATTTCTGTGACATAAATGTACATATGAAGAAAATTTGCACGTACAGCCGTGGATAAAAGCTAGTCCCGATACAGGGTGATTGAGTATTTTACATTGTATGTAATATTTTATAAGTAAAAATGAAAAAATGTTAATAGGTAAAAAACTAACGTTCCTTCCCCATATGAAACGCTTCTGGTTCATATACAGAAACTAAAGAAAGTATAAATATGCATCTAAATATGTAGTATTCTCATAACAAGTTTCAACATTTTAGTGTAACTAGTACCAGAGTTATTATTACAAATGTGGCTGATGAGGTACACTTTCAAACGGATGTAACTTGTAATGAAAAGTTTCCAGACACACTTTCATATAACATTTTTTACGCAAATGACTCCCCCGATATATGGTTCCTGAATCATCCTTTATATTTATGTATAACTGTTTATCTTATTTTTCGGATATTCGTATAAATGAACGTTGCAGTATTCGAATCTCAGAATTAGATCTCAATATTGGATCTCAGATCCAGATTTGAGAATCTAATTTTGGATCTGGATCTGAGTATCGGATCTTGGATCCGCATCACTGTATCAATCTTTAGAATTGAATCTCAGAAGTGGATCTCAGAAGTGAATAAATCTGCGTATTGGATAATTCTTTATGTATGTCATGTCTAGGCCCGGTGTTTCAGTACGGGATTAAAATCCCGGTTACACGATCTCATTTAGCTTGTAACCGACATTTTAACCCGGCATTCGTTTTTTGTTCTGAATCCGAAAATATCATGAGACACCATTACAGAACTGAAAACAGACCGAATTTTGATTCGGGAACAGAAACTTTTCGGATCTTTCGAACCGTTTACTTTACATTATTACATTTGAATCTGTGGCTTAGGACTTAGGAGAAATTTCCGGAGAACATGGGTCCTTGTCGTCGTAGTTAATCCAGAGCGACGCGCCAGGTCTGGTGATTTATAAAGTTACCAATACGAGTTGAAATAAATATGTGTAATAAATAACTCTCGACGTTCTAAATTTAGATGGAGCCAACGCGCAAAGACGCAGGAATAAATGCAAATAAAAAGAATTTGAAAGTAGAAATTTGTAATTTGTAAAATAGTTATTTTTATAATATCTTGAGAAAATTGAAACCGTCATTCTGATAATTTTTTATAATGATATACTGAGTATTCAAAAAAATTTAATTCGTAGCAGGTTACGAACAGAGAAAGGTATGCCTTCATTTGAAAGTATTTAATTAAATGTAAATCTGACCCGAGATATTGTGAAAAAATGTATCTAAAGAAATCAAAGCTTTTCTTCTTTAATCTATTTTAGAAATGGAAATAAATTAGAAAAGGGCAAATGGTAATATTCTTTTGCTGCCTGTTCCAATGAATTTCAGGAAAATTACACTTCACGATCAATTTGGACAACTTGACTTTTGTATTGAATAATGATCAGACATACGTTTCTCTGTTCATAGTTCCGAGTTAGGTTCTTTAAACGCACTGTAGATACTTCTCTTAAAAATGTGCGTAAATGTGTTGCTAAGAAGAAATGTACTATATTTAGATTTCTACAAGATTTGACTTAGACAACTCAAATATATGTGAAAAAAATTTAAACGACTTACTACTTGATGTCCAGCAAACGGTAATACTGCTACTCATAGTGTCCACACAAAAATAGTAAAACGTTTTAACTGACACTAATATCACGCACAACACATCTGAAACAAAATAACATTATATTAGTAATAAATCTACATACAAATCAAAATACAAAATAACAATAATGAAATAATTAACTCTTTCACTACGGAATTTGTAGCTAAATAAAAATAAAAAAAATTCATGATGATAGTTAACTCCTAGAGCAGTGGTTCTTAAACTTTTTTCTTGGCGATCCACTTCGTAACCCAATAAATCGTAGCGACCCTATGACGGTTGTGAGACAAGGTATCCAGAAGAAAAATGCGCCGCGGGCGAAATTTTTTTTCCATTCAAGGACAAATGTCTTACAATTGAAAGTTACATTTTTTCAAGGGATGTGCAAATGCATGTTTTTCCCTTTCATGTACAAAAATAAATTGCCAGATAACAGAACATTTTAGGAAAGAGCCAGGAAAAGAGAATATATTTAACGGATTGCAGCAATATAAATAATTTTAGAAACTTTCAGGAAATTTCGTGGGAAGAGGGGGAGGTTTGAGCCCGTAAACCACAACGCCATAGCTACGGCACTGACCAATAGCCTGTATTAATTTAATAATTAAGATAAAACGCACACTTTAGAATGCAAAGATTATTTATTTGTATGCTTTAACTTGTGTAACAAAACCAAAATGTTATTTTAACATATGTGCATACAAATAATTTACAAACATTTCAGTGTGATGGGTGAGCTTGTTTTTTCGAACATAAAATATTTTTTCTTGGTTCAATATTTGTAATGGCTGGTCTGATTGCGTTATCAACATTTATTAATTTATTTCCATATTTTGATTTAATATAAACCAAAAGTCACATAATACAAAAAAGCTTTAAATTAAGTAAAATATTCATTTTCGGCCGATTTTGTCGCGACCCAAAAGAAAACTCACGCGGCCCACTTTTGGGTCGCGACCCATAGTTTAAAAACCGCGGTCCTAGAGAAGGATGTATATGAAAAATATGTCAATAGTATTTTTTATTGTGACAAATAGTATTATGCAGTATTAAAAATTAAACAGTTTCTGCTGATATACAGGGTGTTCCGCGACTCGACCGACAAACTTATACCATATATTCCGGGGTATTCACCTATAGGTTATATAACATTTTTTGATCGCAATGATTCCCGGAATATATGGTATAAGTTTGTCGATCGAGTCGCGAAACACCTTGTATAAAGAAAAGTGCATTTATTAATCAGAATTAGAAAATGCTATAGGGATTATGTGATTTATAGTTCCACAAGAAAAAACACTACTGGGATCAATACAATGTTCCGAAGCAATAATTTTTAGATATATCATTATAAATACATATGTTGTATATTACGAAAACAAAGATTTCAACTATTTTTTGTAATAAAAAATGCATTTACATAAAGTTCTGTAATATTTAATAATTAAATGTTTTACAACACATAATTATGAACTTAAAGTAAATAAATGCAAATACAAGGCGCAACTTTCTGCGAACAACTAGGCATTAGATTTTGGATGATATTTATATAGATTTCTAGGACTTTACACTCAGCAATTTCGAAATTACAGAAAATGATGATTTTCATACTGACAATATTGTAAAATTCCAATATTGTCAGATATAAACAAAAAGCCAAATTCGCAGATGTTATTGGTATTGTGCGCTATTTCCACAAGGGATGTATTCAGGCCTTATGCCGGCCGAGTGATATATGTAGTGATAGTCAAAGGTATATCGATAAATAGTCTAACAAAATTGGTTAATTGTATTGAAGAAGAACAAGCCGGGGATGATTTTGTCTTCTGAACAGACCTTGCAAGACAATCTCAAAATTGGCTAACAGATCAAAACATACCCTTATCCTTTCTCAGACTCACCCCATAGAATATTTCTGGGCTCTTTTATCTCGAAAAGTTTACGATGGAGAATGGAAAGCCCAAAATGAGGACGAACGTCAATTCAGAATATGCAGGAATCAGGAATGCCCGAGAAATCGATGTAAATGACACCCAAAACTTAATGGAAGAACATGACCATCTATATTTAATTTAGGTTTATAGTATTATTGCTTCTGAAACAGTTAATTATTAAGTAATACAAAGTTTTATATAATTTTTTTGTTGAAATTTGTTCCAATACTTGTGGTACATACGTTAGTTTTCAATCTCCTAATACAAACAAGTAAACTAATACAAAGTACAAAGTGCTTGCAGCTTTGAGAAAATATAGAACCAACAGTAGTAGAATATTAAGGTGTCTGAGACACATAAGCCTTTAAGTAGCGAAAGGATTACAGAATAAACCTGGCAACATTAATAAAATATGTTTTATTTTCAACATGAAGTTTAATTCCATCAACAAAACATCGTACTACTAGATACCAACATCTGGGAATTCACATATAATCCTCTATGCTAAACTAAACTAAACTAATTGTATTAGCAGTTACGTCCACATATACCCAGCAACATTAATAAATATTTCACGTGTTCAGGCGGACACACATTAAAGTAATACTCTATAAGGTCTGATCTCTCATCTCTCTAATGGGATATACTGAGGTAGTTCTGAATAAATAAACAAACAGAAATTTGGACAAGAAGTTGAAATTAAATTAATTTGATGTTTAAATCATATGAAATGAATATTCATACAGTGTACAGGGAGACCGCTTTGAATCATCCACCATTTAAGAGCAGTGCGAAATTTTTTAAAACCGATAAAAAACTTGGGAAACCTTGAACTCAATCTAAAGAACAGGAATTTGTTTAATAATTTTGTTACAAATTACTGTTCATTTTTTTTCTTCATGACAGAGTAAAGTCAATTTCTATAGATCAAAATTGAAAGAAAAATTCACTATTTTGCCTTTAGAGACATGTGGACATTATTCCTCCATAGGAGATTTTATTATTTTGACAAGTAATGGGAAGTAATGTTTTGTCGTATAATTCCCTGGATTTCGGGGTAATAAGTTCAAAACTGCCATATCGGCAGCATGAACTATTGAAGTTCTTTAAAACTGAACAAAGAGGATCTTGAACTAAATTATATTTTTGAAAGCAATTTTGAATCAATGGGCTACTTGCGTGCCATTTTTTTATTAAATATTTTTGAATAGACGATAAAAACATGCTACCCATATTTTTTCTTTTGGCAAAATTTTCATTAATTGGCCAGAAAAAATTATTGAAATTTTAATATTTAAATTACCGCCATATATGACGTAGAATTACGCCAAACCAATGAATGGCCGTAAAGCCATAGCATCGATATGCCCCATAGCAACGGCATGTGCGGGTAATTTAAACATGACAGATCACCTGTTTGACATTTGAATAATAGTTCAAAATCCTGCTTAACAAATCGAAATACATAACAAAAGTAGCAGAAACCACACAAATTGCAAATAAGAAATAAGAGAAACAGTGACAGAAAATTGAACAAATGTCAAAATCATATTAAAACTCACACTCCCTCTCCATCTACAGGTTACATTCATAAATATGCTTTCCTTTCTCCAGTTCAAAATAATGACGTCAAAGAAAATTTTCTTTCTTAATTTATTAAAAAACATATTATTTTTTTAAAATAAAATTTGTATTTTTACAGACGTTTACAACATTACTTTAGGTACATAGTGATAGATATTAGATTTTCAGTATCACGCAAGTAGCCTATTGTAATAAATTTTACTTCCAAATGACTCAACTTGTCAACAAATAAGTATAGGTATGTTGTCTTTTGCTACGATTCTTTTTTCTCGAAAAAATACCGTCATGGAAAAATACTCGGAAAATAGTTTATTCACCTAATGAAAGTATGCTATTTTTCCTGCGGTGCATTGTGGAAAAATCATGCATTTTTCTCCTTTGCGTATAGTACACTGTATTTGTTATCACCAACTTCAAATTAGGAATTATATAATATATAAGAAAATACTTCACGTTGTACCATCTTTTAAAAAAGCAAAATTTAAGTATTCGTTTTTTTATATAGCACCTATGTTGTATAATATTCTGCCACATGATTTCAAATCTCTCCCGATTATTTCATTTACCTACCACATTAAACATTCAATTACGCTTCGTGATTTAATTATTTGAAACATCTTTTGACATTTATGTACATTGCAATTCTGTTCATAATTACAAATGTATTTTTTGTATCCAGTCACCCTTTGTGATATAACTATTTGAAACATTTTTTAACATTTATGTATATTGTATTTCTGCTTTTGTTTGACATTCATTTCATTTAATATTATTATATGTTGTTGTATCGGTTAGGTGGAAGAGCAGCCATTGGCTGAACCTTGCCGTTGTAGTGGGTCAATAAGGCTTATTATTTTTATTATTATTATTATTATTATTATTATAATTATTATTTTGTCTAAATAATTAATAAGTATGAAATCGCATCCAGAAATAATATAATGATAACAGGTAGTCGGAAGGTGGATGAAAAGGAAAAGTTAAATGAAACAACTTCTCATAGCAAACGTTTCGACTATTATTTAGTCTTCATCAGTGCCTACATAAACACAATATAATGAACATTAACAATATTTAAAAAACAGAGTTAACAACCATAAAAATGATTGTAAAAATCAACAACCCGATAAAACTGCATTAGCCCAACATTGTGTGGAATTACATCATAGATTTGATTTTGATAACGTCCAGATTCTAGAAACCGAGGCAAATTATAAAAAACGCAATTTCTTGGAAATGGTCCATATTTGCAAAAACAAAACTGCAATCAACCACAGAACTGATACTGAAGGCCTCAGCAGAAGTTTCCAATTCCTCCTGCACATGGATGTTCCACCGTAGTTTCTGTTATGATTTAATTTGTTGATTTCTTGCGC
Organism: Harpalus rubripes; assembly: GCA_963082715.1. Classification (NCBI taxonomy): domain Eukaryota; kingdom Metazoa; phylum Arthropoda; class Insecta; order Coleoptera; family Carabidae; genus Harpalus; species Harpalus rubripes. The sequence goes on from OY720464.1 coordinate 24,175,712, forward strand.
ACATTGTTGTGGTGTGTTTTAACTTGTTATTTAATTGTAAGTTCTTGATTTGCTTCAGATGATCAGTTACCAGCATTGTTTTATGATCTTATTTCTTCTACACATGTATCATATTAATTTTATATTGTTGACTGTACTTCCATGTAAGTTATTGAATTTATTCATTATTCTTAATGTTCATTATATTGTGTTTATGTAGGCACTGATGAAGTTGTTTCATTTAACTTTTCCTTTTCATCCACCTTCCGACTACCTGTTATCACTAAATAATTAAATTTTCTTTTTATATTTTGCGCATCAGAATGAAGTTATTATGAAACCCAATTGCGTATCATATGAGTCTTCATTTCGATATACAATTTTCTGTTTTAGAAGCGTGGTCTAGATACCATTTACTTTTACTGTTCATAAATCAGAATTGACATGAACTTTCAAATAATTGAATAAATGCCAATCCATGTTACCAACTACAACACCAAACATACAAATATCCCTAAATCAAATCGATTAACAGTTTAATATACAAAAGACGCATGATATAAAAAATAGTATGACTCATTTTATAAGAATTTTTCGCCCTTGTTATTTAGAAAACTCTCCAGGAATTGTTTTCTAAATTTTGATGCGTGTGAAAAATACATGTTTTATATAACTCGTTCTTTAATACACTACGTATAAATACTAATATTATTAAAAACATATTGAGAGTAAGGTATCAAAAGTTAACTCGCTTTTTAAAATTTAAGGCATTGTCCATATGATATGCAGTCAACAGTCAACATTAATTTTATTTTTAGTTTCGCATAAGTTTCAGTTATAATCTGCTTACAAATTAAAAGCAACTTGCAGATTAATCAACATTAAAATTTAACAATTAGCAAGATGAATGGCTGGGATTTATTTAAATATAACCCGGAAAAGTGATATTTTACAACTTAGAAAACCGGAAAAACCTTGAATTTGAAAAGGCCAAATAAATGGCTACCCCGTGTAGGCAAATGTTAAATATTTCATTTTATTTAATTTTGCTTCCTTGTTTGTTTATCTAAAATAAACGTCAACCATTGTTCCCAAACTCAAATAAAACTAAATATAGAGCGTCCTTTATCCGAAAAAATACTCTGAGTAATCTTGTGGTGGCCTAAATTCATTTCATCACAGCAGGAAACTAGGACCAGGAACTCGGTTAACAAGGTCTCAGTTCGCTGCTTTTGAGCTGGACTTCTAACCCTCAGCCGTCTTTGTAATCAATAATCAGATCACACACGATATACTCATTGATAACAGGATATGGAACATCAGAGGAGGTACTTAAAACGAGAATGTAATCTTCATTTAAATCTATTAGGATTTGAGATTTAGTTTGCAACACAGAGTTTCTCAAAAGTGATGCCCGTGTTATATGATGATTCAGGGGGCTAAAACAAATCGAAAATATAAAGAGTGGAAAATATTCTCATTGATAAAAACAAGTATTAAAATTTAAACTTTATTAGTAACGAGAAATATTTGTTTTCCGGCAATGGACTGTGTCATATTTTGAGTCAGAGCTCAACGTTTTGCCCGCAGGCGTATGGGGCATCTTCAAGAGCAAGGGGGATAGTACTGTCTTAAACAAGGTTACCCAACGTGTAAACCACGCTAGAGGCCAAATAAACCAAGTGACGAAAGGAAGGCCGAGAAAACAGTTATATACTAATCTAAAGATACGGTAGATGAGCAAAGCTAATGAGGACCAATGGGAATCGAGTTCGTAATGGTAGATTGGGCGTGTCGTGTTCCGAGAATCACCGGTTTCCACATGTGGCTCAAGAAATAGCCATCATCCCGATTGATATTATTAGGATGTTTCCATATTTCTAAAGTTTCCCTGTATTTACGTCTGTAAAACTCAGGGACAGGAGCTAAAATTTCCAAATAAGATGTTATGTCCTGTGTTGTGTTGTGTTCTGCGACCGCAAATATTAATACCATACCATTACGCAGACAGCGTTTATGTTCTGACAATCTAGTGTGAACACTCCTTCGTGTTTCACCTATGTATACTGTTCCGCAAGAACAAGGAATACTATAAACACCGGGTGACAACAAGGATTCGCGTTTATCTTTAGTTTGGGGAAGTATTTCTGAGATTTTTTGTGGAGGTTTAAAAAAGACCTTAATATTGTTTTTATTAAGAATTCTACCTATTTTATCCGAGAATCCTTTTTGCTTAAACTCGGCCTCTAGCGTGGTTGACACGTCGGGTAACCTTGTTTAAGAAAGTACTATCCCCCTTGCTCCTGAAGATGCCCCATACGACTGCGGACGAAACGTTGAGCTCTGACTCAAAATATGACACAGTTCATTCCCGGAAAACGAATATATCTCATGACTCAGACTGTGAAAGCCTACGCAATTATTTTATTAGTAACGAATAATTTTAGAAAACAAGAATTTTCCACATCGTTGTTACAAAATATTAGGTGCGTTCAATGAAGTAAGCAAATCTAGAAAATGCTAGGTAAGCAAACGAGACTTGTTGCTTAGTTCGCTGAACGATTTGCTAGCCGTATGACGAACTGTCATCCACAACTGTCATCGAGAAATGTATATAAATGTCAAATATAAGATTTTGTAATTGTGTATCTGTCGTATCTCTTTTCTTGGTCTGCAAACATATGGAAAATAAATTTATATATTTATTTTCAGATAGTGGGATTAATTTAGAAGAAGCTATATTGACTATAAAAAAATATTTAAAATTTGATAATGTTATAAACATCCATCACAAAACTCTCAAAGCTTTTTTTACATATGGTTGATAGACACACGCCCTATAAAGAATCAGTTCAAGTTAACTTTATGTATGTAAAATTTGTATTTCCCGCCATTATATTTGACACTTACCAAGGCAAGCGAGAAAATTGTGGCTTGGATTGCTTGCGAGCAAATCAAGCAAATGCTAGGCCAGCAAAGTCGTTCAACAAATTTTACTTCCGGTTGCTTGTTTTGCTGGGCTTATTGAACGTACCTATTGCCTCCTACTTGAAGAAAATATGCGCACGATTACCATGGAAACATGATGAAGTTTTAACGCACGGTCGCTTCAATTACGTGTTTAACATCACCTTTATGTTTATTTCGTATAACTTTCATTAAATAATTCAAATGCGTTCAACAACATGAGTATCGTATAACATCATATCGCGGGTGACATGGTGATTTTAGTTAAATATTATGGGAGACTTAAATTACATTTTAAGAACACACACAGAATTCAAATTTACTAATTACTTATTATCGCTAAAAATGGAATATAGAATATATTGCTAATATCCAAGGTGTTAGTATTTGAAAGGAGTAAATTGGTGACTGTGTGCAATGTGTTGGTGGATGGGGTGAAACTGGAACAAGTGAATGAGTTTGTATATTTGGAAAGCATGATGTCAAGGGATGGTCGTATTGATAGAGAAATTGAAAGGAGAGTGAGTTCGGGGTGTAAGGTAATGGGTGTTTTGAGTAAGTTTGCTCGAAACGTAACGTATCTAGAGAAGCTCGGTTAAATGTGTATGATGAAGTGCTAGTGCCTGCTTTGATGTATGGAAGCGAATGTTGGGCATGGGCAGGAGAGAGTGACCGCCGTGGAAATGAGGTATTTACGTAGTGTATGTAGATATATAAGATGGGATCGCGTGAGACATGATTTGGTGTATGAAGAATGTATGGATAGGAAGAATGTTGTTAAGAGAGTAGGAATGAGCCTTTTGAGATGGTTTGGTCATGTGGAGAGAATGAAGAGTGAACGGTTTGTAAAGCGTATATAACTTGGTGAAGTTGAGGGTGTTCGATTACTTGGCCGTCCAGTGCGTAAATGGATGGATGTGATTGACAAGGTGCTAAAAGAAAGTTTCCGAGTGGGAAGAGAAGAAGAGCGTGTATGAATACGATTATGAATGTGGCCGACGCGAAAGAAGTGTGCTTAGACAGGATTGTGTGGCGAAGGATGATTGTTTCGTAACTATTATTGTCGTCCGGATGCGGTATTTCGCTACCAAAAATCAATCACATTAATATGTTAAGAGTGAGGAATACTTGTTGTATGATATCAGGTTAGTAAGAATGTTGAAGGGAGAGTGATTATTTTTGTTGTTGATGTTATTATTATTGTTTCGGGTTTGTGCTAACCCACTAAATGGGAAAAGTGTGATTTTAAAAGTATGGACTAGAGTTTTCTACAATTACCAATCCAGTGACCATGTTAAAAATGTTAAGTTATTAAGAAGTGGCAACATCGCAGGCCAAAGGACAGGGTGCGGATTAGGGAAAACTGAGCATCAGTCCATTCTTATTTGACAGCGAGTATAAAAACTTATTTTCATTGAAAATGGCAAACAGGGGGTATTGCTACATCACCCGTGATTTGTTCCAAGCTGTTTATTGAATTTTCCAAAATTGGTGGTGAATATTACGTTTATTTTACTTTCTCGCGTGTTCTGTCGTTATATTTATAAGTTTCAAAAAAAATACGAACAATATTTTGTAATTTGGTCGCACGTTGCTAAAGATTTGGATGAACAGCAACAGAAAGCTATTATAGAGGACCAGAAACAAGGACAGATGCATAAGGAGCTCGCAAAGTAGTTTATCACCTTAAATCAATGGTGACTAAATTTCTAAAGCGTTGGAAACTTCAAGGAGGCTACGTTAAGTGACTGCATTGCACTTAGTCTCTCATCGCTCACATCTTTCGCACAGCCTATATCAACGCACGTCTTAAAACACCGGATATTACGATGGAAATATCGATGATGGATCAGTCTAACCCTGTAATCCATCCATAAGCCAACACGTAGAGGCCGAAAGAAGCAATTGATGATGACCTGTCTAGAAACCGTTCATTTATGAAACGCCACCATGCTTGATACTTGGGATAGAAAGGTTTGCATTCAAGGCAGCGAATCCATTTTATACCGCCACTAATAAACAACATGAACTTATTTTAGTAGCTCCAGATAACTTTATACCACTGCTGAGATGTCCAGTTCTAATGTGCTGTAACTAAACTCGCGCCATGCGGATCTTTGCATTCATTAATAGGTGGCCGATAATTCATTCTTTCGGCCTCTATTTCTAATAGAAAGGCTTTTCAAAATTTAGACCTTCCAGTTCATCGGTATATAAACTTCAACGGATCATTTGCGTAGTTTATTGAATGGCAGAACCAGGTGAAATGTGATTAAGCCGCTGACTATATTGTAACTGAATGTCAATTAAGAGCATTCTTGAGAACTATATATATAAGACTTGTAACTTCAGAAGCTATATATTATTACGTAGAGTACATTACTTTGTATGTATAATATTATAAGCTAATAATAATAATATGCGACGACGTAGGGTCGGTATTACTGGTGTGTCGTTCATTTTGAACGACTTACTTTAGTGAGCCATGAACAAACGGCTTTTTAGTTCGTGCAGTACGACACATGGCTCACCAGTTCACACTAAGGGTACGTTCCACTTGGCGACCACAACGCTAGTAACGCTCGTAAATGCCTCCACTTGAAGCCGCGGTCGCCGTGGTTGTTCCTCAAAACGTCACGGATGACGTCATTAACAACGACTGTACGGCGACCGCCATGCTCATCCCAACAACATAGGTTGGTGCGTTCGTTTGGCATTTTCGCGCAATTTTTAAAAATGTTTACATAAAAAGTTTCATTTTTACCTTCGATTGTAGATGACGATCCAGTCAGATTCGATAATTCCAGTAGTACAGTTCCAAAAATTACATTTTTTCATATTTCTCGTCTTTACATCCTTGTGAAGATTTGATTAGATTTTGGTCACTCGGGAAAATTCCCTTATTTGAAGCTCTTAACGATTTTTCTTGGAAAAGCGCAGTTAAATATAATTTTTTGATAGTTTACATTATAATTATTAAAGAATATTTTATTCGCTATACGACTTTACTGCATTTTTTCTTCATATTCAATGAATTTAGAGATATAAAATTATAGAGATATTTATAAAAGACAGAGCCGCCTCGGTGGTCGTGCGGCTTGAGGCAGTGGACAGCACTCGAAGCGACCGTCACCGCTCGGCCCTGGGGTCGTGGGTTTGGTTCCCACCAGGGGCTTGGATGTTTGTGGCGTCTTTATCATCTCATCTCCATCAAACGGAACGAATAAATAACAAGGTTACAGAAATAAGGCATAATTGACTCAACCCCACCCCATATAATCATCAATTGTAATAAAGTTGTACACTTTGAAATACAATAAGATTATTATTATTATATTATAAAAGAGAATTGACGGAAGGTAATCATGTTAATCATATCAGATTTTTTAATTTTATGCCTATTTTTACGCAACATCAACGCGCCAATGGCAGCAGTAGCCATCTTGTTTTTCACCAACGACCACAAGCCGTTCCACTTACGTTCGCGACCGCGGCGTTTCCAAGCAAGTGGAACGGGAAAATTCGCGGTCGTGGTCGCGAGTGTTGTGGAACGTACCCAAAGTAACTCTGCGTTCGTTCTCGCTCTGTGCTATCGTTCACGTGCTCTGATATTTAGATCGCTCATCGTTTATTAAACTGGATACTAGCACAGATCACTCACCGCTCAGTAAATAGCACAGTAGCACAGCTGCATGAAATGTAGCACGGAGCAGGGAATAGAGCTAAACTAATGATACGCTCTATGTTACGAGTTGTTCAAAACATACGACACTCGCGAAAGTGGGTAAGTGAGCATAGCAATCACAGCACAAATGAAGAGCGCTTGTGCATTTGAAAAGAGTCATTCAAGTGAACGATTCACTTTAGGGAGCAGAGCAAAATGAATTGACTCACTAAAATTGAATGAATGACCCATCACTATTATGGATGGATTCTGAGCTTCTGAAGGATCAGGTGCCTTTTTAGTCACCCGTCTCAGAATCTCAGCCATGTGAGTTACGGGTATTATAAAATAGAATGAAGAGCAAAAGACAAGCGATCCAAATGAAGTAAAACACCACACTTCAAGGTTATTCTGTCAGAACCTGACTAAGAATGAAACAATACAGCACGAATTACAATGTAAGCCTATTAAATTTATAAAAGGGAGGTAGCTTGCTTAGTTGACCTACCTGATTAGAATGCATGAAGTGTGGCCAGCTAAACAGATCTGCCAAGATACAGGAGAGAAGGGATCGCCGTAAAATGAAGAACACGGGCAATGAACTAGGTAAAATTGGAGAACATAGAAATGCTCATTGAGCAAATGGAAATACATACGTCGCACAAGAAATACAGAATATTCATACACGGATAAAAATGGAAAAGAGTTATTGTTTTCGGAAATTTTTTACTCAAATTATTTATATTTATTAGGTCGCGCAGCTGTGTACATTAAATGGTTAGATGACCGGTTGTGATTCGGACGGCCCGGGATCGATTTCGCCCAACATCAAACTTGAAACTTATTTCCAATTTTCAAATAGCACAAAATATGAACTCTCTCAACAGCACTTCGAGTCCATAAAGACCGAAATTTGTTAATAAAACTAAGTACAGTTTCGCATACCCAGAAATGGATAATAAGCAGTTATAACATTTATTTATTTATAATTCTCCATTTCATGTTGTTTATTAGCATTAGTTTCCTTATTACACTGTCTTGTTCATTTTGCACTGCTCGTATATCCTTATTATTGTTATAAAAAGCGAACTGTCGCGAAATTAATTACTGCTATAAGACCTTATTTATTAAAACATAACAGATGCAACATCGCAATTAAAATGCAGATGTAATGTTAGTAAATCATTAAATATTTGTAGTCGTAACCTTTTGTTGCAGTCAGAAATGAACAAACATTACTGAGAACTGAACTACAGCTTGTCTTAGTCAATATTAGTGAGAGAACTTCAAGCTAATCATTGGTAACTTCCCAATAATTTTAGTTTGTATTGACAAGGGTGATACGCACTACGACTTCTCTTGGGATAGAAACTTTAAAGTGCATCGTTCATCAATAGCTTCTCTACTACTCCATAAATAAATGTACTCGTATAACACTGAATTTCATTTTAAATAAATAAAAAATTATTAAATTGTTTTGATCTAATTTTATGTTGAAGTTGATTATAAATATTTTAACATTACCTAATTTATATAGAAGGCGCAGAGATACTGTAGCTACCTCATGCTGCGTGTCATGCTATGAGCCAAAATCAAAAATTTAATCATCCAATTTGCAAAGGGATAAACAAGCAAAGTACAGGTAGAAAAACGGGGTTATATTCAGTTTTACTCGTATACCACTTTATTTATAGAAAGCTCAATATTTACACAAATTCTTATTTATTTACAATTTGATAATAACGATAAATAAGCAAATTCGAATGTAATTTCACATAATTACGATTAGCTGAAATTCCAATCGAGATTACTGTTACATACGGGCCAGTGCGCTAGGTAAGAAGACCCCCTGCAGATCTGTATTTACCCTCTATTAGTAGCTTCCACGCCCCTAACTACAATATCTTTGCGTCTACTATAAGAGACCTTCATTAAAAATATCCTTAAATTGTAAAGGAAAATCTCCAACCAAATCGGATGCTTTTTGTAAGCTCCACCCATTTTTTCTGATTCTGCTCTAAGCAGGACTGCAGGTCTGAACATGTTTCGTGGTTAACACATATAGTCACCAGATTTTGAAACTTGATCGCCTGAACTGGTGCATTGTCTATTATGACCTAAATTACTTTCTCTCGTATTTCCATAAATTTTGTTTCGGAAGTATGTCGGAATTTAGTTCATTATCTAGTTTACGTGGTCCAGACGGTATATGAACTTGTTAAATATGGAACAAACGAACTTTATGAATACCTAAGATAACACTTCTTCCAAAACTTTTTCTGGCAATTTTAACATGCTATATTAGGTTTGTTCCTACAGCTAGTCCGGACTGTCAGACTCATGTGCATTTTAAACATATCATTCCAACCGACTGTTGTACAGCCATCGGACTGTTGATTTGTTTGTTCCTACAGGCTTCGGACGCATATATGAACGCATCCGTGCGCGCTGCGAGGAAAATATCGAAGGCTTTCATAAGTGAACATGATGAATGATTTGGAATTTGAATCTGATCCAGAATCATTGTTATCTGATTCATCTCATGAAGAAATGGATTTGATATTTGGCCAACCTCGAATAAAAAAACAGTAATTATTTAGGTATGCAATACGATAAATAATTGATATTTGTTTTTCGATTTATTGACTGATATTTTTTCTACAGAAGAAATAGTAATTAATTATGATGATATGACAAGTCCGTTGGCCGTTCGAACCATACAAATTTCTTATACATGTCTGAATGAGTACATAAACAAGACATGCGCACAAAAAGGTTCATGAATGTGTACATGAACGCATCCAAAAATCCCGAAATGGATTTCTGGAGACGAGCGTCCGGAAGATCCCGAAGGGAAAAAGTAAAAAATGTTAATCACACAACTGAAAGACAATATATGAGACGGTTTGGACATATCCAAAGAATGGAAAAAGAAACACTACCAAAAACAATAATAAATTGGCTTCCACCATCTTCCAGCTGGAAGAAGAATACATGGAGGACCACGGAGAAGTTGGGTTCAAGGAATAAACCCAGGGATGAAAGAAAAAGGTTTGGTAAAAGATCAGTGGAGCAATAGTGACGACAGACTGGCGAGTGGGAATCGGAAGACGGCGGACAATTAGGCCCAATTCCGAATTTTAAATTTAAAGTAGGCCATGATCTACTTCATGATTTAATCTGAAATTAGATCCATTAGGACACATTTCTAAGAATTACAAACTGGTTCATGATCTAGTTTATTACCAAAATTAAATACCAAAATTTGTAATGTAGAGTAGGCAATTAGAACTGAATTGTGCAAAAGAAAAACAAACCGGTATAATACAATATTGTATTTTAAAACTAAACAATTCATATTATTAAAACGTAAAACATAAATTAATAATTTAAAAAGAAATAATAAGCGAATGATATCAACAATAGCAAACTAAGTTTATTTTAGAAAAGAAAACAAGAACTTGTTGCATTAATTTAATTAAAATTAGTTCGTGGAATTGTGAATATACAAATTAATTATTCTTATTATTATAATAATTCTCCATCTTGTACACAATTTTAATTCCACTGTGATACTGTGAACAAATGTCTAGTTGAAATTAGCAAATTCTTGGTAACAATAGTCTGAAACAACAAAAATTGTGGGAAACTTATGGCGCTATAACGCGTGACAATTACTAAACCTTGTGTATTTCGTTTCCGGGGCAACGAAACGGTTGCACCGCAGGATTATCCGGAAACAAAGAACACCTACGTTTGTTTACCGACAAATTGCGTTGTTTATCACCTATATTCAAGAGAGTGAAATGGAACTACCAATTCAACAAATTGCGTATAAGTTTAAAACATTTACTATTATTAGATTAACTGATGATTAAAAAGTATTCTTCCAACAACCTTGCGTAAAGTGCATGGTTTACATACTTTTTAGAGTTAGTAAAGAGTCAATTTTTAAGAAACAGTGTTTTAAACACCTACACATTAAGTTAATTTACTTGTCAAGTAGATAATGGAGTCCTCCACTATTTTTTAATTATGATTTTAAATGAAAGTTCTTTTAATTTTGAAGCAATTAATTTGTAATATTAAAAATATCAATAATTGTTCTTAGTTTAACTGCATTTGATTTTTAGCGAAACTTATAGCTATCTTTGTCACACCAGTTTGTATAGTAGGCTGCGCGACAAAGATAGAAATAGTGTGACGTCACAGTAGCACTAGCACTCATAAAAATTTCAAATATCTTGCAAAGTAATTATTTAAAAAATGTATTTTTATCATAACTATTATTTATTGAGCAATACTTTCTTCTTCTTCTTCAGCTTTTCTCTATTCTATTAGTGGTCCTTACTCTTCTTTTCCACTCATTCCTGTCCAACGCATCTCCACACATCCGTTTTTCACTCAAGTCTTCTGCGTACAGTTGGAAAATAAGATCATTAGATTACAAAATCAAAAATGTAAGGATCAAAATTTCGTCAAAAATTATGAGAGGTAATAAAATAGGTGCATACATCAAAAACAACTAAAGATATCTGACAGTTATCTTTAGTTACTATTACTATTTAATAAACACTGTTTACCACGACTGCATCTCCAATTATTTCTCATCATCCCTACAATCGTACTAATAGTCAAGTAATACCAATAAATTTGAAAGTAATAATATATACTAATAAATATATCAATATTAAATAGACAATTTGTCCAATTCTGGAAGACTATTCCACCTCTCTCTGATTCTATTGAATGTTACATTTAGTACATTCTCATCACGGGTGCATAAAAATTGTAATAATACAAACAATTGAATGAAAAAAACTGTTTCCTCATAATTTCATCGCTTATATACAGACCAATGTATCAAAAAGCATATAAATAAATAAAATAAAATTTTGTATGTTTTTTTTTATATTATTTATTATATTAATTTTTCTTATTTAGGTTGTAGGAAAAATGGCATATGCGACACGTATGTACCTTATACCGGGTGGCGCCCAAATTATTGTAAAAAAATTCTTCAAATAAAAGTTGTAGAGCATAAAATTCTACTTGTAAATTTGTAAACAAATTACCTTTCGTATGTTTCGTAACTGTAGAAATTAAATATGATTTTTTTTAGTAGTGGTAGCTGTGGAATTAAAACAAATGTTTAATATTTAACTGTCAAATTATAATTTTATTAAAAAATAAAAACTAAATAAAATTTTATGATATAAAAACTTCACACATTTGTTACGCTTTTTATACATGGCTATCACTATTTTTGTCGTGATTTACGATATTTTTATATCAAATTTCTGCCGTTACAAAGTTTGAAAAATTAATTTTGTTTATTGATTACATACAGAATTTCAAGATCTACAACTTTTATTTGTATTATTTTAAATAATTTGGGAAGCAACGAGTAAGTAAAAAATGTTTCCCAATGTTAAATGCCTATGTAACGGATTTCGAGCACCACTCGGTATATAGTACAGTATAATAGTGTTTTTTTAGACATAAAGCGCAGCCGAATACGAAAATTGTAGCACGAGATAAACAAAACAAAAACACTAACTTTACATACTTTTTACATAAATAACTATTTTCACTTCTTTTCGCAGAACTAATTTAAATGTATGTTCAAACACTCATATCAAAAGTCTTTCTTGAAATAGACTCCAAAAATACTTTCTTTAATTGATTTCTTTTCAATTTAATTGATTTTTTATCATTGGAAATTTCACGACCTAATGTAAAACGAAATGTATTTTAATTAATAATAAGAAATTTAAATCTTTCTCCAGTCTCCCAAAAACATCTTCGGGACCGGGCTGATATTTAATTTAATTTCCCAAGCTGTGAATCAGAATTTAATAGCATCTGCAATTTTGATCAACAGATCAATTTGGATTCCTTACAATTAATTTTATTTTACCTTTAACTAGAATAAGATTAAAAATTTGACACACATTAATTTCAAAGCCACGTGTTGAATTAAAATAATTTAAAATGCTAAATTAAAATCGGCTCTTACACTGCGCCCGCGGAATATAATAATAATAATAATAATAATAATAATAATAATAATAATAATAATAATAATTTTATTTCCAACAGTATCCAATTACAGAGAATTCATTAACAAATAAGTCAAACTACGTGAATACGCCACTGATCACTATGGAGCTCATTCAAAAACGCCAACCTCCAAAGTGGGTTAAATAAGACTCAATAGCTACCTACTGGTACTATTTATAAACATTTAATAGAAATTATTTTGTGAAATAAATGCTGCTAAACTTTAAATTATTTGTTGTTGATATAGGTAAGCATTGTTTAGGTATATTTAAATTTTACTTCCATCAATTTGTTTTAAAAAAATCTGATGTGGACACCACACGACTTCCTTGTACGCAAGAGTAATATGAAGTATAGATTCAATTATAAAATTGCACGTATTTGACGTAATTTGACATTAACATCTATTTTTTTATTTTTTTGTTATTTTTTTTCCTAATCCATAGCAAGTTTCATTACAAAAACCAAAAAGTATATAAGTTTTAAATTTACATATCTCGCTTATACAAAGGACTAATTTAATAATACTTGATGTGCTAGACGCAGAATTTAATTCTCTAAAACTCTTATTTGAAGCATTTATTTTTAAAATTAAAATGAAACCATTTTATTCAAGAAAAACTGTTAACAACTTCAGGTAATATATCACTTCCGGTTAGCCTGTTTTAACCAAATTCTGCTATGTTATTCCAATTGATATAAAAGTCTTATGTACTAAATTTGAAAAGTTTTGGATTATATTTTAATATAGTTTTTAATTGTTATTTGTATATCAAGGCCGCGAAATCACAAGACAATCTCGACGGCGCTAAAGGGTTTCGCGAACAAGGTGTACACAATATTTTTGTGCAACCGTAAAAAATATGTAATTACAAATTTTATTAATTTTCAACAGTTTCATTATAAATAGAAAGTTAGCTTTCAAGGTGGCTATGTGATTAACATTTGATAAACAAAACCATGCAATTCTCAAGTGTCAAAGTGATTGTTTACCTAATTTCGCGGCCGCTACCATGACAACGGTCGCGAAATCCAATTTCGCGGCCTGTATTGCGGCTGCGAAATGCTTATTTCGCGTCCAGTTGCACAAAAAATCTATTATAGGCTACAAATAAAGTACCATTTCTGGAAATTATGTAATGACCAAAAAGGGAGGTGCACAACTAGATATTATAGAAGTCGTAAATACAAAATTCCAACTTTTTACGGCTTACCGTTTTTGAGTTATGCGAGATACGTACGTACGTACGTACAGACGTCACGACGAAATTAGTCAAAATGGATGGAAACCGAAATTTTCGTGAATACAATACTTCCTTTACTTTGTACAAGGAAGTAAAAAACGGGTTTATTTTCGTAAAGTAGAAAATACTGAATCAACATTACCATTACTAAAAGTAGGTATATGGATCTGCGTTTTATACTTGTTGGCACTCTGAAAAAGTTATTTGACTATTAAGAGTGATACGTTGCAATATTGATTAAGTATTTTCTGTCTGATTACAAAAATAGAACTTAACAGGATATACATAGTTCTTTTTTTAATACTGCCAACTGATTGAAGTAAAATGACACTTTACGCTCGTAGTACATACAATATTTTTTTTCTACAATCTATATACAAAGTAGCCATTTGCGCTCTTTTGTCAACGCTCATGCGCGACAAAGTAGAAAAAACGCTCGCTGTCCAAATTTCTAACTATACAATGTTGAGAAATGTCACTTGTCTACTTTTTAATAGAAACGTTTAGTCAGGAACTAATGACACTGTAGTTACACATTTACCACCTTCACAAGTCAATCTGACACATAATTGCTCTGTCGATATATTACATAACCAAACAAAATGCCGCACTGCTGTGAAAATAAAATATGGCATTTATTTACAAAAACGAAAGTATAAAATGCTTAGATTAGATTGAAGCTATAGCTCAAGAAGAATGGAAAATAACGATAAATTAAAACTTAATATAAACTAAATTGTGTAAACAGTTGTGTTGCCATCTGCAAAAGTTTGGGGTGAACGCTCCCAGTGGACATCCACTTTTCCATTGCACTAGTTTAATGTACTTGAAACAAATAAATTATACAAAACTTATAATATTCATTACAAAATTGGCATTAATTTTTTTTTAAAAACGAAAGCCAAACCAATGTTTTGAAGTCATATTTGAATACGTTCCTATCTTACAAAGTGTACATTTTATTATTTTTTTGTTATGGTGGAGGACTGTAGAAAAAATCTTGTGTGTGTTTCGAGCGCAAATGGACATTGTCGATTTCGAGAGAATGCCGTGCTCCTGCGTCGCGCATCAACAACCTCTCAATCGACAATGTCCCATTTTGCGCACTTAATACACAAATAGCTATTCTTAGTTCGTTCTATATATCTAAAAAAAATCTGGTAAACATGAAGGAACGAGAAATTTATCTGATATACTTTCAAGCTCAGGAATTAATATAAAAAATTGTCGAAAGTGTAAAATCTATTTTAATAGTGTAAATAACAACTTTACGATGACAATTGAGAGCGTAACTGTATATTTTTCATAGCACTCGTACAAAAGAAAAATATTTCATTCCTGTACTCCAGTATTATAGTAGGCCATCAAAATCCAGCGTTCCTTAATCATTTGTGGTGAAAACACGGTTCTCATCCGTTATCCTTTCACGTTTGTACAAATTATTTTTGGAATGTTGGCTCGACGTTGAAGAAAATACATTGTGTTGGTTGGTTGCTCAGACAAATAAATAACTGTGAGGAGCGAAATATCTGCTCCCGACTCGTTCATGCAGAACCGCCTCAGATTTACTGATATTGCATGACAAAAACTAAGTTTCGCGGAAGGCAAATCTGAATAATAAATATCCACAAAAAAGCTTTATTTTGGTAGCAAGGTTAGTGGAGAAAATTTAAATAGGAGATGGTGTTGCAGATCTTAAGGCACATACTAGGTTACTGGGCCAAAATCGTGGCATAGCATTGCGCGCCAATTTTTTTACACAAAGTTTTAAAGAATAATTTGTTGTATTTATAGCATATTAATTCTATAAAATAGAGAAATGAAAAGAGAAAACAAGGGTGAGTAGACATCGATGGTTTTATGAAACAGTACCTACCTAAATATAAATAATTATTTATGTACCTAGGACAAAAAATTGCAAATTATAGCAGAGGTTGAGTTTTCTTACCGAGGCGACGCAGAGGTAAAGCAAACAAACGAGGGTATAATATGCATATTTTGCCGAGGTGCATATTACATTTTTTCTATCTACCTTACTAATAATAGATCTAGAAGGGTAGCACATACAATTACAATAATTATTAAATGGGGGTCTCGTGGCCGCGTGCCTGAGTGACGCTTGGTAAACGCCCGCACGGTACAAATATGCCATCATCATTACCGATATCTGCGTACAAAGCAGCTTGGCACACCCAGCAATGGGTAATATGCCGTGATGATATATTTATTTATTTATTTATTTTATTTATTAAATCGTTAGTAGGCTTTGCGGATGAAAAAGGTTTACGGGCGAAAAGTGATGGCTTAGCGTAGGAAAAAGGTATGCGGACGAAAAAGGTTTACGGACGAAAAGTGATGGCTTAGAGTAGGAAAAGGCATGTGGACGAAAAGTGATAACCTTCAGAAAAGTGTCACTTTCGTCGAATAATTTTACTTTTCGTACAGATAGACAAAAAAAAAATATTTATTCACGTACAGAGGGTCGAAAGTTTACGCTTGCTGACGAAATTTGAAGTCCGACGCCTAATAGAGGGCTTTTATTCGTCCAAATGTGTAAACTTCTTTTGCCCTGAAGTATGTACAACGATTTACGCACTACTAAACAATTTTTTTGCGGAGCTAGATGGCCATGCCACAAAACAATAAGGCGATGCAAACTATTTGGTAATGCAATTTTTTTTAAATGTCAAGCTTGGAGGCAATTTTTGAAGATATTTCTCAAGCAATTCTAATAAAAGTGAAGTTTTAGCGGAGCTTATAGAATTTTTTTTAAATAAGAGTGTTGATTATTTTTACAATTGTATTTTTGTATTTTTAACGTTTCATCTGTTTTACCGGCCGAATTTGCTACTTTACAGCCCGCAGAATTTAATCTTTCAGTTTCCGTCCTGGTAATTAAATAAATAAAATAAATAAAATATATCATCACGGCTTATTACCCATTGCTGGGTGTGCCAATCTGCTTGTACACAGGTATCGGTAATGATGAAATATTTGCACCGTGCGGGCGCTTACCAGGCGTCACCTCACGGGCACTCATTGCTGGCGTGGAGAGTGCACCACAGGGGTCAATTTTGTGCCATTTAAAATTGGAAATATTTGGCGTCGGTCGGGATCGAACCCGGTTCCCCAGATTCGCGACCTGGCACTCAGGCACGCGGCCACGAGACCGTAAAACGTAAACAAACAATTGTAATGCAGTTGTGCATAAAATAGTCCACGTCCACTGGACTTCTCAAGTTTTCAAGCGGAAATCAATGTTGGATAACTTTTTTAATGTACGATTCTACCACATGCACTTTTGGATTCTGTAAAGATATAATGTCCTTAAATGTGAAAGAGAGTTTAAAAGAAATCTAGTAATTCCACAATTATTGAAAAAAATTAGAGAGAATAATTGCAAACATTCGCCATTCATTCTGATAATACTGAATTGTTTCTACCCTAAAGCCTGGTATTTTCATCTCGTTAAAAATATAACAATGATAGGGTAAGTTTGTTTATTGTCATCAGAAAACTGCGATGTACCGCAGTTCTGCTATGACGTCACAACCGCTGCAAACTTCTTGTAGTTCAGCGAGGAATAAACAAACAATACCCTGCGGTAGTAAACTGCAACTAAAACTTCAAAATGTTTACTACTGCTATGAATGCTAGTAAAGTTAATTAATGAGTTAACATTTAATAATTATTATTATTACAAAATGCATAAAAATTGGTTATGTCGATTTTCGTTTCGTGACATGCGTATTCTACATCCAAAGCAACCTTTTAAAAACTGGATGCATATCAGCGAATCAGCGTGCAGTTAACGAGTAGAATTGCTTTGCAGTTAAATAATAAAAAAAAAACACTGTCCAACAGCATAACAGATGCATCTATGTAATAAAAAATGACTATCTGCAAGTTAATATTCCAGGAATACATATCTGCGGAATAAAAAATAAATACGCTCCCATTATAGCATGTAGCATAGCATGGGTTTTGTTTTTAACTGATAGTTATTTCAACAAATATAAGCAAAGGTGAAAATGTCGGATCTAAAGCAAAACCAACAAAAGTTCAGAAAATCTTCATTCACAATACAAAATCAGTAGTTAGTGTTAGTAGTTATGGTTAGAGGTTATAATTTAGTAGTTAAAGATTGGTAAACAGCGTTCACAATACACGAAATTAACGGCTACGAACAACTATTTTTATTGATACAATAGTACATTTGAATCAAAAGTTTTAAGAGCTTGCTTAATTTTATACTGCTTGTTTAGCAGATTTGATTATTATTTAATATATTTATATCTTTCGTTTTTGTTGTATAAAAAAGTTGAACACAAGCTTTTATTTTTAAAATAAAACACATTTTAAAAATGTTTTTCTTCAAGCGCATTATAATATTCATATTATGCTCCTGTACACACACTATAGAAGATGTTCATTGTCTTACTAGTACAAAAATGTTGATATTGTTGTACTAGTAAAAAAATGTTAGTGTTTTAGTTCACCGCTGGCGGGGGCAGTTGTCACAGCAACACATTATATTGAAAATTGTTATTTGACAGTTGTGTTGTTTTTGTTTTGTAGTGTACACAGTCTGCTTTGGCTGAAGTTGCAAACACTACAATTAAAAAATTCCAAAAAAAAAAAAATGTCAAAAAATTCTTTGAAACACTTGAAGAAAAAATAGTATATGTCATTCGGAGTAGAACGCCCTTTTTGTGTTTTACCCAGCTTGCCTAGCCTCGGCTAGCGCCTCGGCCGCAATAGCTGGGTTCAACACAAAAAGACCGCTTTCTACTCCTAATAACATAATATACTATTATTTATAACAGAATAATAAAGTTTGTATCAATTTCTACTTCAATTCAACACAAATGTAATTTATTTATCTTTATTTTTCTACAATATATCTATTTCAGTCTAATCTGTTCTGTAATTGACTACTCTGTTAATCACTAACCATAAGTTTGGAGTTTACAAACTTTTGCGCCAACTGAACTTATCGCTGACCTGCGCTGCGCTAATTTCGTTATTATAAATACTATAATAAGTACAATTACGTATGTCAAACATTCTGCGCTAACTATAACTATTAATACTAACAACTAATTTCGTGGTGTGAATAAGGTTAAAGAAAATTGCTTGAAACTGTAGTCATTCGAACCATTATTGATTATACCGACGTTTCGGTAATTAGAGTGACCATCTTCAGGAATAATGAAGACAGTTCCAAGTAATTTTCTTCAACCCTTATCATCTTCCAGTCGATAATCGTTTCCGTCAGAAGTTTAGTAACATAGCACATTTAATCAAAATAGGCCACCCAGCTGGGCAACAGAGCAGTCATACAGGGTGTCTTGGAAATAGGGGGACATGGCTTAACTACAGATTCCTGGGCCCATAATAAGACGATTTAACTAAACTTACCTATATCCGACAGTGCATCGTTTAGCCAGTATTCTGCTTCAAAATCTTTCTAAAAAAATTGTTTTGTTTATAATAACGAAACGCTTTGTTCGGTTTGACATTTGGTATGACATTCCATAGGGAACTAATTCATCTTTTAAGATGGTATTTGTTATTGTTATTGAACCACTAGTGTATGAAACTTAGGTGTCGCGAACATGAATAGACCATAACTTTTTAATGCCAACGCCAATAATGTATATTTACTGTTTTTCAGAAAGATAGATTCAATAGTAAACTTTCGTGTCTTTGCCTAAGTTATGATATCTCTAAAGATTTGAGAAATATTCGTTTTCTGGGAATGGACTGTGTCATATTTTGAGTCAGAGCTCAACGTTTCGCCCGCAGTCGTATGGGGCATCTTCAGGAGCAAGGGGGATAGTACTGTCTTAAACAAGGTTACCCGACATGTCAACCACGCTAGAGGCCGCGTTTAAGCAACAAGAGGGAGAGACTCAGTTTACAAGGTTACCCGACATGTAAAGGAAGGCCTTCCTTTCGTCACTTGGTTTATTTGGCCTGTAGCGTGGTTTACACGTCGGATAACCTAGTAAACTGAGTCTCTCCCTCTTGTTGCTTAAACTCGGCCTCTAGCGTGGTTGACATGTCGGGTAACCTTGTTTAAGACAGTACTATCCCCCTTGCTCCTGAAGATTCCCCATACGGCTGCGGGCGAAACGTTGAGCTCTGACTCAAAATATGACACAGTCCATTCCCGGAAAACGAATATTTCTCATGACTCAGACTGTGGAAGCCTACGCAATTATTTCTCTAAGGATTTAGTCAGCAAAAATAAAATGTAAGTGATTGCGCCGTGTAATTTTTAAAATAAATTTTATCTAGCAGTCTTTCCAAATGTCAAAGAACTAATTTTTAATGACAGTAACAATTGTTTATGGGTTGTCAAAAATTTCCTTTGCCGTATTTTAGAACTAGTAACATATCCGTGTGTTCGGCCTTATAGTATTTTACTGCTATTATTATAGAAAGACGATAAAATAATGTTAGCTCACTCCTAAACAACTTTAGGAGATTGACAACTCATAAACAATTGTTTCTGTCATCAAAAATTAGTAGTTTGACATTTGGATAGACTGCTAGATAAAATTTATTTTAAAAATTACACGGCGCAGTCACTTACATTTTATTTATTTCTGACTAAATCGTTACAGATATCATAGCTTACGCAGAGACACGAAAGTTTACTATTGAATGTATCTTTCTGAAAAACAGTAAATTTACATTACTGGCGTTGTCATTAAAAAGTTATGGTTTAATCAAGGTCGTGACACCCAAGTTTCATATACTAGTGGTTTACTAACAATAACGAATACCATCTCAAAAGATGAATTATATCTATATGGATTGTCATACCAAATTTCATTCAAAGCGTTTCGTTGTTATAAGCATTATTAATTGTTTTTAGAAGGACTTTAAAGCAGAATACTCGCTAAACGGTGCACTGTCGGATATAGGTAAGTTTAGTTAAATCGTCTTATTTTGGTCCCAGGAATCTGTGCGTTAAGCCATGTCCCCCTATTTCCAAGACATCCTGTATTATTGAGATTTACAACTTTTGGTTTAAAGCCAAAGGTTATTGATTTTCTATTTTGTACCTAGTTCATGTGTACTGACTTGGAAAATATTTGCCTAAAATTCATCTATACAATAAACACAATATTCTAATAATAGATGTTGGCATTTGAGAGAATGTACAGTTTTCTGTGAAATTAATTGAAAATGACAAGCATTTGTTGTTGACTACAACATCCTAATTAATAATTTAATTCTGGCCAGAGTTAGTTCTGTCCTTTTCAGTTTATACATAAATTATTTTGTTATTCACGGGCATTACCCTATGTTGTAAACAACTAAAAACAAATTTGGTAGACTGCAATGTGATATAAATAAATAAATGAGAATAATAATGACAATAAAATAAAAAAATGATCTATTTTAATATTAATATTATTTATATTATTAAATTGTTAGTAATAAACATATTAAAAATAATATCATCATAAGAGTTAATAATTATTGATTCCATTTGTTTAAGTAAATTTAATGCTATTGATATTCACAATAATTGAATTCGCATATTTCAGGAATTAGTAATTTAATTACCAATATTCTAATGAAATAATAATAATGATGCGCCAGTTATACGAGTATTGTATATTAATTTGTTTATATATTATTTTATATTTTCCTATTCAGTTGCAATATGTTAAATATTCTAATAATAATACGTTTATTGACAGTTCTAAAATAAATTAATGCGCTGTTCAATAATACTAAAACATTAAATTATTAAATACAATTACATAAAAATTGTAGTACTCGATTTTTCCGTTTCATTATAACTAGCAACTGACGCATCATTCTTATAAAATGAGCCGGTTTCACATTGTTTAAAAAGTATTTCAAATGAAAGTTTATGCAATATTTTTATATAAAAAATAATAATTTATTGTTATTTTTGTAAATAATTAAATAAAATGCTTGGCGCTAGAAATAGTCATGAAAAACAACACCCCACTCCTGTGACGTCGGAGCACATACAGTACGTCATTCATAGCAGTGGCGTAACTAGAAAATTTGGGCCCAGGCGCAAAATTTTGTAAATGGCCCCTGTCTTTATAGCAAAGATAACTATACATATGGTATACAAAAAAATACACGAATTAAGTTGAAAACATTTATTTTCAAATTTACTAACAAAAAACAATGAACTAAGAACTAAATTATTACAAAAACTGTTTTCTTCTAGATTTCATCGCTGCAAATTTACTTATTAAATTTTTTAAATCCATTTTTTTAGCTTCAGTTCTTCCTATTGCTAATGTAGAAAGATCATTCATTCGCAATTGTCCCATACTATTTCTTCTATAGTATTTTATTAATTTTAACTTGCTAAATGATCTTTTTACATAAGCAACTGTTACAGGGAGTGTGAAGAACAATATAAAAACAGAAAATACATGCGATATATCAGTTTCTAACCAATTATATTGATCATTACTAAGTTAGCAAAATCTTTTACACTCTGTAGTTTCTTTAAATCGTCTTTTAAAAGCGAATGAACATGAATAAATTGCTATGGAAATTGTTCACTTAAAAAAGTAGAATACTTCTTTTGTAATTTTTCACATTCTTTTAAAATATCTTCGTCTTTTAAAGTTCATAATCTCTGTGGATCCAGAAATCCAAAATAATTTCTTAATTTTCCATGCATGAAATAGTATCTAGGACAACATTAAATATTCCAATTCTAAACATATCTTCTCTTGAAGAAAAGTAATAATACTTCACCAATTCATTAAAATGGTGTTTCACTTTAGGCTGTCGTTTTTCTTTAAACTCAGAGGCAACATTCCAAGTTCTTGCAATTTCTGCAGCTACATCTTTTATTTCAATAAATTTAGATCTAATTTCTGAGACTTTATTATACGCCGGGCTCCAAGGGCCCTCAGGATCGATGGGCCCCGACGCAATGGGTTCTTTTGCGATTAAGCCACTGATTCATAGCCAACAGGAAAACAGTTTACGTTATTTACATATACAAATAAAAGTAGGCGATAGTTTGTCACATGTTAAACTGTATGTGCTCTGACGTCATATGCTGTTTCAGATCACGTGAATTATTCAAAGTATTACACAAATTTCAATAATTAATTGTAAAATATCTAATGAATATTTCGTGATATTTTCAAATTTGAGGCTCTTTAAAGAACAATATCTTTTAAAATTTAGTACTTAGAAGACATATAAAAATTCTTGCAACAGCCCTATTGTAGAGCTGCCGCGCATTAAGTTGAAACTGGATATGCGCATACTTCGGTTTATAAATAAATCCCCTTTCTCTTATTAATTTTAAATATTGCCGGAATCTTTTTCTCGTTATAACATTAGCATTGAATAGAATATTATAATTAGTATTACATTTCTACTTGTTAGTTATTGTCATAAGGATCGTGACGTCAATCATTACATTACTAGTCAGGAAGCTGACTCTATCATCACTACACAGGGTGTGGCAAGTGAAATTCCCCATTCGTACGTAGCGAGCTCTACCAGGCGGAGTCCTTTTCAAAGCCGAACCTGATGCTCTGAAATTTGCAACCCAAGATCATATAGTCTTCCTGTCGGGAATCTTTGCATGGCGACCTAGTTCGAAGTGCGTACAGAATAACCGGCGTATAGTGATTGCACTCAGCATTTTTGAAATACGTATCAATAACGAATGCACGGTGCTCAAAACTCCACGTTATAAGCTGTTTTCCTATTTATCAAGTCTTGTAACTCTAGACACAGTTACACCGGAGTAAAAAAAATTGCGATCCAGTTAGCAGAATGAAAATAACTTCAGTAAATTTTGAAGTAATAGACAAACTATTATATCTCTTCCTCTATTAAACACATGTATAAGAAATAATAATAATTTTATTTTTTAATAATACTTGGTTTTATGTTTCACAATTATTTTATTAGATTACTAGTTTCGCTATATAAAACCAAGTATTATTAAAAAATAAAATGAATTGTAAGTTTCACCAAATAAGAGCAGACACAATTAAAGAAATAATAATAATTTGTCGATTATTACTTCGAAAGATAATGAGGTAACGAACACTACAAGAAAAATAAATTACTCTTATACCATCAGCGCCTGAGCAGTAGTGGCGGCAACGGCAAATTAGAGAGCTTTTTCTGTCCTACCCAGTATTATACAGACTGTTTCAAAAATACTGTAATTTTTTTTAAGGGTGTACAGGCACTTGCCGACGACAATAGGTTGCCAACAAATAGAAGAAAATAATTTGCGGCTGCTTGCATACAAGACTTTTTAATCCACCAATCCCGGAAGGATATCTTAAGGTGTGATGATATTATTACAAAATAAAACGGGTTGCTAGGTTTTAAAAATACTACTAGTGAATTACAAAATTTGTTTGACTTACTGTAATTTTGACACTTTAGAGTTGACTTTTCACTGTCAACAAATTTAGATTAGCGAAGGTGTCATCCGAGATCATCATTTATATCGTACAGTGCAACGTGTTGTAGCAGCTGTGTAAAATGTGTTAAACGAAAATATTATTGTCATTTGATCTAGCATAACTTGACCGCTCTCATGCGTCCTTGCGATGGCTCTCAATATCACTTTATGGTCCACAAGATTTCTATCCGGAAAACGTTCCGAATAGACTCGTGCTGCCTCTCTGGCGTTACGTCCACATTCTCCGAAAATTATAATCATTTCTAAGTAATCAGCGGCTGAATTGCCTGAATTTGCCTTTTTTATTCACCTTGTCAAATTTAATTTGACACTGACATTTTTCGAAAACTACAGTCGCCCACACATTTTAAAGAAGATTTGATTTGTATAAAGCCATAGTAACGTAAAATTACGGCAAACACACGTTAAAGGTGTAGGTCTCTGATTGGTCAATTTTAAGACGTCTTTTCTCGAATATCTTTTAAGCTAGATTTTTTTCTTCGAAATTACACATCCGAGTGCAGTGTCGTGTTTCCTCATTCGCTCTGGGGCGCGAGTTGTATAGTAGTGACCAAAATGAGTAAAAAAGCTTAATCAACATGGGATCTTCCATTGTTTCCGAGATTTGAGGTAATGAAAAATGTGTTTTTACGGGGTTTATGTCTGCTATCTCGAAAACTATAAAGGTGTATTCACAAATGAAAATTAAGTTTATGGTTTTTGTTTAGGTCTAAGTAAGTCATTCATAAATGTACATTTAAATTACCTGAAAATTAGTTTTGATATGTACAGACATCTGTAAATGCTTCAAAAACAAGATTAAAATATCGGTAAAGCAGTACTCAACAAGACACCTGTGCGCCGTGAAATTATCATTCGCTTGGCATTATTAGTTATATTTCAGCAATTAAGTTATGACAGTATCCATGTTCTTCTCGCATTTGTTTAAAAAGCCGAATCCACCAAGTGGATACTAAATAAAGATGGGTGTATATATCTATATCATTTCAGACTCGTACTCATTGGTGAAGTTTGTGACGTCAAACTAAATCATAAACCTAAAGTTTGGACCTTGCATGTTTAGCTTTATGAGTTGGATTTAGAGACCCCATATTCTGAAGTGTGAATGGTGTCATTACCTAATATGCGGCCAAAGTCTTTAAATCTAAAGTATAAACCATAAATCTAAACCTAATTTTCATTTACGACTTTGATTAAATGGGATTTTTTGTTTACCTTTCAGAGGTCATCTTCGATGCGCTTTTGTTTGTTATGAAATAATTGTTCTATGTTAAATGTTGTGGCGACCTTGGCCAATATTTCATTTTCAAATAACTTCGTAACTATTAGAAACTGAGAAAAACGTTTCATATAAAATTTTATTGTTTTTTTATAGTCTATTTACTGACATAGATAAAATTTTGTTCGATCACTATCATTCTCAGTTTGTTTCGATTTTTCCCTTTTCTCGGAAACAGTTGAAGAGCAGTCCTATGTTGATTAAGCTTTTTTACTTATTTTGGTCAGTACTATATGCCCTTAATTTTTTACAGTATTTTTGAAACAGCCTGTATATTCGTATAAAGTTAAAGATGAATAAGGTATACGTATATATTTTTATTATAAAATATCAGGCATTAAAATATTTAGATAAACAAAGAATCTATTTTGTGCTTACAAGTGGCAAATATATAAATATTATGATATGAATGAACCACTAGTGTAACACACGTCCGTTTTTTGAATAAAAAAAAACAATTCTGGATCACCAAGGCCTTGTTCATTTTTTCAACGAATTCCCAGCTGATCCTTTTCGACTCAACTCAACAAATATAAATAATTGCTTGTAGTAGTAGTATGTAATCCTATGAATCATTAACAACCTTTATACCATTTTGAACGTGAACACAATATTATTTCTCAAACAAGAGTCCAAAACACCATACTTAGTTGACAATGCCAACTACTATGTACGTTTACGAATCTGAGTATTCCTACTGCTTAGGTAACAGCGCCAGCAACTCCTCAGGGGGCGTGGAAACGACCTCTCTTCGCCCGTTCTCCAAATGGAGTCTGTGCTCCGCGAAAGGCGGAGCCCTGTGGGGGACCTTGGGTGCGAGGCACCAGGCGTCGCCTGCCACAACGCCGGCGTTCCTCGGTCCCGCGATGCCCCTGCACGATCCGCTCGCCGTGCGTCGGTTCCGCGTCTCCAACCCAGCCTGACCCCGAGGAAGACCAAGAGTTGCAGGAGGCCGACCAGGTCACGGTGGTGCTGGATGTGAGAAGTGAGAGGGAAAATGGGGTCGTGGTGGCTGTGGTCGTCACTACGGCTGTGTGACTAATGGCTCTCTACTTGTAGATGTAGGTAAGTAAATACGTAGACTGCATGAGTTTTAGTTTTTAATAGTATTAGAATGGTAGGTATTTCATTCTGAATTTTTTTTTTAACATTTTCCCTAAATATTCCTCATTACAGTCTATACATTTTTGCATACAAGGAACCAATTTTCGAAGCATTTTTTCTTATTGAAGGTATGTAACTATTTTGAAAGCAACGACAGATTGGCCGACTAAAACACCTTCCACGAAATTTATCTTTGACCTGTGGAAATTATTTACGACGAATCTTTGAAATGACTGCAGGCAAGCATATCTAGTAAAGAGTAAACCATTCGGAATTGGCCGTACTATAATCATCCAGGGCTATAGTTGCAATGCAACGTGCCCAGTAATACCAAAAGTAGCGATCAACAACGTTTGGGCAGACTCATTTTGAAAGACCCAAACAACGGATATCTGCTTTTTTTCAGGATTGTAATAGGAGGGGGGTAACGAAGGTCAGATTGCTGGGCACTTACTGCTTTATCGACGAAGACACTTTTCACTAACTGGTGGTGGAGGATTGTCGACAATTGTATTGAGGAGGAACACACACTCATTTTAAAAATGCCCCACAGTAAAATTTGTCAAATATTACGGCCTACTAATTAGGCTCTACATGAAATGAAAACCTCTGGTATATGTAAATGGGTAAGCAAAGTGTTATCACACGGCTCTGAAATACACAATCACTCACTAATAATCTGTACACCGTCGTGTCTATATCAATACTGATCGATTCATACCTATCAATTGTAGTGCGTCATTATCGTTTACATCACACCCCAAATCATTCAACGAAACATGAACAAACCTATTGTAAGTTTTAATGGGGACTTACATAACCTGTCGTTGTATAACCGAGCATCGATCGACTTAAAGCAACGCAGTGGAATATATCTTTGCTGCTTCGTATACCGAAGATCCCGTGTTCGAATCACGGCTAGAGAATGGAAGTTTACAAGAATGTTTGTGTGCGTCTTTATCAATTCATCTCCAACAACACTTAAGAAAGTATAGTCCATACGATATTTGTTGAGCCAGAATTCCCAGAAAGGGAAAAACCAATTACGTTCTATTCTCGATACGCAACGGTCTACCACGGCTAGATATTAGCAGGCAGCGGTGTTCCTAGAAACGTAGATTTTTTATAAAAATATTTGCAATCTAAACCAATTACAAACCCAGCAAAATAACAAAAACAAAATCTTCTAAACAATCCTCTAAATAATAAAACCTCTTAAACTGTTTCGTAAAGTCAGAAAAAACTTAAAGTTTAGGTGAAAATAGCCCCAATTTGGGAACATTGACGCCGTCAATGTCTTTCCAACTCGGAATGCGGTTAATTCTGAGAAACTGACGTAGCAGGCTTTTAGGAATTTTGGCTCAACAAATATCGTACGGAC
The DNA here is from genome assembly GCA_963082715.1 of Harpalus rubripes. NCBI lineage: Eukaryota > Metazoa > Arthropoda > Insecta > Coleoptera > Carabidae > Harpalus > Harpalus rubripes. Next base: position 24,203,873 of record OY720464.1, read on the forward strand.
TATACAACAGTTTAGAAAAACTATGTCATCTCCATCTATAATCACTACCAAGCCGAATTGGTCCCTATGTGGAAGTGCAAACCTGCACCATTCTACAAGGGGCGAAGAGTACCTTTGCCCAAATTAAGGAATACAAAATAATCACTCGCATTCGTTCCCTAGGCAACAGAGTAGGGTAACACAACATCATACCCTTTCTAAGAATGCCAGAGCACAGTACCGTCTTACAAACACTGCTGCATCACATTTCACATTTCAAACCTGCAAAACAATATCGTATGAACGCAAAGAGATAGCCGACACCGTTCTGTTAATCGTTTACGAAGCTACTGTAATAATGATCGAGCAGATGCAATCAGTAATACTCATTAATTATGTAGCAAATTTAATTAAATTCCCCAAAACAAATGCCGGAGTACATTCGCAAATTTACACTGATATAAGGCTACGGGCACAATGAGACGTAGGCAACATAGGCGGCGTAGTACATCACAAGAAAAAAACTGCAGACAGAGTCCACAACACAGTACATGCGCAAATTGCGAAACAGTTTCATTAATTTTTCACTCATTTTGAAGTTTCTGAGTCGCACGTGCACAGGTCGTATGGTATGACTAGCGAATGAAAGTTGACGTTTAAATTATTTTATAGACGTGGTTTCTTTTGAAACCCTAGTGAAGAATAGAATTGTATCAAACATTCAGGTATGAAATTTTTGCATGAAACTCATTTAAATACTGGATTAGGAAAGCATAGAAATACATTACTATATTTGGCTGAAAATAGATGACCGACTAGAGTAACTGAATATCAAAACAGGGGTTCGTTTAAAATATTTTAAACATTTTTCGTTTATGTTGATTAAACAAAATATTTTGATCTTTAAACTATTTAGTTTGGCAATTCTATGAAATAGGATTATTTTTAATTTCCTCTAACAGTAATTCCGACTCTGCGACATCCCTGAATCCTGTGGCTAAGGTCATTTTAAATGCCTCCTGGTATTGAGTACAATTTTAATCTTCTGTAACGGAATACATAAGGGTCAGTTTCCTTTCGAAGCAAATATAAGGAAATGTTTTCAAAAGAAACCACATGTATTAAATAATTTAAAAGTCAACTTTCATTCGCTAGTCATACTATACAGGAATCTGTGTTCCGAACACTGCGTGGGTTAGGTTCTACATCGAGCATTTCTGTAATAGCCTGTGCTGCGTCTCAATATACACATGTATGTTCATATCTATCACATACTGCGTCCCAATGTGCGCCTAGCCTTAGAGTAAGGTAAAGAAGGTAACCATTGAATTTAAGTTCGAGTTAAACACATTTTACAAACGATTTTGAGTTTTGTGTAATTTGTGTAGTCAAATAAGGAAAACACTACTGATCGAAGAGAACATAAACTAAAGAATGACACTATATTTACTTGATTTAAATTCTGCACATGTCTGATAAACAAACACCTTGCTTAACGTACGAGTAAGTTCAAATAATTAACTCAGAGTAAAGTAACTAATATAAATTATATTATAAGAGTAAGCCGGTCGTGATATATTAATGCGTAATTTGACGTTACAATTGGCGCCCAACGTGGGGGCGTAATTCAGTGGCTGTAATTATTAAAGCAGACCAAGTGGAATGATCTACAGATTTGAGAGCCCGTGAAATAACGTATCCCATAGATACATAAATATATTATAATCACCAAAATCTGCAATTAAAAAACTGATTGACACATCCAGCAATCGATAAGGTTTTATGTAGTATCTACAGGGTGTTTCAAAACATGTGTCGGAAAATAAAGGGTGGAATTGGTTGGCTAATTATAAGAAAAAAAGTTCCCACTATCATGGTTCCGCAAACGCACCGTTTTCGAGATACAGGGTGTAATTTATTTTTTATTTTTTATTTTTTGACGAATTTTAGGGTTGTGTGAGGTTTTTATGGCCGTAATTTCTATGCGTTTGCGGAACCATGTTAATAGGAACTTTTTTTCTTATAATTAGCCAACCAATCCCAGCCTTTATTTTCCGACACATGTTTTGAAACACATTGTATAGTATGTAGTATATAGCTATATTACAGTGTCTTTTCAAATTATATTTAGTTGTCGTAACATTTGCTATAAAACAGTTAACAATACTCAATTATAAAATTATTAAAGTCGCCGTCAAATAAATATGGACTGATGCTGAACACTTTCCCTTTTCCGCACCCTGTCCCTTTTCCTGCGGTATTGCCGCTTCCTCATAACTTAGCATTTTCAACATGACCATTAAATTGGCAACAGTGTAAAAATCTCCAGTCCATACATTTGATGGCAAGTATAACTGCATTTTATTTTTTTATTTAACGAGGAAAATAGAATTCAAATGAGGCATACATCAATGCTAGGATAGCGGGAGATTAAGGCCCGGTATTACAGTTCCGGCTTAAATTTTGGTTTAGGTAAACTTGAGCTTCGGCTTAAGCCACTTGCCTGTATTACAGTCCAAAGCTTAGCTAAACTTGACAGCAACGCGATTTTTTGTTTTGTTGATTATGAGTTGGTTATCCTGTTTGTAAAAAAGAATAAATATATATATTTGGCATGACTGATTTCATAGGTTATTATATTGAATTATTCATTTGTGTTATTGTTTCGTGTTGAAAACGTTGTAGTGATCTATGAAACAATGTCTCGACGTATAAAAATTATGTCAAATTTATAAACATATTTCGATGACGTACAATAGCGTGAAGCACAATCCATATCCATCGTCCCGCAGTGGATTTATACTCCGCAGAAATCACCAGCAGTAATTAAAAAGTTACCAGTTGATAAATATCTTAAGGTTAATAACAAACCATTCATAGGCGTTAATGCATGATTCCTATAGAATAATAAATAATAAATTTAAAATTAATTATATCGAACATAGTTAATATTTTTGAATTATTTATTTATTTACTAGTTTGTTTTGGTTTTTATGTCGTCGTATATCAGGTCGTAAATTATTCGCACAGATTCTTTCGATAATCTGAATCTTTGTGCAAATTCAAAATTGTTCCAGATACTTATATGGTCTGGCCTCATGCGTATCCGACGCGGTTGTCTGGCGTTTATTATCTCTGGCTCATCATTCTCCTCGTCAGATATTTCATAAAAGTCATTATTTTCAATGAATTCAATTAACTCCATAATTCTGTGTTTGACAAAGAACAAGTGACATTGACAGATAGGTTATAATTCAGAGTTTAAGCCGCCACGGCTGGCCGCTCAGGTTTAAACTACCGCTCAAGCTTAAACCTGTACTATAATACAGCAATTTTAGCTTAAGCCAAGCTTAAACCTTAAGCCGAGTTTAAACTACAACTGTAATACCGGGCCTAAAAGGTGTCTAAAACTTTTTGCCAAAACTGAATGTGAAATATAGCTAGGTACATACGAAAGTGAAACGCGAATTATATCAACCAAAGGCATAACAAAAACGTTAAAGTCGTAAAATTTAAGATGAAAATATCCAGTATTATCTGTTTCTGCCAGGATGTCTGAATTTTATTTGAACCTCTTAAATATCTGTTTATAAATGTAAAAAGTATCGTAAAAACGTTTTTATATTTTTTTCTTTTTATAACTTATAAGGGTTAATAAAGTAAGCTCGTATGAATATATACGAGATCTTTTGTTTATTTACTAAAATATATGTAAGTGTAAAATTATGTCTATAAATATCTTTAGTACGTTCTTACAAATATTTCCTGGCGGCAATCTACTTATATTTTTGGCATAAATAATTCAAGAAATTTTATAGAATTTCTTAGTTCAATTTTTTGGTAAACTTTTAGTAAAGTCTCTTAAGAAATATTAATTCTGCAAAGTCAGGAAAAATGAAAATAAAGAAAATTAATCGATTATTTTAATTAAATGAATGGGATTTAACTGGAATAAAACATAAAAGAATTTGTAAGCAGAAAAGCTTTTAAAAAGCAAAGAGAAACTACGAGTAACCACAAAAAAAGTAAATGCATTTCGTAAAATTGTCGTTATATTATCAATGTTAAATTATTCGTAAGATATCCTCCTACTAAACTTTTTTGTGTTTCCTTTGTGCTGTTTTTTTTAAGCAAATCCAGAGTTTTTATGAAGCCCGTTACCGCTTCAGAAGTCGGTTTCCCAATCTTATTTACCGTACAGTATCTTTTAGATGGTTAAAGTCTACTTGCTGCCACAGATGAATATAAGTTTCTTCGTCCTCTTCGCAGAGTCGAGAGATATTTTTTCAGCTATACCAATCTTACATAGATGGTATTTCACAGAACAATGTTGTGAGCTAATAGCTCTTTGGCGTTTGATGAGGGTGAAATGAATTTCTTCGATTAGCCCGGAAGCGTAAAGCCATTCCGGTGTACGGTCCAGAGCGGGCGATGTTCTGAAGCGCCCAGGATTTTGTCGGAGGTGATCCCTTATTCTCATTAGACAAACCCCAGCGCAATGCACACTATACAGTGTCCCACACTCTATGTTCAGTGTAGGGTCTTATGGAGTACCATGTTGGCATATTTACCTGTTGTAAGTCTACAAGATAGAAAGAGCTAAATAGATGCCCAAAAAGAGATGAAATATTCTGGGTACTTCATTGAATGTACTTAGTGTATCTAAACAGGTGGGCGAAAAGAAAAAATAAATAAATAATAAACTGGTCAGTTTTAATTATTAAGCCTTATTTTTTTTATTTAATTTATATCTTCTTATTTGATAATTTACTAATATTAGACTTTACAGAAATACTGCATATATTTTACATATTTTATAAGTCTTTATTTTTTCTTTATAATCTCCAAAAGGAAACTTGTTCATAGAGTGAATTAAAAAATATAAGTACTTATAAAGAAGATATGTGTTTTGTGTGTACCAGACATGTTAAATATGTACTATACTTATATAGCCTAATATGAAAATTGCGAGAGGTCTTGTGCTGGCCACAACAGATTTTTTTAATTAACTTATATCTTACTTGATAATTTACTAATATTTAGGCTTGATAGAAATACTGCATATATTTTACATAGTTCATAAGTCTTTATTCTTTCTTTATAATCTCCTATTTGAATTTATAATATTTTAATATTCTAATCTCTAATGCATTTGATCATGATTAGTATGCCACGCGATTTTAAAATATTTTATTGAAATATTATTTATTACAGGTACAAATAGCTTCAGCATGTTTTTTACACCCCGGTTCCAACGCATCTTTTCGCGGCCCCGTATTTAAAACTATTTAGAACTGCAGACAAATTTCGGGGGAATGGTGAATACAATAAGCCCTTGGGTAAATAACAGACCCTCATAAAACTTAAATTGTACAGTGTTAACTAATTTTGGTATAGCAATGAAAATTTATGAATGTTTCAATATTACATTACATTGAAAAATTGGCAACATGGTACAGAAAACGTCCATAAGAATAACATTGGCTATCTCCGCAACACTGAACATAGAGTGTGGGACACTGTATAGTCACGCTTGGAAAACTCGGACCAAGTTTTATGCGTTAGGTTAGGTTATTGTTGTTACTTTTAGAGAAATATACAAGTTCTCAGACAAATGCCAGTGTGTCTCAGAGTTATCCCAATAACGTGGACTCTGTGTTAGAAGAGTTTAGTCGTCATGGCGGCATAGCCCCGAAGTAGCACGATGTATGTTCCAAGCGCCCGCAAAACTCGGGTCGTTGAATAGTTTTTAAAGTAAGTTTAAAAACAAGTATAAGGGCACGAGTTTTGTGCGTTAGGTATTGTTTTTGTAAGAATTTTTTTTTATTTCTAATTTTCCACTCGGAATCGTGTATCTTCGGGGGCTCTGCCGCCGTGATGGCTAGGCTCTTGTCTCTGTATTGTGATGGGGTTTGACGAAGAAGAGGAGGAAACACCTCCGTCATACTCGTGAGCGCTAAAGAACATTTCCCGCTCTGCTCACTCTTCTCTGTACAGTTTAGTTCAAGATCATTTCTTTGACTTCGTTAATCCCTGCAATTTCGACTACAATAGCGAAAACCGCATATGGTGAACTTATAGCAATAGAAAATAGATTTTACTTACAAGCTCTTTCGGTTCATAATCGCTTATACGACGATTTTTCTAGGTATACTTACAAAAGCCTTACTTATTAATATTGCAATATTAGTAACACAATACATAATTCTGTTTTCCATTTCACTCATTATCGTTGTTAAAAAACAATTGTGTAGTCTAAACGGTTCAGGAAACCTGCTTTTAACAAAAAAATCTCTATTGAACTTAATATTAAATATATGAAAAATAATTTTATCACATGGAAAATTATCAGCAAATAGTGAAATACGGCCTTCGAGTAACAGCATCCAGTGAAACAATTTGTTAGTGATCGTTCTTGCAAGGCATTTTTACTAAGAAAATTACCACAATGAGTACTTCTCAGGTCAATTCTCTATATAGTCGTGTAAGCGATTGTGAACCGATAGAGCTTGTAAGTAAAACCTATATTCCATTGTTATAAGTTCACTATATGCGGTTTTTGCTATTGTAGTCGAAATTTCACGGATTATAGAAGTCAAAGAAATGATCTTGAACTAAACTATACAGCGGAATGGCTTTACGTGGTTGTTGCCTCCCAGTTTTTAATCTCCTTCTTTATACCGGGTGTTTTTCTTCTTTTCAAGCTGCACATAGGAGATTAACATGAGAAATCAGTTTTCTGCAGACTGTTGCCCCCTGTTTTAATCTAGAACGATGGTTTTGGTCTCAATAGAAAGATACAAATTTTGCGTCAAAAGGCACCAAATACATGTAAATTATGTAAACTATTATTCACGAAAGATGACTATTCAAGGTCATTTGTGAGCCGTCTGATATAATATTACTTGCAGATAACTTCTTTGCATTTATATGCATATAGGCGTGTGACATGAAATATTTATGGACACATTTTAACTGAAAAACTAAGAGTATTTCATTTAAAAATTATATTTCTTCTAAATAATGCCTTTCTGAAAGATTTATGTTCTTCACTTATGTTTTTGCAAAATATAAAAACATAGACTTAACTTATAAACCAAGGAATAATAATTTGATTTAAACGTCAACGCCACATGGTACATATTAGCACAGAGGGCAGTGCAGTAAATAATTAGGTATCTGTAATTCTACGATATACGTCATTATTATGTATAGTGTGTTAGAAAGTAATGCCACTATTTACGTGTATCTTTCACACCACATAAAGTAAATAGATATAGGTCAAATAATTTTTCTCTTTCTAATACAAAATGTTGCTAAGCTACTTCTATAAAGTGATGTGTATTCTTTCTTCGAACAGATGACCTTGAATAGTCATCTTTCGTGAATAATAGTGTACCTAATATTTTGGTCCCATAAACCAATTATTAAATTTGTTCAATTTTGTGTTAATAGCTCGGCTATAGCAATAGAAATGGCATTTTGAACAAAAGAATAAATGTTTGACATTTTATCTGCAAGAATTTGTTAGTTATGATTTCGTGTTTTCTTTTTAATGTTTTATAATGATTAGAAAAAGCTTAACAGAAAATTATATGAATAAAATTATAACAATAAAATTTGCACAAGTTATAGGTTATAACAAATTTTGACACATAAAATGACAAACATTTTTTTTGTTGTTCAAATGCCATGGCTATTGCTATTAATACGAAATTGAATAAATTTAGTAATTAATTTATGAGCCTGAAATATCACATAATTTACTTGTATTTGGTGTCATTTGACGCAAAATAATTATCTTTCTAACCCCATCTTTTTAACTTAAAATAGGGAGCAACAGTCTGCAGAAAACTGATTTCCCATATTCCCATGTAACTCCCATGTGCACCAAAAAAAAAAAAAAAAAACACACACACACACACTCGGTATGGCTTTTCAATAGTCCCCAAGAAGGTTAAGGCCCGTAGAAAGGTAATTTGGCTCCCTTTTTAACAAGGTCATCTGCTATTCATTGCCTTAAGCTAAGGTCCAGTATTAATTTCGTACCTACGAGGGGGTATTGATATATAGTTAGCCTTGGATGGTTCCAATATCTGAAAGTGAATATGGTTGTTATGGTTACAACTATGATGTTTTATAAATAAGTTGACAAAGTTTGACATCTATAAGTTGAACGGTGATTAAACTGTGAATTTTTGAAAACGGCATGTTTGCGAAAAAGCTAGAATTTGAAAAAGTTGAGTTGCGGTCAGTTATTAAATATTTATTTTTGAAAGGATTATCCGGCAAAGAAATTTTTGCTGATATAACAGACACTTTAGGTGATCAGTGTCCTTCATATGCAACTATTAAAAACTGGGTTGCGGAATTTAAGAGAGGAAGATCAGATGTTAAAGATGAGCACCGCGCTGGAAGACCAATTTCTGTGACCACTTCGGAAAACATTGATTCTGTCCATGATATGATTTTAGCAGATCGACGAATTGGGCTGAAACGTATAGCGGAAGCATTGAACATTTCCTATGAACGTGTATTTCATATTGTTCATCACGACTTGGATATGAGAAAACTTTCGGCCAAATGGATTCCAAGATGCTTGAATGCTGATCAGAAGCGTTTTCGTTTGACAACGTCGAAGGAAATTTGCCGTCGTTTTGAAGCAGACTCCTCAACATTTTTGGATCGGCTTGTTACTATGGATGAAACGTGGATTCATCATTATGACCCAGAGACTAAAGAGCAATCGAAAGAGTGGAAGCATTCCGGTTCTCCACGACCAAAAAAATTCCGTGTTCAAAAATCCGCTGGTAAGATTCTTGCTTCAGTTTTCTGGGACAAAGATGGGATAATTCTGACAGATTATTTGGAACAGGGCAGAACTATCACGGGAACATATTATGCTGAGTTGCTATCTAAATTACGCAAGAAAATTGTGGAAAAGCGCCGCGGAAAACTTACCAAAGGTGTTCTCTTTTTGCAAGACAATGCTCCTGCTCACAAGTCCTTGATTGCAATGCGCAAAATTCATGAAATTGGTTTTGAATTGGTTGACCATCCGCCCTATTCTCCGGATTTAGCACCATCAGATTATTATTTATTCCCAAATCTTAAAAAACACTTGAAAGGTAAAAGATTTTCCACAAATGATGAAGCCATACATGCCGCTGAGGAGTGGTTTGTAGACCAAGACAAAGAATTTTTTTTAGAGGGTTTACAATTATTTTATAAACGTTGTGTTAAATGTGTAAGTCTTAAAGGAGATTATGTTGAATAAATAAAATTTTGTTTTGAATTATTGTGGCGTTTTATATGGTAGGCTAAGTATTTATCAACACCCCCTCGTATATAGTTTCTCCTTTGTGTCTCTGTTTCTTAATTGTACCTAGCATCGTGACATCTTTGACTTTTCTTAGTATTTCATTTCTAATGCTTACATTTTACGAGAACTATTTATTGTACTTGACATAACTTATGATTCAATTCCATAGGGTAATATCGTTCTGTAAACTGTGTTGCACACTGTAATTTTTATTTTGTGAAACTGATATTTCCTTTTTGCTCATGAAACTATTTTTCAACAAGTGGCATATTTCCGCTAGTTCAGTTAACTATAATATTCACAAATTTATGTCGTCTACAAGTAGAGCAAATCTTCTACGAAACGTGTATGTTGCATAAACCTTTGCATATGTCGACAAGGTAATAATACAAATATCTGTTGTTGACGTACGGAAAATAACTCAAAGAATTTTCCACGAATTACCTACGCGATGGATGAAATACTTACGGTTTGAGATGTCTGCGAGAGTAGGAGTATTTCAGATCGGAGTCAGATATAATAGTTTATCAGAACATTCTCTGTCGTAGCATTTTAAAGGTACGGATATATATATATATATATATATATATATATATATATATATATATATATATATATATATATATATATATATATATACACAGATATCGGTACTGAGGATGCCATTCGTAGCGTGTGGGTGTTCACCAGGCTTCACCATACGGGCACTCATTGCTGGCGTGGAGAGTGCACCATAAGGGTACCTTTTGTGAATTGTTAAATCGAAATCTTGGTTTTATTAAAAAGAGTGTGTAAATTTTTCTTGTGCTCTTCGACTGTCTAACCTCACTTTAAATTGTCTTTTTTTATTTTATATGTATGATATATATATATATATATATATATATATATATATATATATATATATATATATATATATATATATATATATATATATATATATATACCGTGTGTCTGTCTTAAAAGTGTACATAGGAGATTAACATGGGAAATCAGTTTTTTGCAATTTCCTGCTCGCCTAATTATTTTAAGCAAAAATGCGTCAAATAAAAATTTTAGAGCATAGGTAAAATTCTGCATGTAAGTCAGTAAACAGAATTACCTTTCCATGCATTGTAACGACAGAAATTAAATATGAAAATATCGAAAATTACATTGAAAATATCGACAGCCATGGAATTGAACAAAAAATAAATAAATGCTTGACGTTTTATCTGTCACAACGTAAGTTAACTTACTTGACGTTTCTGACAATTTGATTTTGTCTCTAGTTTTATTACCTGAAATGATTAAAAAATGAACATTTATACGAATGAAGAGCTAAATTCGTGACAAAATTTGAAAAGACTGCTAATGTGTCTTCAAAAAATTCACGTGAGCCGCGTAATCAGAATAAAGGACGAGCAGAACATGCGTTACTCTAAGAGTGTTAGGAATAAGTGCAGACCCCATCTGTAGTATGAAGGTAGATGTATTGGAATTGAGTTGAGAGTACATAACAGCATCATACATAATTTTGTTACGCAATGTTGAGTTTTTGATATATTCATATTATTTAAAAAAACTGTATTTTCTTAACTTTATTTATTAATTTTATATTTCTATTATTGCCATAATTAACGATATTTGTTCAAATCAAATTGTCAGAAACGTCAAATAAGTTAACTTACGTTATGATAGATCACGTGAAAGATAAAACGTCAAGCATTTATTTATTTTTTGTTCAATTCCATGGCTGTCGATATTTTTAATTTCTGTCGTTATACAGCATGTAAAGGTAATTCTGTTTATTGTTTTAGATGTAGAATTTTATACTCTAAAACTTCTATTTGCGCATTTTTGCTTAAAATAATTAGGCGAGCAGGATATTGCAAAAAACTGATTTCCCATGTTAATCTTCTACATACATCATTATTATCTCGAGAACTATTAGAGCTACAAGGTCGCTTAAATTAGCAAACAATTTCTACTTTACATGACTATTAAAATAAGTGAAACAAATTATTTTTGAAACCAGTGGTTCTCAAAAAAGGTACAACTTTCTTACTTTAAATGGGACACCCTATATATTTTTATATATTTGGAATCTACGTAAAATTACGAATTCAACGATATGCTTGAAGTGAATTTTTATTAAAGAAATAAATTACAAAAACCTAAAAGAAAATTATGAATAATTAACCTGTTAAGCCATATCAGGCAGGCTATGAAAACATTTGAGATAATATTGAGTAATATTGAAGTCAATTATTTAAATAGTAAGTTATTTTTGTAAAATTATGTATTTTGTTTCAAACAAATAATCAATTTGTTATCACAGCCTACCTGATATGGTTAATTATTCATAATTTTCTCTTCCGTTTTTGTAATTTATTTCTTCAATAAAAATTCACTTTAAGCATATCGTTGAATTCAAAATTTTACGAATATTCCAAATATATATAAAATATATAGGGTGTCCTATTTAAAATAAGAAAGTTCCATTCTGTATTTTGAGAACCACTGGTTTAAAAAAATTATTTTGCTCATTTTAATAGTCTTGTAAAATAGAAATTGTGTACTAATTTAACCGACCTCGTAGCTCTTATAGTTCTCGAGATAGCAATAGTGAACAAAATAAAATGAACAGCCTGTATATCTAGTTACATTATAATAAAAGGATTTGTAAATCTAAGGGTAAAGTAATTATTACTATTATCATCGCCGCTTAAATATTCGTACATAATGTAATAAAAAGCATGAAACAATAAATTATTGTTACTAGTCGTATTTCAATTCCTTATTTTCACCAACTGAATTTGATTTACCGAAATATTTGACAAAGTGACAACCTCCTTTTTCCCATGTAACCGCAGATTACTTTGTTCAATATGACAACTGGATGTAATTCTCCTTTAATATCTTGAGCCATATATTAAGCCACGTGTCTGTGCTTCCAACGATTAGACCAATATCTAGAGAACGGTAATTCATCAATGAGAATTAAATTAGAGTAATTAGAGTCTGCAGCGTAAATTAAATTCATATAAACCGAAAACACATTTTACATCAATTGGCTGGTTAATAAGTTTAGCATGAGAGACCTTGGCGAATATTGCAATAATAAGCAAGCTCAAAACACTTATGAAACCATAGATAACAAAATTACTTCGTTAACCCCTATACGCCTATAAGTAGTTGTGTAGATAACTAGGTAGATTAGCATCCCTGCAGAACGACAAAACTTAGATAATACCATAACAGCATCTAATTAGCTGGTGATTTACATCACATCAGTAAAATCGGAAACAGAACAATGTACGAATAAAATAAAAACTTAATTAATGCCGGCAATATTTAATGTCTGTTCTGACAATGGTGGAAATATCATTAAAAAGTTTTCTAATTAAAATTTATTGAGACAGGTTTCCCCAATTTATATTCACAGCATTTAAAATAAAATTAATGCAAAAGCTGAATGGTATATAATGGTAATCAAAGGTTTTTCAGACTCATTAGAAAAGTGATGCAAGTGACAAAAAAATAGAATTTGAAAAAACATAAATAATTGGCTGGTAGCACGAACGTGGTTCTAACACCGGTTTTAACTAAAACCATACTAACAACTTGGCATGTACTTCAGGGTTATTAACAAAATCAATGTTGCCAATGTACTGACTAAGCCTAAAATGTACTGACACCCATATTTAATAAATTTGACGGCATTATTTAAAAGTGTTTAATACGATTTTTGTCTTGCCTTGTTTGTAGTATAAACAATTTAAAATAATGAAGTCAAATTTATTGAATATGGTTGTCAATACATTTTCGAGTTAATCAGTATATTGGCAACACTGATTTTGTTAATAAACCTGAAGTATGTGCCATATCGTTGGCATAGTTTTAGTTAAAACAGGTGGTAGAACCATGCTCGTGCTACCAGCCATTAACTTTAAACATAAATCTTTAAGAAGTTTAAATATATATTCCTCGACTGGATCAAAGTAATACTGGGAAAATTTGGAGAAAAACAGTCCGATGAAAATGTTTGAAAAATGTTTTATTACATAGCCGACGTTTCGGCACCAAATATGCCTTCTTCAAGGAAACGAAAACTTACTGAGTTGAATTTTTTTTAATGTTGAATTAGAAAAGTATATTGTCAAAATTATTTTTAGAAAAATGTAAACCACACAGTTCACCTTTAGATTTACATTTTTCTAAAACTAATTTTGACAACACTTTTGTAATTCAACATTTAAAAAAAAATAATTCAACTCAGAAAGTTTACATTTCCCTGAAGAAGGCATATTTGGTGCCGAAACGTCGGCTATGTAATAAAACATTTTTCAAACGTTTTATCATACTAATTTTCTCCAAGTTTTCCCAGTAAAAGGTAAAGCTTTAAGGACTATAAGGCCCAATTGCATAAAACATTGACTACGTTTATCTCGATAATTCAAGCGGCTTCAAGTATATTATGACTTGAAAAATCCTATTGGTTTAACTCAGCGGATTGAAATTAGGATTGACTTATTTTCAATCTTCTTTAAATTCGTATCGTCTAAAAAAAGATAGTTAAATACTCGATTATGCAGACAGACAGGGAGAGGTATATGATCTAATTTCATCCTGGATATATAACCACAAAATCTAAAAATTGTCATGTTGCTATTTGTCTTCTCTTTCAAAAACATTAAAAATACATTTATTTCTTCATCGCTCCAAATATTTCGCTTTTCGACAATTTTACTAAGTTTTATGTCGCGACTTTTATAAAATGAGGTAAAATACAAACAACCAACAAATGATATGAATTTAGTAACACTGCAACATATTACGGATGTGCGCATGCGTAGTTACATTATTTTAAGCTTCACTGTTTATTTCGACAGTAGTCAAGCCGCTTCGTAAGTCCAAGCCTGATATTTTATAGGCTTGACTTGACATTTTCAAGTGACTTGAAATATTAATCCCGATCGTTTATTTCGAAGATTGAAAAGGGATTTACTAAATTCGAGCGGCTTCAAACGTCGAGATAAACGTAGTCATTGTTAACTTTAATCACGTTGTGGAGGCTTATATTCCAATGTAATTTTGATACGTATCTATGATCCACATGATCAGCTAACAACGTTTTATGCAACGGCCCTGAGTATAATAGCTATTAACATACCTAAGAATGTTATGTATATCATAACTGCCGCAGATGTCTGTTTGAAATTCGAGCTCGTAGAGCGAGGATTTTAAGACATCTAAGGCTTGTTATGATTCATAACATCCGTGGTTTGTTCAATAGTTTATCGGTTTCAGAAAATGAAGACTATATTAATAAATATATATTTTTTTAAATTCTATCATTAATGCTACTTTCAGAATGCTGTGATTAACAGAACAATTATTTTGACATATGTCTATATGACAAATATTCAAATTATGTTCTTTATTTCTTATGTTTATTATTTAAGAACAAAGTAAACCGTATTTACAACGATACACTAACGTTATCTGTATGTATATTAATGAAGACCATTATACTTTCATTTTATTTTATTCTCATTTTGTAGACCGTTGTTGACAAGTCAGTATGGTAATAATATTACCGTACAGATTTAGTTATTACTTAGTTACCAGCCTACTTTTGTACATGTAAACAATGAATTAATATCCTTTACCGGTTTCAGGCTATTATTCCAATGTTTACTTGTACCTAAGTAATAACTGTATCTGTATGGTAATATTATTACCATACTGACTTGTCAACAACGGTCTACAAAATGAAAATAAAATAAAATAAAAATATAATGCTCTTCTTTAATACATACAGATAACGTTAGCCTATCGTTCTAAATACGGTCTACTTTATTCTAAAGTAATAAACATGTGGAACAAAGTACATAATTTGAATATTTGTCATATTGACATATGTCAAAATAATTGTTCTGTTAACCATAGCAATCCGAAAGTAGCATTAATGAGAGAATTTAAAAAAATGGTATTTATCAATAATGTCTTAATTTTCTGAAACCGATAAACTATTGAACAAACCACGGATGTTATGTATATCATAACATTCCTAGGTATGTTAATAGCTATAAACTCTAGTTGTTAACACGTTCGTTGCCCTTAATGTATGTAACGAAAGTTATAAGAAAAAGTATAGACCCCTTCATCAGTAGATAGGTGATCATTATCTTCAATGCGATGTTGTTTTTTAATACCTTGTCTCATTTGTCTCTGGGCGATGTTAAATCTACTTACCGGATCGTCAGTAATATTCTTGTCTGTAACTATTGTTCGTTTTGGTATTCCTTGCCATTATTATATACTTTCCTGCTAAGATATGCCAAAAAGTCTTCAATCAGTCGCGCCTAAGAAACATCACAGTTTTTCCTTGCATACATTTTTATTGGAAATTCGATTTTAATTCCGGAAAATTGCGAGTAGGCAATTGTTTCTAATCAATGTTCGCAAATGTTGATTGTTCCACTTTAAATACAAAACTGTTTCTCCAACCCTTTGTGTTTTCCCGTCTAACTTTTTCAATTTACGTTAATGTGTTGTACAAACCGGTAACGCATGTCATTTTCTGTAACAACATTCTCATTTCAATTCATATTCTGATTTGGTCTCTTGAGTACCGCATTTTCAAGTGTCATATGCAGTCGGGTGAAATAACGACCACTTCGTATAAATTCCTCCATTTCCTCGGCTTTGAAATGGGTTCAACGAGGAAATTTATAATCGTAAAGCTTATCTCTGTTTCATTGTAATGCAGATATCATTTCACACAATCAGTTGTTGAAAATAGTATGTTCTTGGAGTTGAGAAAATAAATACTAAGTTTTGGTTTACGGGGATATTACTTTCTTGTAGCCAAAACAATCGTTCTTTATCTTTATTCTGGTTTCATTTAATAAAATAAATATAAATAAATATATGGCATATTACCCATTGCTGGGTGTGCCAATCTGCTTTGTAAAATACAATATGACGTACTTCTTCTGAATCGAATGATTTTTTTTTTTGTTTTAACCCTGCTTTGAACGAAGATATTCCGTTACTTAGAAGAAACAATTTTCTCCGAAATTTACTTCATATTTAATCGGATTATACATATATATTGCACTGCACTTAATAAGCTCTTATTACAAAATCAATCTACGAGTATACAAGATAGACCGAATATATGCACCGATGCACCATTTTGAATGTATGCGTTTATGCCCATCCTTCGTTCTATCAAAACCAAATCTTCATCCTTTTTTATGCTTTCCTTCATTCTTACTTCCACAGAACTTCCGCACTTTGGATCATGTTTAATAGATTCCCGATTTTATGAAAATTACGTGTACAAAAATTTCGTTGTCAAATATCATGGCGGAACTTCTTTCATGCATAATTTTTGGTCTATTGTCAATAATTTAACTAGTATAATAACCATAATTTACATTCTTGCAGCTAATTTAAATAAAGGAGTTCCTCAGGGATTGATTCTTGGGCCAATTCTCATCATACTTTGTGTTAATAACCTCCAAATAAATTGCGACCGAATTTGTCAATTTGTGGATGATACATCTTGCATTATCAATAGTAGTTTATTACGCCATTAAATCCATGTTACGTTGGTGTAAAAATAATGACCGATAAAATATGCCTCATGTTCTTTAATGAGCGCAACAATCTTACAGCAAGCCCACTAGGGTGTATAACTAATCAGACTATTCCTGTATCTTCAATCACTAAATTTTGAAATTGGTTACCTGAAATTAATAACTTATGTGCCATGTTGCCCAAAATTTATTATTCATTTCATAAACTTACTCATTATGTAATAGTAATACTTTGTTCACAGCAGGGTAAGATACTCCATCATCGTTTAGGGTAATCGTTTTCGAATTACAAAAACGAATAGCAAGGTGCATTGCTGACGTTACATCTAAAACGCACTGCGTAAACCAATTTTTTTATAAACTTGGTATACTTTCAGTACCAAGTATTTCTAGAGTATAAAAAATTAAAGAGAAGTACACTATTTTGTCTCTAAAGACGAAATGTGAAAATTTTCCTCTATGAAGGTTTTATTATTTTGACAAGAAATGACAATTAATGCTTTATCATATACTATTCTTTGACTTTCAGAAAGTGACAAGTTCGAAACTACCGCATCAACTATTTATTGGCAGTAATTTTCAACAAACTGTCAACAAACTTTTGCTGTCATGCTTTGGTCATGTGTAGATTCAAGTATCAACATATATCTTTTGTGTTTCTAGAGTATAAAAATTTAAAGAGAAGTACATCATTTTGCCTCTAAAGACGAAATGTGAAAAATTCCCCTATGGAGGTTTTATAATTTTCACAAGAAATGTCAATTAATGCTTTATCATACAATTCTTTGACTTTCAGTAAGTGACAAGTTCAAAACTACTGCATCAACAGCATCAACTATTTATTGACAGTAATATTCAACAAACTGTTAACAAATTTTTGCTGTCATTTCTTTTGTTTATTGCTTACAACGATTCAAATGCTACTAAATGTGACACTATAAAGTTTCGAAATTCTTTATCTTTGGAAAAATAATGTTTTCCTAATAACGTCTTAGAAAAAATATTATGGGGATACACCTTCGGTGCTTTACACTCTTTACAGTACAGCTCTCGGACTTCATCCTCTGGAAATATCAGGCAAAAACGTTACCAATTGTTCTACGAATACATTTATATCCAATCTGTTTTTAAGCGGAATACAAAGTATTACATTAAAGTTACTATATTATGTATTTTCGATTTGTTTAATTAATGAGTTCAGGGTAACAGTATTCCCATTATGGTCTTCGAAAACACTCATACGTAAAAACGCGGTGCTCTATCGTCCACGGCTCCGCATGATTTTAACTGAAACAACAATACTAAGACCTCTCGATATCACGAACTTAATGGCATCTTCCGCACATGTGCCCCTCCATCTGGGGCTGATTTCTAGCCATTTCAAAAACATCCGCCCTCTTTGACCCAGCCTGTAATACAACGCTGATGCATCACTCATTTTCTTTTATTGAAACCTCAGCAGAAACTACACTTTTAATTGACATAAACGTGCTAAGTAAGCAATGTCTAAAATGACAGAAAATCATTTTCTTGATCCCGCATAATAGTTTTCTAGTGATGCACGCAAAGCGAGAGGAGACGAGAAATATAAAATATCGATCTCGTCTCGTTGTCGGATCTGTAATCTCAATCTCGCTCTCGTTTTCGCACATTTTTTTGGGTCTCATCTCGTTCTGGCACGAGAGTCTCGCTGTAAAAATAAGCGCTTACGCACTTCGTATTTACGTAACTGTTTAACTACAAGAGACAAGTTCGCACCAATAGCACCGTCTTCCAAGTATTTGCAATCGTATAACTATAATAAAGAGACGAAACACTAAATTCTGGTCACCAAATTATTTCAATACGAACATAATGTTTATTCATTTACGGTCACCAAAAAATGTGATAAGTTAGTAAATAATTTAATTTACCTCTAAAATATCCAATTTATCATCAAATTGTGATCTCTAAACTATTTCAATACGAACATCTGTTAACACATTATGTCATCAGTAAAACGAATTAAACATTAAAAAAATATTTTTTGTAACTAAAAGTACCTTCACTTGTTCATTAAATATATACCACTATTTAAGTAAGATTAAAAAACCGCTACACTGGTAACCGGCCGGCAACCAATCACTCCGCTTCTCTCCCTGTTGGCTCCCATCGACGCTTAATATAACATCCTTTACTTTTCAGGGGCGACAATAGTTTTATTAACCGTTGTTTTAACTGGGGTGAATTAGGGGATGAAATATTGGAGAAAACTAGTTCTATTGGATGCAATACCGATTTTGTCTTTATTTTTGCATTTCCTCGCTCTGGGAACGATACTAATCGAATCGACTCTAGATAGACTCAAAAAATATAGTGCATTCATATAATTTTCACATTTACGTGTTCTGTAGGCATCAATTATCGTTGACTCCATTCCTTGTACGGTGCATTTTTCATTTAATTTATGAATCAAAGCTATAAAGTTACAAATACTTTATATTGCGAGATTCTCGCTTCTCGCAGTTGTTACATCGATCTCGCCTCGAATTTTAAACTGCAATCTCGCTCTCGTTCTCGTCTCGCATAATGCAACGAGACGAGACGAGATGCGAGAGTACTCTCGCCTCGTCGTGCATCACTACGTTTTCCGAAACATCGCTGTGTACTGCATTGCGACTATAGCCTACTTGATTCTATATTCAGCCTGTTCTCCAATTTACTATCTTAGCAACTTAAAAACGTATATGAGTAACATAGTGCATCTTTCAAATCAGTTTTGGAATTATGTCAAACTTTATCCCAGGCCTTTTACAATAAAAAAATCTTTTCCATGAATATGAAATGTAATCCATAAACTATGTCTGAGAAAATGCCGAATAAAGAAAAGCATTCATCCAACATTTTTTGTGTAATTCTCTTATATCTTTCTATACATATTTCTTTTATATGACAACCATTTTCATCCTTTTGACATATTTTTTCTTTGTTCCAGATTTCGACACATAATCAACGAAACCAAAGTGTTAATAGACCTAACTCAAATGTGATGTTCTTTGTACAACATTTAAAAACAAGTGACAGGAGGACACTGCCACTAGATTTTATCATCGTTTGCCCTTAGAACAATGCAACAAATGAAGATCAATCCACTAGTGATTTTCACTTGTTTTATAATAGATGAGTGACGAATAAAAGATGTGATAATTGATGATAATGCTAGTGAATTTGTGTGACAAATTTTAATACCAAATAAGATAAATGTTTTCCAACTTTATAATTATCGACGTTTACAAATATATATTTTTGTCAAGACATTATTTATTTTAGTATTAATTTGTTTGTTAAGTTTATAAGATATCATTATGTAAATTAATAAATAGGTACGTACATTATTTTTAAGGAACGAAAAATCTAAATTAGTGAGAATATATTTTTGGATATAGGCTTAGCTGAATATTGAATTATGAATGGTACTTACCGCCGTTAAATTATGGCTTAGTAAATAAAGTGAGATTTTTGCTAGATTACATTAGTATAAAATACAGTTTTATTCTATTTACCAAATTCAGCAAACATTCTGATCATTGAACAATTTGGTCATTAAATTCTATTCTAAATACTTTGGCCCGTAATCACAGACCAATATTCGTTAAATGTATATTATTAAGGAAGGTTATGGAATATTCTATAAATTTTTTTCTGAAAGTACTTTTTTATTATATATATATATATATATATATATATATATATATATATATATATATATATATATATATATATATATATATATATGTTATACAACGACGCTATAATGGATGCTCTTATCAATTACCGAAGATGAAGGTTGTAACACAAGCGAGAGCAACGAGCAAGGGTTATAATTATCCGAAGTAATAATAGCCATTATTGTGAGTTGTATACTATACTTTATCTACGATTAATGTTACAAGATTTTTTTATAATTTCGTGTCACCCTAAACTAAATAATCCATATGACATATTTTTTATTGAAAAAAAAATATTTTTTTTGCATATTTATTTTATTAAAAATAGTCTGATTGGTGCATCAAAGGGAATAATAACTATTATTCCTTATTCCCGGATCATTATACCCTGCGGGATTTATATAACGAGCCACTCAAAATAACTTTTATTTGTAATTATTTTTTTAATTCTCTTTATATATTTGTAAACTAGGCTTAAAGCTCACAAATTATGTTATTTAGTATGTTAGTATGGTATGACTAGCGAAAGAAAGTTGACGTTTAAATTATTTTATAGATGTTGTTTCTTTTGAAATCCTAGAGAAGAATAGAATTGTACGAAATATTCCAGGTATGAAATTTTTGCATGAACTCATTTAAACACTGGACTAGGAAAGCACAGAAATACATTACTATGTCTGGCTGAAAATAGATGGCCGACTAGGGTAGGTAACTGCATATCAAAACAAGGGTGCATTAAAATATTTTAAACATTTTTCGTTTATGTTGATTGTAACAAAATATTTTGATCTTTAAACTATTTAGTTTGTCAATTCTATGAAATAGGATTATTTTTAATTTCCTCTAAAAGTAATTCCGACTCGAGGGTTGCTTACACCTGAGACGAACGAACTAGAATTTGCGGTATTAAATTTTTTAAGTACATCTGTTGCTAAGGTCATTTTAAATGCCTCCTGGTATTGAGTACAATTCTAATCTTCTGTAACGGAATACATAAGGGTCAGTTTCCTTTCAAATCAAATATAGGGAAACATTTTCCAAATAAACCACATCTATTAAATAATCTAAACGTCAACTTTCATTCGCTAGTCATACCATAGCGCTTGCTGTGAAATGGAAGATTAACTTTTATATTTTATATTTCTGGTTAAACCGAAAGCCTAGTTTACAAATATATTATTTCTTATTTTATTTCATGTGTATGTAAAAGATAATGACATAACCAACTTGACAAAAGTTAGCAAAGTCAAACACAAGAATGATTGAGATTTACAAAAAAAAATATTAAATAAAATAATTTCATTTTTCCTTTTTTAAGCAGTAATCTGCCATATTGAAATGTTTTTGTTATAATTTTACTACTGTATAATTTATAATACTACATTGCGAAATGTAAAATAATTGTTGGTAACTGAACTAATGCAGATATGTTTTTCAGTGACCACTAGCCAGTAAGTATTTTGGTTTTTGACCAAGTTGTCTGACCAAGAATCTGCTGAATTCATCTGTTGACCATATGTAAACACTATTAACAGTTTATTAAAGTTTTTTTTATAAATATGCAACTGGGTGCGTAAAGCTAAATTTAATCCTTGTCTATTTTAAAATTCACAAGAAACTTTTTTCGTAAATATGTATTTAAAATAAAAATTCACAGCATTTTGTTAATGTAAATTTCACAATCTTAAATATTATTTCAAGCAATTTATGCTAAACTTCTATAAGTTTATTATCATTATTTGAAAGTTTCAAAGAAATATTTTTTCGTTTCAAACCTAATAACTGTTCAAAATGATAAATTTCAAAGTTATAAGACATCATAATAAACACGTTTTAAATTGTTGACGACTTCGCTGTGAATGCCTCAAGCATTTAGATAATTTGTAAAGTATGATAACGGCCAAACTTTAACAAACTGACTGAGTTTGAATTCAACCATTATGAATGAAATACAGATAATACTGGCACATTAAAACTTTGCGTATTGTGAAAATAATACAACATAATTTTTATTATAAAACGTTGATACACTGACCGGCACAGAAACGAGCCATTTCATGTTTTTAAAAAATAAATATTTATATAAAAAATTTATTTGGGTATTTACTACAATATTTATTATTATTGCTGAGATACTGTGTTTAATTAGGACTTTGTCCGATGTTGCTCTTTTATCACCCTAATAGGTATGTAAATCCTTAATTTATAAGCTCTAAATGACGTCATTATTTAGGATTTTAGGAATTAGATTTTAGGGTTTTGTATGCCTTGAAATTTACTGTCAAAGAATAGATTCTTAGCTTCTATTCCATACCTTCATACATACATACATAGATAAAATCACGCATTTCCCACTTAGTGGGTTAGCACAAACCCGAAACAATAATAATAATAATAATATCAAGCACAAAAATAATCATGCTCTCTTTCAACAACATTCTTACTAACCTGACACAATACAACAAATATTCCTCTCTTAACATATTAAAGTGATCGATTTTCGGTAGCGAAATACCACAACTGGACCACAGTAATACTCACGAAACAATAATCCTTCGCCACACATTCCTATCTAAGCACACTTCTTTCGCCTCATTCATAATCGCATTCATACACGCTCTTCTTCTCTTCTCACTCGTTTTACAAGCCGTTCACTCTTCATTCTCTCCACATGACCAAACCATCTCAACTGGCTCATTCATACTCTCTTAACAATATTCTTCATACATCAAATTATTCCTCACGCGATCTCGTCTTACATATCCACATACACCACGTAAATACCTCATTTCCACGGAAGACATTCTCTTTTTATGCTTTCCCGTCCATGCCCAACATTCGCTTCCATACATCAAAGCAAGCACTAGCACTTCATTATACACACTTAACCGAGCTTCTCCAGATACGTTTACGTTTCGAGCAAACGTACGCAGAGCGCCCATTACCTTACACCCCGCACTCACTCTCCTTTCAATTTCTCTATCAATTCGACCATCCCTTGACATCATGCTACCCAAATATACAAACTCATTCACTTGCTCCAGTTTCACTCCATCCACCAACATATTGCACACAGTTACAATTTACTCCTTTCAAATACTAATACCTTGGATTTATCAACATCAGTTTTTAACTGAGAGACCTTCAATATAATTGAACCATGTTGACGATATAACGATAGAAAAACATTTGGACTATCAAACCTCAATCACGGAAATCTAGGTTGAGAAAATAATAAATTCTATTTGACTAGGTTTACAATAATCGATCTAATTGCAAAGATTAGATAATGGATTTTAATAAATCAATAACAAAAGTCATGATAATATTTTTAGATAAATTGCAATTTATTATATTGACAATATCATTTTATTAAATTGTTATTGAAAAACTTATTGTCATTAATTAATTCATATTTACATTTAATAAATATTTGCTATATTAAATTGAAATTAATTAAATATGATAATGTAAATATTGGGCGTACGAGTATTAAGTTTAACGTCAACCAATTGATAATAAACTTTTTCCGAGCAATTGAAAGAGAAAATAATAGTTTACAGACTTATGGTGCGATTATGGTCACTTCTGTAAATATTGCTAAATTTAAATTTTAATAGCTCTTTAAATTTGAAACTTAAATTATTTATCTTTGAGTTATTATGGTCAAACAAATTTAAAAAGATAATTTAAAGAATAAAAGGAAGCTATGCAACTAACTTCACCATTTACGAATTGTTTTCATATAAATAAAATAAATAGTTGTGTTATTCATTTAATATTAATTTTCATGTAGAACTAGTATTGCGTCAAAAAACACCGAGCCGCCAATACATTAAATGAATAATATAAATATGTTTAATTCATTGAAAAATATTTTGTCTTTAGAGTAGGAATTATAAATCCTACATTTCCAAATGGTTACATAGACAAAAAATGGGAGGAATAAACAATTGCTAAATGGAAACAACTCAGTTTATATTTCTTTAAATGAATGATTACTTTTAAATATACACGGCCGACTTGAGGCCGCACTAGGTCCCGCGATTTGTAAACAGTTCATATTTAATTACTCCAAAATCAAATTATTGTAGTTCAATATTTTTGTATTCTTTATAATGTTAAGCCAAAAGTTATATCTTACAACTTATTTTATAGAACGAAAAATTTGATTACAACAATAAAACAAAATTGAATACATGAAAATGACTAATAACATAAATAATTCTGTATGGATTTTAGTTATCAATTTTTGACGCTCTTCTTAATTTGCCATCCGTAGGAAATGTTTAAGTTGTGGTCATTTAATCTCAAAATCCCATGTAACTTATAATGAAAATGTTCAGAGACTGAGCGACATTGTCCTAGTCACATTTTTTTTTTTATATGATTTATTAAAAACTGTCAATTCGATGGCGCAGGTGCTTATATGTTCAGGGAAACTTAAAACTATATACACAAATAACCTTTAACTGAATAAAGAGTTTTTAAAAAAGTCGGTTTATATTAGATTGACCCCCGAAAAATTTGATTTTCAAATGCCCCGCTGTAAAATTATCGAATATCATCTTCTTCACCAATCATTTGTTGAATTATTGGTATGAATTCCATATTAAAACAATTTTTTGAGTGAAGTAAATATTCAATATAACCTCAAATTTAGTGTTACGGCGAACATTTTGGGGATGTAAAGTTACAGAGGAATTTAAAGTAAAATTTAATTTTAAATTGTGACCATAATAACTTTGTGATTCAAATTATGTTACCTTGGTACTTACAGCGTTAAATTTTTTAATTTATTGACCATAATCGCACCATTAGTCCTAAAGAGCTATTTTGCAAAATAACTTTTACAGTTTATTTGTACAGACCGTACATCTTACTTAATTTATTTTTGCTAATATACAAATTTGTTTCTTTTAGTTAGTTTATTATTCAAGTTTTCATTTCAGATCGACACATTCGGGCCTATTCTGTAACTCAGTGGTTAATTTTTAACCACTGGTTAAATTTTCTAACCAATCAAGTATTTTGACATATAGCAAAAAAAGGGATTTTTAGTTGTTAAATCAATAACTATTGGATAATAGTTATTAATGTATCAAGGCACTGAAGTTCTATTTTTTATCACGAATGTGGAGTTTATTTTCAGATGCCCTTTAGGGCCGAGGAAAATAAACCACATGAGTGATAAAAAGGAGCTTCAGTGCCGAGGTGCATATTAAATTTTATTTGAAATCGAAAATTTGTGAAAATGAAAGGAATACTTATTTTTATAGGTTATATTTACATACCTGTCTGCCTTGTCTGCCATTCAATTTTTCTAATCTCAGACATTAAATTTATTAAGAACACGCAACTAAATTTTATTTAAAACGAAGAAATTGATTAAAAATGCAAAATTATAACTTTGAAACAATTTTACGTATACAATAATTACTATATCATTGGCAACACTGCATTTTCAGAAATCGTCCTATAATGGATTACTTTAGTGCCGATTTCTGAGCTTTTAATGCCGATTTTTGTGCACTTTAGTGACAATTTCAAATAAAAAATTTATCCAGTGGTTAAAAATTAATCACCGAGTTACAGAATAGGGCCCATTGTTACGTCTTATTAATGTTAAGATGAATTTATTACAATGTTCATTTTCTAATTAAAAAATATTTATCAATAATAATTTTTACTGTAAGGTAATGGGTGCTCTGGGTACGTTTGCTCGAAACGTAAACGTATCTAGAGAAGCTCGTTTAAGTGTGTATAATGAAGTGCTAGTACCTGCTTTGATGTTTGGAAGCGAATTTTGGGCATGGACGGGAAAGCATGAAAAGAGAGTGACTGCCGTGGAAATGAGGTATTTACGTGGTGTATGTGGATATGTAAGACGGCATCGCGTGAGAAATAATTTGGTGTATGAAGAATGTATGGTTAGGAAGAATGTTGTTAAGAGAGTAGGAATGAGCCAGTTGAGATGGTTTGGTCATGTGGAGAGAATGAAGAGTGAACGGCTTGTAATGCGTATATATCTTCGTGAAATTGAGGGTGTTCGATTGCATGGCCGCCCAGTGTGTATGTGGATGGGTGTGATTGATGTACTAAAATAAAGAAAGTTTCCGAGTGGGAAGAGAAGAAGAGCGTGTATGAATGCTATTATGAATGTGGCCGAGGCGAAAAAAGTGTGCTTAGTCAGGAATGTGTGGTGAAAGATGATTGTTTCGTAACTATTATTGTGGTCCGGTTATGGTATTTCGCTACCGAAAATCGGTCACTTAAATATGTTAACAGTGAGGAATATTTGTTGTATGATGTCAGGTTAATAAGAATGTTGTTGGAAGAGAGTGATTATTTTTGTGGTTGATGTTATTATTATTGTTTCGGGTTTGTGCTAACCCACTAAGTGGAAAATGCGTGATTTTATTTATGTATGTATTCAAAATTGAAAAATCTAATATGGCCAACACATTAACTTCTTTCATTTTATGCAAATTTTATACATAAAATTTCTTGCAAAAGATCCTATAAATTATTTCCCGAACCTACTTTCAAACAAACTTTCTTTATAATTTTAATTTCTAAATATATTGAATATGGAGACTAAAATGTAATACTAATACAACCGTACAGAACATAAACAATTCTTTAAGAGCGTATAGTGATACTTTGTCGCTTAAGAAAATTGAAAGATATAAAAGTCAATATTTTGAAAGAAGATAACAAAAACTTGCTACAAATTGCAAGATACGTTAGTATTTTTTTCTACAGTCTATATACAAAGTAGCCATTTGCGCTCTCTTTTGTCAACGCAAAATGTCACTTTGCCGCTCTAGAGCGACAAAGTAGAGAAAACGCTCGCTCCTCAAATTTCTAACTATACAATGTTGAGAAATGTTACTTGGTTACATTCTTAATGGAAACGTTTAGTCAGGTATTAATGACACTGTAGTTACACATTACCCACTTACATAACCAAACAAAATGCCGCACTGCTGTGAAAATAAAATGGGACATTTATTTACAAAAACGAAAGTATAAAATGCATACATTAGATTGAAGCAATAGTTCAAAAAGAATGGAATATACCGATAAGTAAAAATAAATAAAAAATAAATTTTTGTTTTGGTGGAGGACCCCATTGTGGCGACTGTAGAAAAAATCTTGTGTGTGTTTCGAGCGCAAATGGACATTGTCGATTTCGAGAGAATGCCTCGCTCCTGCGTCGCTCGACAACTACCTCTCAATCGACAATGTCCTATTTTGCGCTCTTAATACACAAATAGCTATATTGAATCTACCAGAACAATTCGGTGTACCGACATTTTTAGATGGTAGGTACTGTACTTATACATCAAATTCAAAATAAATATTACAGGAAATAACCCATCCAGAAATTAAGAAACAGAAAATTCAATAAACGTACATTGTCATTCTTTACATTACTGATCTGAAGTCCAACTTTCAAAATCTTTAAAAACGAATCCAATTTCTTTTCCAAAATCATCTACGGAAGATAAATGCCTTCCTTTATACTTTCTAAGTGTGAAACATAAAAGATGTGATCAAACATCCACAGAACACGACTTTCCTTTTATAGTGTGATAAATGTGTTTGCTATTACGAGAAATAAGACGTCACTCGGATTTTCAGATTAATTTATTATAAAAAAAGGTATTAGTTGAGCCGTCTCACGAGATTTTTGCCGAAGGGTATTCGTCTTGTTAATGGCCACCAATTATTATTCGCTGAGATAGATTTTACTTCCGTTCTTCGGTTCTCCTCAATTTGTTATTGTAATGAGAAGTTATTTTAAATCTGGAAGACATATTTTATTTATTTTTTGTTTATTATTACAACAAATTTTATTGAATATCTTCCTTAAAATTTATTAAATAATTGCTCAATTAAAAATGAAATGTAAGAATAAATATTTTACAGATGTTTTTTTATTGTAAACGTTGCTGTAGGGACGATTGAATTTATTACCTCATTAATATCTTCTTCTTCCGCAAAGTAAATTTGCGTTTTAAATCATGACACACTTTGATATAAGAGATGCTAAACAAATGTTGTACCACCAACCTTATTTCTTTGATGTTGATTTAATTAATAAATTAAGTTAACCTTAATGTTTGAATCTTTAAATTAGATGTAAATTTATGACCTAATTCTTCAATTACGCACCCTGATATTTTTCTGAATAAGTACAAAAATAGCTGAAGACTGATATGAATTTCATTGTTTGATTTATGTCCATCTTGTTTTTGTTACTTACAACACTTTGTAATTGTAAATGTGTATATAGATTTTTATAAACATAGATATAAGTGTTGTTTCTGATAATTGTATTTTACACCAACAAAAATTATAAAGAGAAATAATTGTGAATCACATCTCGTTTTCTTGAAAATGAACAAATCAAAAATTGAAGCATTAAATTTAAAGGTTTTTAAAATGTAAAAATGGCATAAATGGATGGAACTAATTTTATTTTTATTATCATTAGTCTAGAAACTGCAAATATAACTTAAGTAAACGATGATCTATTTTTGGATGTGTTTCTGGACGATTTGGAGATATGTAGGGAGAGTGGGGCAAGAGTGAACGGTTTTTTGATAATATGTAATAAATTTCATATATGAAATATTTCAGCAGTTTTATTGAACTCTAAATATAGTTCATACATTTGCTTACATATAAAAAAATTATAATAATTGTTTTCTATTATAGTATATAAACTGTATGTTTTTTATTTAAAAAAATAAGTGTTCACTCTTGCCACGCATGGCGAGGCAAAAGTGAACGACTGAAAAAATGTTGCCTAAGCACGACAAAAATCACATTTATATATTTGTCGGCATTTAGTTTAACGTTAATGTATCCTTCGTGTACCCACTGATGACATTTTCCGCAAATAATTCGGTCTTCAACAGATGTACTGTATTTTTCTTTACAACAAATACAAATACAGTCGTCTTCATTAACAGTTGTCGTGTTATTACTATTGTTTTGCTTGACTATTTCTGTAATCCAGAAGTAGATGCCTGCGATAGATTCCTTTTAATCTTTTTTGCTTCCTTTAATCGTTTTCCTTTTAAAATTTGCTCCAATTCTTGTTTATATGGGGAAATTGTTATAATTAAACATAGTGTTTACTCTTGCCCCGTTTAATATTATCACAAAAATTGTTTTTATCCCGTGTTCTACGCCACTGCTTAAACTTTCTGTCGGCAAACTTTGTAGAGGATGGTACACACTTTAATGCAATATTCACTATTTTATTGGTTCTTTTTTATTTCACGTGCAATATAATAATACTTTGACTTTAATCTTGTATCAAAATGATGCAATATACAAACTTACGTGTAATTTTGTTTTCATAAACATGATAATGTTCTTCTAATTCACGTATAAATGACAGTATAGTACCATGTTTTACCGCTAGGGTTGGTAAGCCGAACTGTATAAATTAGCGGGATATTTTAATTGTTTACTCTTGCCTCGCGTACACTCTTGCCCCACTCTCCCTAGTATATGTAAAACTACTTACACAGGACGGAGGTACAAAAAATATTTTATCCACAATCATTACAATAATATATCGATTCCTAACCTTTTACAGGTTAGAAAATATGTCATTCCTAACTCTAATGATGACAATCTCTTGTCAGATAACAGATTTCACTTTCGCCCCACCGATTGGAAATGTTTATGTAGGGGTTTCTTAGCAATATTGTCATAGATGCCTATAATAAAGTAGGCTAAATTTTAATAGAGCTGTCAAAAATATTAAAAATTAAAGGTTATAACTCAATGATTTATTTTGACAATTATTGATATAAAAAGAGGATGATTGTGAATAAAATATTATACATACCTCGGTGGGAGTTTCACCACAGCCTCGCGCTGTATCTCACCTCGAGGCTTCGCCTCTCGGTATATATATATATATATATATATATATATATATATATATATATATATATATTTAGAGTCCTCGGCTGTAATGTAACATATCCTACCTGGGATGTAATATATACTACTGATGCTACTGTGGATCTCAAGGTTGCACGTGTTGCGCCTTTATTTGAACAAAATTAATAAAAAATAAGATTTTTGCACGATCGGTTTTCTAAAAACTTTACCGATAAGGTTTCCAAGGCAGTAGTTTTTAATAGTATATTAAGTATAAAGAACGGTAAGAACAGTTTACCGATCGAAGACAATGTTTAGGGACTGAGCGAAGTGAAGGTCCCAATTTTGTCTGAGATCGGTAATTCCTTAACCTTCGTGATGCTTATAGTAGATTTGAAAATTATTTTGACATTAAAAATTTTTATTTATCATTTTTGAAGCTTTGATTTTTGTTTTTATTTATTTACCGTCTCGCCTCCTGAACGGTAAGTGAAGCACATCACTTACCGATGTGAGTCACATCACTTAGCGTTCAGTAATTTGTAAATAAGACCTACTGTCTTGGAAACACTATCGGTAAATATAAAAAATAACCCGATCGTGCAAAAATAAGTATATCATCGTTTCGTGCAAAACACTTGTTCAATAACTTTAACAAAAAAATGGCACTTACACCCCTTTGAATTTAAATGCATCTATTGATTCTAACACATACAATGACGTACATGTCTATGCCGTCATTATTTAATCTTTTTACCTATAAATCTATACAACAATCTTATCTCCAGTGGCATATGTCGCTTTCTATATTTTAGGCGAGATGTGAAATTTTAAATACTATTACTAAAAATATTTACCTTCTTTCTCTTCCTCAAATAATTCAAAGCTGCCCCACCACCTCAAAAAATATTTAAACGACCAAAAGTAATTGCATATAAATTAAAAATTATAAATCAATTTGTAATAACACTAATGTTGTCTTATTTTTGTTACCGAATGTAATGTTATAGAATAAGAATAAAGTTCATGTAGAAAATAAACTGCATCAGTTACTGTTCACTTTTATGTTTATTTCATTTTATGTTATCCTTTTGCAGGGTAGATACCCTTATCAAAGTGACTGGGAAATAATATATAGGTTATGCAACGAAACACGGAACATGCATAGGAGTTTAATATAGGATCTAAAAATGTACGGATATGATTTAAATCAATTTTTACATTAAAAAAGTCTTAATTTAATGTAATAGAACATATGTGGAACTAAAAATTTTCGTCAAAAATCAGATAGCCATGGAAATAAAAAACAAATAAGTTGAAATGAGTCTGGTCTTTCGAGCCGGATAAGAGCTAAAACTGGTGGTAATTAACTAATACATTGTATTATGAACAAATAAAATAACGGAAGTTTAAATTGAATATATATTAATGAAAAAAAATCAAGTATATATGTGAGATTACATTGTTTTTTGTTCATGGATGATAGTATTTTTTAGGTAAATTCATTTATGTATATAGCGTTACCTAGGCATCAGAGCCAATAAAACAAAATTTCATACTTTGGGCCGGTTGCAGAAACAAAGTGTAACAACGTGATTAGCTGACAATGTCAGACGTAACATTACGTCAGATTTTTGATGCGTTGCACAAACAAAAAATAAAGTTGTATTAGCTGACGTAACGTTATCGTGATGTTAGATAAAAATACAATCTGACAACAATGCAAACTATCAAGAGTTTAGTGACTGTCTAGGGATAATTTGTTGAATGGTACTGTTTTGAAGTTTAAATTTAAATCAATTTGTCAGTAAAAATATACATCTGAACTATTCTATAAAAAAATATTGAGAAATAAAAATCTGTCTTATATACTAAAATTGTTTAGATAGTATTAATTAATTAAAGTATATTGTAATAATAATCACACTCACCGACATGTAATGATGAAAAATATCTTAAAATCACCAGCAAAGTCGAATATAAACGCTCTGTCAAAAGATAATTGAACGCTGACGTGCAATTAATGTGACGATATGTCAGATGAACTGTAACAACGCGTCAGAGCTTTGTGTAACAGATTTTGTACTTGACAACGCGTCAAACATACTGTCACATCATTCTGACATAACGTTAGCTAACATAGCGTCAGGGCCTCAATTCTCCAAATCATTCGTTCGCATTCGTATGCGTTCATGAACGTATAGTGTCTAAACGTATACGTTACAAAAATTCTATTCTCCAATGGTATACGTTTGTCTCGCTTGATTTGCATTCGAATACGTTTGGCTTTCTAAACGACGGTTCCACTAGACTTTTTAATTCGTGAATGGACCAATCAGACAACAGCACCACGCTCCATGCGTTTGATTAAATGTCAAAATTTGACATCTTGACATTGATATACACTAAACCTACATTTTTATATGAACATGAAAAAAATTCCGAAATAAAGTAGAGCAAAAAATAATAATTAGAACGTGGAATATTTGATTCGACTTTTACACACAAATAAGCAATCGAATTTTGAGAAGATTTAATAATAATGTTAAATGTTATCCCTGTACCAAAAAAGCTTGGAAAAACTGAAGGAAGATGTACATATAAACATATGAAATGTATTTACTGATTGATTTTAGACTTGGTACGATAACCTCTGTGGGTAAAAAACGCCTTCATGCAAAAAATCTAACATATAAGAAAAATATTTAAGATACTATGTACTTTTTACAATACATATTTTCCTTTGTGACCACAGCCTCCGGAGGAGCCTCGTAAAAGAATCATTTCATTAATTTTAATTTTCTATGAACTACAAAAAATTAATCTAAAACATACAATTTGCTTTATTGGATTCATTCTTGTAGTCAATATTCTTAACTGTAATCAAAATATCATTTGTTCACAGTTATTATTTCAATTAATGCCAGAAAAATATCCGTTTGGCAGGATATTCTTTTACATTTACTTATAAAGAGCTCTAATGCAAACGAAAATTAAATATTAATTTTTTCCTTATTACAGTCGGGTTGAATACTTTTATCATATTTCTATTATACATATATTGTATTACACATATTTTATTATATAAACAATTTATAATTTATATTTTTCAAAATATACTTGCCTTAAAAAACAATAACAGAATTAATCACTAAATATTTTTATAATAGAATTATTCCCCATAGCATAGTGTTTTTATATATAGGGGTGTATTCTGTAAAAAAGTTAATTTTTAACACGCCTTTAAAAAATTATATTTTAACATGACTGTTAACAATAAATTCATTTTTTTTATTCTCTACGTGAAAATTTGACATTGCTGTTAAAATAATAAATTTTAACATATCTGTTAAACATCAGAATGAAGTGATCAACAAGACAGAAAAAAGGTACGTCTTTACTAAAGTCATATATTTAGTAACCATATAACAAATAAATAAACATGATAAAAAAGAGTAAACAACTGACAGTTTACTTGTCACTTTGAAATTTTAGAAAACGGATCTGTCACTTTGAAATTTTAGGAAAACGAATGGAAATAATGCTTCGGAAAATAAATAAAAATCTGCTGTATAACCAAATCTTATTTTTAGGTTCCATATTAAAAATGAAATTGTAAATTATTATGTTATCATTAGGTATGTAAAATTTCTTCTTCTTGATCCTCAGAATTGTTAAGATACCTACGTTGGTTTGACGAACAAGTCAGGAATAAGCAATTTTAACTGAATTTAATACCTACATTATAATAAAAAATTGTTTTACGATACATCTAAATCGTGTTCTCGGTATACCAATCAAAGGTTCAGTTGTGAATCTTTCTCGAATTATAGTAAATAAATATTCCTACTGGCATCAAGATGTACTAAACCAAGACATACGATGGAACAGGTGATCGTTATCAAATAGTAATTTTCTTTCGTTTTCTATTACATTTTCATTAATTGGAAGTGCAACATATTCATATGCTGTGAAAATTTTATTGTATAAACATATGTTAAAATTTTAAAGGCATCGATTTGAACGACGTTAAAATATACAGTTTTAACACCTAATTTTAACAAGGGTGTTAAAATTTTAACAGAATTGATAGTTACCGAATAGAAAATATATTTTAACAGCAAGTTTATTTTTAACATACTGTTTAAAATTAACAGTTTCCTTACAGAATACACCCCATAATACTATTGCACTTAGATGTAAAGTTGTACGTTTAGAAACATATAAGTTCATGAAACGGACGCTGGAGAATACTAAAATCTCATTTCATACGTTTCGAACGCCGCAAACGTATACGTTTAGATTCGAGAATAGAGGCCCAGATGGCTTTGTTCAACTAGTACTTTCATCTGACGTTATGCCACATCATCTGACATGATGTCAGATTTCTGACAAGGCTTTCTGCAACTGGACATTAGTCACCACAATTGTATATACATAGTAAAATTGTATACATTCAAAAAATAATAATAATATGTTCCATTTGAAATTTTACAGTTGGTATCACATACTACGAAACGAGAAGTAATAGGCTTCTTGGTACATTTTATTCATCATGTTGTCTACAGTAAATTACTTATTTAAAAATAATCGCTATCTCCACTATTAAAGCAAATTGATAGAATTTTAGAAAAATCAACGTAGACATATGTATTTCAAACCTCCGTATGGAGAACTGGAAGAATACAGATGACATATAAATTTTATGTGTAACAATATTTATATCACACACTGTTGAATACGTTGATACCTATTGAAACTCCTTCTTATACATATAAAACACTCACTATATCCATGGTGATATTAAAAAAGAATAAAAATGATTTCAATATTTTGAACTTACACGTGTAGAAAGTTTCTATTTTCAGCGTCAATATCAATTTTCACTGTTGATTTGTCGTTCCGGAAAATTCAAATAATAAATTGGTTGAAGACTTCTAAAAGCTATTGGGAATAAATGATTCGTGTCGTGGGACTTGTAGAAGTAATGCTTTTGTAAATGGCGACGAACACAGCATGAATTTTTTCATTTAATTAATTCTTTATTAAAATGGCCTACGTGATCTGGATTTAAATTGTCTGCATTCATTTGATATATTTTTGATTGATGTTGTTTAATGTCAACGTTTTTTTATTAAGAACCAAAAATGTTGTGACAATTATATAGGGTGTTACAAAAATACTGTGAAAAAATTTAAGGACATATAGTACTGACTAAAATGAGTAAAATGGCTTAATCAACATGGATCCGATCTTTCATAGTTTCGGAGATTTGAGGCAGTGAATAATTAGTTTTTATGGGGTTTACGTCTGCTATCTCGAAAACTATAAGAGTTTCGACTTCGATTAAATGGGATTTTTTGTTTACCTTTCAGAGGTCATCTTAGATGTGCTTTTGTTTAAAAAAAAATCAAATAATTGTACTATGTTAAATGTTGTGGCGACCTTGGCCAATATTTAATTTTTAAATAACTTCGTAACTATTAGAAATTTAGAAAAACGTATCATATAAAATGTTATTGTTCTGAGGAAAATTTTATTGTTATTTTATAGTCTATTTACTGACAGAAAAAATTTTGTTCGACCACTATCTTTTATCAGTTTTTTTCGATTTTTCGTTTTTCTCGGAAACAGAAGATCAGTCCTATGTTGATTAAACTTTTTTACTTATTTTGGTCAGTACTATATGCCCTTAAATTTTTTTACAGTATTTTTATATAAATTTACAGGTATTCATTAAACTGATAAATTTTAAATTCAATGAGAGTACACAGATCAAATAATTTCCACAGAAATACGAGTACAAATTCGAAATGAATATTTTAAAAATGATTTACTGGTAAGCAAAGATAAACATTAAAAATATTTACTAGGCGTTACTTAAATGTGACAGAATTTTTTAAAACGTCAAAGGTCTATACTCGAATTATTAATGCAAAGTCATAATGCAATTGCTAAGGTGAAGTCTTAAGTTCCCAGCTTACATAAACCAGCTTAACACCATAAATTCAAACACGTAATATTTATTAAATTTAGATGTTTATCTGTTTAAGTTATAAATGTCAAAATTCAGTTTAGAAATTCTTATCGTATTATGATAGTCACGACATTTATTTGTTTATCATTAGTCTAGAAATTATTATATACGTGCGTGACTTTGAATGCCCTAGCCTATGCACCCCGTACCCCTAAGATCATCCTGTCCTGAAGATAGCGTTGTTTTTAGAGAGTCGACATTAGATAATCGTGGAGTTAACAAGTAAGAGTCGAAATTAGTTTGTCGCGTCGTGCAGACGTGTTTTGTTTTGGACATGTAGTGTCTTTTAGTTTTGGGCGACGCTCGCCCGCTGGGTTACGGAATGTAACAGTTTAGTACTTGCTTAGTTGTGTTAGTTATGTTTAGTTTAATCCATAGTTAATAATAAGTTATAATAATCATGTAAATAAAGTTTAGTATATTGAAACACAAGTAGTGTCCATGTCCGTAGTGTTCATCAGTGAAAAGTGTAAAGTGTAAATTTGTTCTTCCTTCGCAAAAAGTCCTTCTCACGAAGTCCTTTAACAGCAGTCAGTCAGTTAGTGTGTCATCGCTGAAGTAAACAGTAAGAAAAAAGAGTAATTATCAGTATCAGTAGTAAACAATAAGAATCAGTAAGAAGCAGTAGTAGCAGTCATCTTCTAAGGAGACCCCCCTCGTGTTACATTACTTAAAAATGGATACTGGCATATTGGATTTCAAAAAGGCTTGAAAGTATTCATAATACATATGTAACGTACATATTACGGGTATTAAAAATTCGAATATTTTAGGAACTGACAAACATTTTTTAAACATTGTTAGTCTGTATCATACAGTTTTAAGGTCTAGTTCTAGCATGAATGACTAATGCTGAGTACCCCATTATGAAACAATATGAATACGTACTGTATTGTATATTGTGTGTCAATCTTTTATTTTATTTTCAATTTACTCGCTTACAAATATGTACATATTCCATTAGTTAATTAAGTCAATATTGTACGATTATTCCACAAAAAAGTAATACGATAAAAAATCTGTTTTATTAATAAAATGTGTGAAAACATTATTTAATCCGATTTGTATGCACGGTTGGTCATGTATGCTTAACGATGCAAGGTATGCTCACAGTTGCCAAAGAGAAACGTTGGAATATAAAACGGAAAATTATTTTATTTCAAATGGTTTTAAGCAATGGTGACTGTTAGCGTACTTACGTACATTTGTTGCTAGTAACATATTACCCTACCCAATGATATTCAGAACTGTAGTACAGTATTCCTTGAAATTGCTAAAATTGTACGTATCCGGCTCGAAAGACCAAATGTTGAATGAATGCAGTGTCCTTTGAACTGAATAGAAGCCACAATTTATAAACGAGGGTAAAAGAAAACATATGAGTTTGGCAACATTTATTTTATTTTACAATACAGTCTCCTCTCAACTCAATACATTTACACCAACGATATTCTAATTTTACTCCACTATAATAAGAATTAACCAATTCTTCAAAATAAGCGTCTGTCTGAGCGATGACCTCCGCATTTAAAGTTTTATTTTTTCAGTCATACAAAATTGTACATCATCCAAATCAAACATATTTTTATAAATTTTTCAGGAGGAGATAAAAACTGTTTAACTTCTTAAATTAATATTTTTAAATCTTTTGTAAATACTATGATGCAGTTTAGTAAACAATATGTATGGTATTAAAGTTTCACAGTTTTTAATAATGGGGTATGTGATCAAATTTTTATTTTTACATAATATGATACTAGACAAAAAAATAAAATACCCGTATTTTTACATCGATTAATTATACGTACTTTACGAGAAAATAATTATTAAAAATTTGGGGAAGTAATTTGTGACATGACAATGGTAGAAGCGTGGAAAAAGACGGTTAGACTGGGAGAGAAAAAGATAGTTATAGCCAGATGTGACCTTGCCACACGGTCCCACACCTACCACAACATAAACGGGACACTGATAGGCTGATTTATAACTGTCTCTATCCTTCCCGCAGTCTATCTATCTTAGTCTACGATTCTAACATACTAACGGCATATATCCCTTCTCCAAACCATTAAATTGTTAATAACAAGTTTACAAATTAATGTTTAATTTTTATTATTATAATGAGAAGCTACAGTAGTTAGTTTATATATATATATATATTGAAATTCGAATATGATCACATTACCCATTAAGATAAAGTGCAGCATTTAAAATAAAGCTTGAGGAGTTGCTTCCTTTTTGCATCGGAAGACAATTTGAAATGTTTTAAACGAAAACCTGTATTTTTATCATTTTTTTTGTTAAGTTGTCTGAGAACTGTGAACGCTTTATTAGAATTTAGAATCGTCATATTGTCTGTCTGTGCTCGTCATTTTTTAATGATTTGGA
Organism: Harpalus rubripes; assembly: GCA_963082715.1. NCBI lineage: Eukaryota > Metazoa > Arthropoda > Insecta > Coleoptera > Carabidae > Harpalus > Harpalus rubripes. Next base: position 24,242,810 of record OY720464.1, read on the forward strand.
ACAGCAAACAGCAAATAAACCATATTATGCAGTGGAAGCACTAGACTTATCCGAATCTGCCTCATTTTTCACTGGACTGATGAAGGTGACATGCATAACAAGCAACAAACATAGGCGTAACTAGAGAGGGCCCGGCCCACCCCAGAATGGCCATGCCCCCCCCCCCCCAGGAAAAATTATTATTTTAGTTATTGATATAATTTTGTGAATGGTGTAGTAAATTGATTAATCGACAGGCATTAAAGTGAGTACTTAGTAAATAATTTAGTAATTTTTCGATGTGAAAAATTCTAATTAGGCAATAATTATTCGACAAATTATCTTCTTTTTTTCAACAATAAAATAGCGTTTGTACTTTACATCCTAACCACATTATTCTAACAATTCACATTCGGTACACTTAAATATTCCGGAAAGTACAAAAAGTTTCTAACATGTCCCAAATAAAAGTTTCAGAAGGTTTTTCATATAGTTCCAGAGCGTTCTAGAATATTCCAGAAAGTTCAGAATTTCCAGAGTTCTGGAATTTTTTCCCTTAAAGTTTCAGAACGTTTTAGAATTTATTTTTCCACAAAGTTTTATTTAAAACTTTATATACTTATTTAAAATTGCCAAAAATTTGTAGAATATTCTAGAATTTTCCGGAATATTCTAGATTATATGGAATATTCAACATTTTGTTGGAATATTCTAGAACGTTGATTTTCAAGACACATTTTTTAATGCGTACATACAACAAAATGAGATTCCCTATCTACATTGCATTTCGAACTCAAAGGGTCTGGCCCGCCCTAGAAAAATCCTCTAGTTACGCCCATGGCTACAAAGCTGAAATTCGTATAAAATTGGAGCTGCCTCCCTTTGGCACCGGTGCATGTCTTCAAATCCTCTGTTTATTGTTTGTTTACAAACACTCTACTGTTTATTATAATATTAAACTTAAACACGTAGTTTGACGACAGTTTATGTTTGAGATACTAGCTTTAGAAGCTTTATAAGTTTTGTACTAATGGCCAAACATTAAAGCTCAATTGCGAGCACAAACATTAATGTAAAGGTAAATGAGACATTCAAGGGTAATTTCGACTTGTCCTGACAGTTTTACCCTCAAGGGACTAATTTAATACACTACATTAAAAATTAAAATGTATATACCCCAATGAGTATCTTTACTTCGTGTAAATTACAGTAAGTAGATAATGAATGGTTCACTGCTAGCCGGTTTAACATTTCATTTATAATTTAAATTTGAGAAACAAAACTTATTATTTTACCATGAAGCTAACGTATGTAAGAAGTTTTCATAAAAATTTTACTCTCCAAATTTTATTCGTAAATAAGGTCTAATCTAGTTATCACTAGACATAATAAATACATAATAGTTGTTTTATAATATACCATGTTAATATTGCCAGAAAAAGTTTCGAAAGATATTATACAAACTTGAAATACGTAAATCTGTCAGTAGGTTAGTTGGGCAGATAAAAGAATCGTGAAATTGTTAACGTTTTTGGGGATCAAAATATTGAACAGACGACTATTTACCGAACTATACGGGAATGTGAAGAAAGTATAATATATATTAATTTACCAAAAAGTGGGCGACTCGAACTTTTGCCCCCAAATGAATTCAGCAAAGTCATTCAAAGAGCTGAAGAGAAAGTCAGAACATCATCGCACAAATTAACTCGGCAATTTAGATATTTAAGATGATTGTTAGCAGAACTTTGGCCAAATATGATTTAAAATTTCGAAAAAGAAATTATTTAATCAAATTGATTGAGGCACGCAATGTATTTCAGTTCACCTTTTTCAAATTTTCAAACTTTTAAAATAAACAAAATACCAAATAAGTAGTTTGTCGAGCAGGGTACAACGGAGTAGGGGAAACGTTAAAACAAACGGCCTCATTTATTTGATCTAACGCTACCTCCACAGTTTTTCTAGCTTCATGATTTTATACATATGAAGCATATATTTTAAATCAGTCTGACGTCTGTTATTTCCGTATTATTATTCACATTAAAACTAATTGCCTTGTTGTATATATATATATATATATATATATATATATATATATATATATATATATATATATATATATATATATACATATATACCGGGTGTAGAAATGAAAAGTGGCGCATAGCGATTTCAATTTTTAATTTTTAATACTGCTATATCTCTTTACCTATTCATTTTAGAGCAAAAAAGGTAAGAATATAAGTTGTTTACAAATTAAAAAGCCATCCTATAAAGGCAACATAATTATTCATATTTCACGAGATATTAATTAAATAAAATTTAATGGTCTTTTAAAAAAATGAAACAAGTAACCTGAATAAAATATTCACTTTAACATTTTTTATTTGTTGTAGGTATAAACCCAATTTATTCGGAATTTATCTAACGATTTTCTAAAAGAATATTAAATTTTATTTAATTAATATCCCATGAAATATCAAGAATTATTTAAGTTGCCTTTATAATATGCCTTTTTAATTTCTGAACAACTTATATTCTTAACCTTTTTGCGCTAAAATGAATAGGTAAAGACATATAGCAGTATTAAAAAAATAAAATAACATTGACATCGCTATGGCCACTTTTCATTTATACACCCGGTATATAGAACTGACTTAATCTTAAAAATTCATTATAGAAATTAATGAGAAAAGTTTCCAAGTCAATATTTACTCAATAAATTTATATTTTTCCTTTCATTGTCTTTCGTGTAAAAAAATGCCGAAATTCTAATAAAAACTGAAAAGAATTTACAAATGGTACCTGCATCTGTTGACGACAAATAGAAGTTTTTTAGGTAAACCCGCAATCAATATAAGCGATATATTGCGGACAAGTTTCTTTCATCTTGTGACACAATATATTTAATTGCGTAGTTTTATTTATTGTTTTATCCTTAGATTTATTTATTAAAGAATCTAGTTTTATTTAACTTTTGTTGATAATATACGAATACGCATATACGAGTAAATATTTACTCAATAAATTTATATTTTTCGTTTCATTGTCTTTCGTGTAAAAAATCCCGAAATTCTAATAGAAACTGAAAAGAACTTTACAAATGGTACCAGCATCTGTTAACGGCAAATAGAAGTTTTTTTTTATGTAAACCCGCAATCAATATAAGCGATATATTGTGGACAAGTTTCTTTCTTCTTGTGACAATATATTTAATTGCGTTGATTTATTTATTGTAGAATCTAGTTTTTAATTAACTTTTGTTGAAAATATACGAATACGCATATACGAGTAAATGACGAATAATATAAAAAGCACTTTTTATTGAATTTATTTTTGCCATCGTTACGCAAAACTTTTTTACACATTCCTGTTTCATTTTCTAATTAGTTAATATATGATAAAAATAATAATTTTATTAATATTTTAGATATTTTGTCTTTTTAGAGATACTGAAACGTAACGCGAAAACAATTGGTGCCATAACCTTGTTCGTTCTAATTGCGTTTTTCATTTAGATATTACATATGAACTTATGTTACGTGTTTTATTTATACATTTCGCGTGAACTGAACTTTACTTGGTGCGCACTTTCTTGCACTTACTACGATAGTCAGTTCTTGATAGTGCAGTCTGTCAGATTCATATATTTAAATAAATAAATAAAATAAATATATTATCACGGCATATTTATTTTATTTATTTATTTATTTATTTATTTATTTATTTATTTATTTATTTATTTATTTATTTATTTATTTATTTATTTATTTATTTATTTATTTATTTATTTATTTATTTATTTATTTATTTATTTATTTATTTATTTATTTATTTATTTATTTATTTATTTATTTATTTATTTATTTATTTATTTATTTATTTATTTATTTATTTATTTATTTATTTATTTATTTATTTATTTATTTATTTATTTATTTATTTATTTATTTATTTATTTATTTATTTATTTATTTATTTATTTATTTATTTATTTATTTATTTATTTATTTATTTATTTATTTATTTATTTATTTATTTATTTATTTATTTATTTATTTATTTATTTATTTATTTATTTATTTATTTATATATTTATTTGGAAAACCAACAGTCAATGAAGACCAATTAAAGGTTTTCACTTCTTACTAACACTAATCCATAGAGAGTACATTATGAAATACAAAATATTAAAATTGTACAGAGATATAATTAAAAGAATTATAAACTATGTGAAGTTATATATTAATAATTGATCTGGCAGCGTTTTTGAATAGTGATAGCGGGAGATGAAAAAGATCTAACGTATCAAATTTGGAATTATAGGTAGACATGATTCTGTTTATTGGAGAATTTTTATTATTATTTGTTCTACTTGAATGCGGGTAAAATAGAGTATTGGATCTTGTCATTTTGTTACAAACTTTTATATTGAATAAATGAATTATGTTATTGCCATATATCATATTATTAAAGATTTTGTAAAGAAATATCATATCATTGATAGTCCTTCTATTTTCCAGCGATGATACGTTAAAGTATTATAATCTCTCGGAGTATTCATAAATTTCAACATTAAATTTGTAACACAAAAAATTAATGAATTTATTTTGGAATGCTTTCAATTAACTTTATGTTTTTATTGTAAACTGGATTCCAAATTGTCCATTGCTGGGTGTGTCAATCTGCTTTGTACGCAGATATCGGTAATGATGATGACATATTTGTACCGTGCGGGCGTTTAACATGCGTCACTCATTACTGGCGTGGAGAGTGCACCACAGAGGTCAATTTTGTGCTATTTGAAATTCGAAATATTTTGCGTTGTAAAAAGTGTCTGTGTAACTAGAATGGATTTAAAAAATAATAAGTTTGTTAATAATAGAAGAATTGTTGGAAACGTACGTTTATAAATATAAAAATAAACAGTATTGTACATAACCTGTCCCTTTGACAGTGACTGCTAACAAAGTTGAACTGGACTTTTGTAACATGTTTCATTTAAAATACTCTACGCACATCTTCTAACAACAATTAGTGCCGGACATATATATTTCAAAAACGCTATAACATTTATTCGAACTAGCATTGGAAAAAAAAATCAGTTTGAAGGACCGAAATCATCACCTCTACTCTTTTTGAGTGAAAGTTCTGTGATAAATTCATCAGTTGGAAGACGTCTTTCCACCTTTTTTAAAACAATAATCTAAGATTTATTGCATTACTCGAGATGTTTTCATTCGTTGTAGCATTTCCGTTCATCGTTCGTTCTAAAATCGAAATTTTATTCTTAAAACGGTTCGTTGTAGTATCCGTTCGTATATAGGATTGTTCGTTATACCGTTATAACAAACCTCACTGTATTTTTACAATTATATTTCGTTCTCATGTTTATATTGATCCTGAGTAATAGATATCATATGTTTTTTTTTTAATACTGTTTTTCTTTACTATGTATTAGCGTCGAGCTAATTTAAAAATAAATATTAGTACATTATTTTCAAATTAACTGTAATAAAAAAATAGATTTTGTAATAGCATAAGGTTAAAGACTGTAAAGATATTCACCGTAAATATAATGGCATAATACACCTTAATATTTTTGGATTTTCGTTTCATAATGTTGAATTCTTTTTTACATCGCTGACATATACAAAGAATAATGAACATCTCGCACAATTTATTTCAGCTTAAACAAATGGCTTCATTTCACGAAAATTCTATTAAATCTTATTTAATTTATCATTTTTCCAGTGGTATTACATGTCAAGTGTACAAATTCTCACTCGATGCAATTGTTCGTGGCTTTTGTTTGTTGCCATGCACTCTAGATTTAATTCTCACTAATTCACTACACAAATTGTATAAGATCTCCTACACCGTGGAATGAATGTGGTGAATACAGTTCTAATTATTCCATGAAAATAAGTCAGCTAGAATGATAATTTTAATGAATTTGAATAGAATATTAGAACAGGTTATGTTTCATGCAAATTCTCATTCATTCCACAAACAAAAGGAAATGTCATTAATATACGACATTTGTAGTAAACGAAATTTCCAATGACGCATATGCATTTATGTTGGCGCTTTAGAAAATAATATGAGTAACTCCCCTTAGGCAATACTACGATGTTATTTAAAAACAAATTAAATTTAGGAAAGTATATAAGTTAATGCGCAAACAAGAGATGGTGGCGAACAAGTGAGTCAAGAGAAGTGAAATCAAATAGAAGCTAAGTAAGGTGTGTAAATTGTTAATTATTATGTAAGTTTAAAGCTTAATATGTAACATGTCGCATGTTGAATGCCGATTATTATGGGGACCAGGGATGGTAACCGGAACTGAAACCGAAACCGTAAACCGAAAAAAACCAAAAAATATTGATAACCGAAACTGAATCCCTTCACCGAAAATCGAAACAGATACAAAACCGGAACCGAAAACGTAACCTTTTTGTCTTTATCGGTTAACAGCATTATATAACGGTGTCTTATTAGTTGTCAAATAATATAAATTTGTATTTTATTATATGACTAAACAAGTATAAATTAATTAATATACATATATCCATTCATCCCGTGACATTGACATGATACAATGGTTATGTGAATTTGTTTTAATGTGTGTAAACTAGTTTGTACCTGTAATTTGTATACACCACTCAGCTCATGCCAGCGTTAATTTGTACGAAGCATTAAGGTATAGGTCTTTCCATCTGAAGAGACACCTGCGCGAAGTACGCATTTGCGTCTTAAAAAGAGAGGCAAATATGAGTAACAAGGAATACTACGCTACTCTCTGTTCTGCGTAACATCAGTTTCAATTTTCCTCATTCTGATGTTGACATCGCTTGGATTCAAATCGCACTCAGTTCTGTATTTTGACATTTGATCTATTCGTTTTGTTACTTGTTTTTATGTTTTCGTGGTATATTCACATTGTTATTGTTTTTTGTTTGTTTTCGCGGTATATTTGTTTTTGCTATTGTTTCTTGTTTGTTTGCAATATGTAATTTATCGATTTAATAAAATATATTTCAACTTTTTTGCATTTTCATGAATATTTAAATAATACTGTCCATAACATAATATAAATTAAAATTTATTAATATTTTAATAACGTTTACATTTAGAAAATAATAAACTAAAAACTGTTCATTTATGAATGAAATAGCGTATATACAGCGTATTTAACTGGTGGATTGCAATATAGGTACTTAAATTCTCGCACCGCTTTGGTAGGTTTAGTAGTATATCATATAAGCACCGCCTCTACACGCAGGCCAGGTGTCTCTTCAGATGGAAAGAGTATTTTTGCAAGTATTTATTCCAGTACTGGTCAAGGATATCCCAGAAATACATTATAATGGGTAAATACTTATAAATATTCTCCTACCTTAATTTTTGTATTTAATTTTAATGTGCTCTAATGGAAAACGTCAAATATCAAAAGAAAAAGTTTCTGAAAAGAAAACATATGTACAAAATAATTTAAACGTCAACTTTAATTCCTGGTCTACTATATGTAATTTATTTGATACAAATATAAGTTTTTTTTTTATATTTAATAGTATTTTAGTTTTAATGTAGTACCTGTACGTACATATGTACTCGAGTTACAAAAATTAAAAATACAATTATATAAGTACTTGTACATTACTTTTGCAAAACCGAAACCTTTTTAATAAAACCTATAAACCGAAACCGAATGCTGCATAAAAACCGAAAGCGAAATCAAAACCGAAATTTTATTTTCATGATAACCGAAACCAAAACCTATATTTTTATTGGTTACCATCCCTGATGGGGACACAATTCAAAACTCGTCGGTTTGAGATATTGCCACTTAAAACTTTTATGTAAACTCATTTTGCTCTAAATCTCTCCTTACCTCAGCAATGCTGGGTACCTTTGACCTTCTTCATCTTCTTCGAAGATATATAGACCGTACGACGTTTATTGAGCCAAAATTCCTAAATAACCTCTTCGTCACTTTCTCGGAATTAACCGCATTCGACACCCGAATTGGATGGAAAGACATTGGCGACACACCGTTGCGTTCCGAGAGTAGAACGTCATCGGCTTTCTCCTTTCTGGGAATTCTGGCTCAACAAATATCGTACGGAATATAGCACTGGAAAGTAGACCTTCGGATCCAACTGCTAGTTTCTGTTTTGGTTTAAAAAATATTTGGTAACCAGGATAAGTGAATGTTGAGTTATCAGAATTTCGGATCCAGATCTAGTATCGAATCTCAAAATGCAGATCTTAATATATTGGACCTTGGATCCGAAGCTCGGTATAGAACGTCATCGACTTTCTCCTTTCTGGGAATTCTGGCTCAACAAATATCGTACGGAATATAGCACTGGAAAGTAGAACTTAGGATACAGCTGCTAGTTTCTGTTTCAGTTTAAAAAATATTCGGTAACCAGGATAAGTGAATGTTGAGTTATCAGAATTTCGGATGCAGGTCTAGTATCGAATCTCAGAATGCAGATATTAATATATTGGACCTTGGATCCGAAACTCGGTATAGAACGTCATCGGCTATCTCTTTTCTGGGAATTCTGGCTCAACAAATATCGTACGGAATATAGCACTGGAAAGTAGACCTTCGGATCCAGCTGCTAGTTTCTGTTTCGGTTTAAAAAATATTCGGTAACCAGGATAAGTGAATGTTGAGTTATCAGAATTTCGGATCCAGATCTAGTATCGAATCTCAGAATGCAGATCTTAATATATTGGACTTTGGATCCGAAACTCGGTATAGAACTTCAGATTTCAATTTTGCATAGCATTTCGGATCCCAAAAATGAACAAATATGTTTATGAGATAATCCCTTTGGTTTTACGTCGTTATAAATAGGTAGTAGATTATTTATTAGGGGTACTATAAAACTTCTTATTGCTCACCAATCGCTGAAGACGTGTACACAATTAGCCGTTTTAAGCGGTTTAATTTGAACTCAAGAGAAGAGAAGAGAACGAAGAAAATTTAGAATGTTAAATGAAATTAAAGACAGACAGAATTATGAGAGGCTGAAGAGGGAAGCGCAGGACACATTCGTTTGGAGACATTTCCGTTGAGACCTATTCAAGAATAGAATTTACTAAATGATGATGAAAGATTTGATTCCAGTACGAAGTGAAAATTTAGAGAATTAAAATTAAGATCCGGTTCTGCTTTTGGATTCAAAACTTAAATTTTCAAATATCCGCTTATATATTCGAATATCGGATATTCGAGGAGCCCGATAGGATTCTTATAGTACTAGAGGTCGTGCTAATAAAGAACGGAAATGTGCAGAGACCAATTTTCGTTCACTCGAGTCCAATTCGAAAAATAAGGGGTGTTACGAGATGGTAAGTCGTGTATTTTTAGTACGCGTTGCACATAAATTCTGTAGGTAACATTTCAAGGTGGATAGTTGTATGTCCTATGGCGTACATTTTTTCCTTTTTTATTGGCACGATCCGCCCAGCTGTGCTGGAAAGACAAGGAGTGAAGCAAAGCGCGCATGAAAGACCATGTGCAGGGCGCCTTAGCAGCCATCTGGGTGATCGAAGTGAGCCGGGCATACACGCCTGCTGCCAAACCAATAATGGTGAAAGGCCAAAGTGATTACAACTATGTACGTGGGATAAGGCCTGGCGCGCACTGGCGATTTTTGTTGAGCAACTATCCAGTTGCAAAAATGAATCTCATTGATCAAATGAGCGCGAGCGCACTGGCAACTATTTAATCACGGCAACTAAAAAATTACGACCGGTTCTATTTTCCAGGTGATGAAACTATCGCCTGAAAAAATAGACCGCATGTAATTCAATGTTACCTAGCGCACTAGCAACTTTTTAATCGCTGGTGTTTGTCTGGGGTAACATTGGCCGCGTTCAGCACGGCACATCCCTGGCAGCGATGAGTACCGAAGTTTGCCAAATACAGTTGCTCGACCAATCGCATTCGTCCATTCATTGCGTTCGGGCCATTTGCCGCCTTGCATTGTTGCATATAAACACTGCTGCCGATTGGGAAGACAGGTTCTAGATAGAAATTATTACAGCTAATCTTTCTTCTGGTAGAACAGCCCTCCGAAGTTGAGTATCTTCATGAGTTATGTATAATCCAACTACTTTTAATAAATTATCAAAACTTTCTTTGTTCATACGGAAGTAGTTATAAAATTTGTTTTCGTGTTCTCTTAAATTGTTATATAGTTTATAAAATTGGCCGTTTAATAAACGTGCCGAAATAAGTGGATGCACCCAAAATCGTTTTTTATTATCTTTTCTTCTTTTACGTAATAGAATTGCACCAATACATGCGGTCTCTACAAAGTCCATATTGAAAATGAATAAACTTAGTAACCAGTGCGCGACAGCATTCATATGCAGGAAACTTTTAAGTTGCGTGATTTTTTAATCACTCAACTTTTAAATCGCCAGTGCTCGCCTGGCCTAAGTTCACAGGGACTACAGCATATGCACCATATCTAAACGGCTTCTGTAGAAGACTGTCTCCAGATTCTGGTGGTAGTATAAGCAGAGCAGTGCCAGATTAGCGAAAAGGCTGGATTAGGCTATAGCCTAGAGCGGAAAGACTTTAGGGGGCACCCGATTATATTAGCAGCAACCTCAAATTTTGATTTATTAGTTAGATAAAAAAGCCTAGAGCGCACAAAAACCTTAATCAGGCTCTAAGCAGTAGGTCCTGTAAAAGTCATTTCTGCATATAGGAGAAGGTTGTGGGTAGGCCACCAAATAATACGGGGCAGCTTAACAACACAGAACCGGCATTTCATGGTAAGAAGTGATTGTTGATCTTTCATCCGGTTAACTTATTTTTGAGTTGTGTCACTATAGTAGTCCAGCGATGTAACTTTGTGCTATACTACTAAATTCCAAACTAATATAATTTTATCCAACACCTTTATATACTTGGTACTATGGTTATTTGAAATAACTAATGTACAACATTAGTCACTTCGTGAGAGAATATTTTAGAAGCCACGGGGGAATTATTACTGATTTTTTTTTATATAAATAAAAAGCAATTTTACAAAATTATTTTATTTTTGAGATAATTGAACATTATGAAACTTATTTATTTAAATTAATATTAACTTTTATGGTAAAGTAGGTTACTTATCTTTACACAATGACAGCTGTCATGTACGGCTGATGAAACGAAAACGAGAAACAAGTTAGTAGTTACTTGCTTCGGAATTAAATTGAAAGATGCTGCTTGTGCTTCTAAGTGAATACATTTTAAAGGAAGGTCCTCATTTTCACTCATTTTTCTTTCAAATAATATCCAATGACAGACAATAATTATTATTACAGCAATTTTTTTTTTTCAATAACAATATAACAAAACTATAACAACCATTCAATGGCTACTTTGTAATTTAAAATACTTCATCAATTGACATGTCACTGTCAAACGATGAATGAAAACATAAAAATGATTTAAAGAGTTTTTAGAAAAGTGTTGGATAAAACGTTGTACAGGGTGGGGCAGAAAGGATGGAAGTTTTTTAATAAATCAGTACATCGTTAATTTTGCTCCTAAAAAAAAATTATTTACAGAATAAGGTTCACATAAAGTTGCCATTTTATAAAATTAATGGTGGAAAACAATATCTCCCAAGTGACGGCCGTTTTCAGCGATACACCTCTCAAGCCGCTCTCGAAAGTTGGCTTCCACTCTGACCAACATCGCTCTGTCAATTTGAGCAACTTCCACACGAATTGCTTCCCTCAGCTGTTCCAATGTACGGGGTCTATGCTCGTATACCCGTGCCTTGAGGTGGCCCCACAAGAAAAAGTCGCACATGGACAGGTCCGGGGAACGAGGAGGCCAATTAATGTCACCAAACCGAGAAATGACGCGACCAGGGAAAAGAGGACGAATAACTGCCATTGATAATCTTGCTGTGTGGGCTGTTGCCCCATCCTGCTGGAACCATACCCGTCGGATAGGAACATGTGTTCTTCTTAGTTCCGGTAAGAAGAAGTCGGTAATCATCTGTCTATAGCGCTCCGAGGTCACAGTTACAGGGTTCCCGTTATCATCTTGGGAAAAGTACGGACCGATAACACCTGTACGGGCAACAGCACACCAAACCTTAACTTTAGAACTGTGCAATGGTCTTTCACGCATTTGCCTTGGATTCTCACTGGCCCAATAACGACAGTTTTGCTGATTCACCATGCCGCTCAAGTAAAAATGAGCCTCATCACTCATAAACAAAATAAGGTTGTCATTTTGCTCATGAATGGTTTCCATTCCTCGTGCGAAAGTAAGCCGCTGTGCATAATCTCCTGGATTCAATTGTTGCACAATGGCCATTTTGTAGGGATGGAATCTTAGGTCTGTGAACAAAATACGCCTTACCGAACGATTACTAAGGCGCAGTTCAGCAGAATGCCTCCGAGCAGATCGACCCGGACTACGCAGGAGGGCTTGCCTAACTCTTTCCACATTTTCTGGAGTACGTACTGAGCGGGGAGCCCCTGGCGGTCTTCTATTCATCAGTGTTCCTCGTGTACGAAGTGATTCAACCCAACGTAAAATGGTGTTACGAGTGGGAACAGACTGATGTCTCGCGAGATTGAAATGGCGACGAAACGCACGCTGAACTGCAACAATGGACTCGTTATTCTGCACAAAACTATCGTATGCGAGAGCACGATGTTGTACCGCCCACGGCTCCATGATTTAGACTAAAACAAAATGGCGAGAGCTACTAAACAAATTGAGACCAGCCTCATGCCACTGCCACTATCTGGGCCCGAGTACTAGCTGTTCCAAAAACGTCTGTCCTTCCTGCCCCACCCTGTATTACACTCGTGTGGAATGTATATTAGTCACTAAAGAAAATTAGCCACGTAGCCAGCAGGGCGAGTGGCTAAACTTTTTCTTTCGTGACTAATATGATACATTCCACACTCATATAATAAATAACTATTATTATCTTGCGATATTACTGAAATATTATTTTGCATTATTTATCTTTACCTCTTATTTTCTTTTGTAACTTATTTTTTAAATTTATTTCTTTTGTATTATTCCTCAGATGTATTATTATTTTGAACACACGTAAGTTACATAAAGAACACAAAGTTTTAGAATATAGATCGTCTAGAATTATTCTAAATTAGGTTTGAATATTTTATTTGATTATTATTGATTATTTTAAAAACCTTTCAAAATATGATAAACGAGCTGTCGTATTCTGCTTGAAAAAGTATATCAATTCAAACCTTTTGTCAAGTTAAACACATGACAGAAAAATAAACAAGACAATTATTGTGATATGTAAACCAATTCTGAAAGTGAACTTACAAAAGCTGTAAATTTTAAACAAGGCAACGGACACAGGTGGTCGTACGGCGAAAAGAAATTACTTGTCAACAATTCGTGAAATGGTTAGACGAATTTGGATGAGTGAGTTACCTTCGAATAAGATTTTGTACAGAAAATTATCAATACATATTTAATATATTTTTTCTACTCCTGTGCTTTAATACGTTAATTATTATATTTTAATTATTATGAATAATCGTAGAAAAATAGTGAATGCAACTCATGTATAATGAAGCAATGAATTTCAGATTTAACGAACAAAAAAATAAGAAAAATAATAATATATAATATACTTTAATACCCTTTAATGCCTTATTTTAATTGTTTAATAATGCAATGTTTCTTCCCGACGTCCATGTTCCATGTATAGGTACTTACAGGACTTACAGGTACCATATTCGACGAGTGGAAAGTAAATCAGCGCCATCTATATTGGATTATAAGAATTAAAAGGGCATTTGTAGAAAAATAGTGAATGGAACTCTTGTATAATGAAGCAATGCATTTCGGATTTAACGAACAAAAAAATAATAACATATAATATACTTTAATACGCTTTAATGCCTGACGGTCCTTTAAAGTCCATTTTATTTTAATTTTTTGATAATGTAATGTTTCTTCCCGACGTCCATGTTCCATGTATAGGTACTTACAGGTAACATGTTCGACGAATTGAAAGCAACAGCGCCATGCATGTTGGATTATCGGAATTAAAATGGCATTTGTTTTTGTCAGTACAAACAGATAGCAAGTGCGTTGTTAAAGCAGATTTTTCATTCCATTATTTATATGTATTTATTGGAACACAAAAGATAATAAAGTAATGTTATATTTTCTTGAACAATATTATTTGTATAAGAACCTGTAAATTTGATCAAAATTATTGGTTTTTGTTTAGTGCACTAAACTGCCTAAAACAAATAAAAGCTCAAAACAAAATAAGAAAAGCCATTAGAAGTGAGTAAAAACAAGTAAAAGCAACAGTTCAGATGGACGATATTACTCGTAGATCGGAGATATTTGAGATTGAAAAAGGAATACAACAAGGAGCCATCTTCAGTCCACTTTTTATAACACTAATGGACAGGATTTTAAAAACAGCAACAAGACAAAAAAATACAAACACTAATAAGATACTTAGTCCGATAAAATTAGACACCGTACCATACGCGGTTGTTATAGTGCTAATACCGAACTCAGATATAAAAATCTGATGAGGCCAGCACATTACCTTCCATCAGTTATATGTATTTTGCATAAATGTCATACAGAAAGTTCTTTGCAAAAGAGTATATTTCTTGTACATTGCCTTAAGGCAGTTGTATGTATTTTATACAAATTCCATACAGAAAGTTTCTAGAAAAAGATCCTATATTTCCAGTAAAATTATAACACATACTGTCAACTGCTCTTGACATTGACACCTTTCAATCAGATCAAAATTTTCTTAATAGAGCAACTATTTCCAGAGTTATAGCATAGCTGGCTAATATATGATATTTAATTTCTATATAACTTTTAATATCCATTTAATATGAGGTATAAAATGCATTCAAATCGTATAGAGAATAAAATATTCTTTAATATTTATAACATTAAACGTGAAAAAATGATATTAATATCGATTTTTCAAGAAAAACTGTTAAAATCTTCAAATGAGGATACTTCCGGTTGATCAATTATAACCAAAATCTAATCAGCTCTTCACATGGATGTAACGAAGAGGTATACGAAAGAATTGTAATTTTTGGAATTGTATTATTAGAGTTATCGCATTAGAAAATTTGGTCACACACACACACACACGCACGCACATCATAAAAATAGTAAAATCGTATTCTAGGGACCATAAAACGTGCTTATTTATCAAAAACTCGCCACCGAATTTTTTGTCCAAAGATAATACCTTCCTTACCTAAAGGTGACAGAAGCTAAAAATGAAGTGAAAATCTGAATGGAAGAAATAGGAAAGATGAGAATAGAAATTAACATAGATAACAGTAAACTAATGATATTAAATAATAAAACGATACAAGAAGGTAGAATAGTAAAAATATGTGGTAACCACCGAAACATACACTACATAATACGAGTATTAATATTTCTAAATACAAAATGTAGTGTGCGAGTGTAGTGTATGTGTTTCTATGACAAGGATGTATATACGACGGTATTCACCAAAAATATGAAATGGAATAAAACTAAAAATTGTTACAGGCTACGAATACCTAAGTATAACACAATATGGAAAAAAATCTACAAAAAACTAACAAGCTGAAGAAGTCAAATAATATTTACTATATCTAAAGTCCACTGTTATAGATAAAAAAAATAAACAATAAACAGACTAAAAGAGAAATGGTAAAGGCAAAAAAATGTAATTGCTTTTTTTTGGAAATAATATTCCTAATATAAATCTATTTCACGACTTCATATGTTAACAGTTTGCTACAGGCAATCGACATACAATTTATCATGGACTCAACGATAGAGACGTACATTTTATGTCTGGTCCTTGCCTACGGCATAAAACAAAGGAAATGAATGGAGAACAGAGTGTATTTGTTCAGTGAAGATGAATAATATGTAATAAGGGTCAGACAAATGGTCTACGACGGTCAAACACTCACTTTACTTCTAGGACACTTGTAAATCGATTTGGAACAGTAGATTTAATAAAAGAACAAAAAAAGGAAGATGTGAGAAATAATATACCGAAAAAATGGACGATATTTTTCATAAGTTGATGGGAACGACAGAAATGTTTTTGTGCCTTAAATTTTTATTCGGAAAGGAATATAGTAAAAGTATTATATATTAAATTTTAAAAGTAAAAAATACAAATTCTAAAGATTTATCGAACAAAAATTTCTTTTTCAGTTTTTCTGTCGTACATTTATACCTATAAAGGTACAGGGAAAAAACAGATGTCACTATCTTTTAATTTTTCAACCCAATTCGTTCTTCCAAATAAATTAATCAGATTTTTTTTTCATGACCACACTACTATACCTAAGCCGCTTTCGTTCGGACTGTGTTTCGTGATAAAATTGAACAAAGTGAACATGATCAAGAAGAATTATGTCTCTTCGTTCGTTATTCGTTATCCCCACTCTTTAATTTTGTGATTAGAACACGCCCCCTTCAGTCTTTTCTCATTATTACTGTTTTTAAAATCACAAGATATTGAAAAATGACGGAACAAATAGTTATAATTAGAATGTTTATATTTCAGGTGAATTATGAGAAACCAATAATTCATAGTATAATATTTCTATTCATTCGAAAGTTAAGTATAACAGTTTCAACATAATTATTTATACAAGTCCTTCTGTTCCGCAAATGTCTACATTAGAATCAGAATTACTAGAACTTGAGTCAGTAGATTTAACGTAAAATGGAATAAACGACTGATGTTGTTGATTGGAGAAATAATAGCAGGAATGCAGTCTAAATTTGTTTATTATTTAGTCTAAAGCCAACGTTTCACTGCCACTTACTGCTTCATCAGAGCAAATGACTAGTCTCCTGCTATTGTTCCTCCCAGTAGATTTAACATTCATCACTATTGGTTTCGAATTTTCTATTTAAATAATAACCAACACAATATTTTTTATTATTCGGGAACAGCTGATTGTCAATCTGTGAATTTGTCATTTGACGCTAGTTCGTTCGACGTTGTGTAGGTTTTGCGTCGATCGGGTTAGTTTTATTGTTCGTTTGCAATTAAATTTAATCATGATTGGAAGAAATCATTCTTAAATGAATCACGAATTAGAAAATCACAAGCACAGTCCGGACGAAAGCGCCTCTAGTTATTATATCGAAAACAGTATGGAAAGATATTTAAGCAGTGTATTATTTATCAGCAAAAACCATGTTTTCTTCCTATCACTCATAACTTTGTTGAAAGATTGCAAAAGACTTAATGCCCGGTTGCAGAAACATTCATCCATTCTTTGATTAGTTACCGGACCAATGAACAAATTCGAATCAGTTTCCTTGTTCTTAAAATATTTTCATAATTGGTGTCAAAAAATTGGGTTGCAATTGTGCGTTTTGATGTTACGTTAACTAATTAAGAATTGATTAACCTTATTGCAACCGGAAATGAACTGTTTTTTCCTAATTTTAAAATCCTAGCTAAAAGACTTTTATCCGAGTGTAATCCATCTAATAATAGAGTTAAAAATAATATACCCGTATTTTTAAACTTAGTAAATACTAATAGACTTCGAGAAAAACGTCATTAAAACGAGAGCGAAAAAGAGATCTGTATCTTTCACTCTCGTGAATTTGACGTTTGTATTATAGGTGATTCGCGAAAACAAATTTTGCGTACATCTTCAGACGCTCATCATAACGATTGTTTGGTAAAAAAGGTCAAGTTCCCAGCGTCTGTGATGGTATGGGGCTGTATGTCTGGATGGCCGTGGTTAAATTAAATTTTATTGATGGCATATTTAACTTGCAAAAGTAATGACATTCTTCAAGAGAGTTTTTTGCCCTTGATTTCGATTGTGAAACGGTCGAAAGTGACTGTGTTACTAGCAGGACGGTGCACCGTGTCGTACGGCAAAATATAAAATATTCGAGTATAGTTCCAGAAGAATGGAATACTAGAGTATTAGAATGGATATATTCCAGTCCAGATTTATCTCATATGGAGACCTGTTGGTACAATATGAAAGAACAGCTTCATAAAAATTCAACACGCACAGTATTTCGTTTAAAAGCTACCTTGCAGGACATATGAGATTATAATAAAAGCTATGTATAGTATGACTAGCGAATGAAAGTTCACGTTTAGATTATTTATTAGATGTGGTTTCTTTTGAAAACATTTCCCTATATTTGATTTGAAAGGAAACTGACCCTTATGTATTCCGTTACAGAAGATTAGAATTGTACTCAATACCAGGAGGCATTTAAAATTACCTTAGCAACAAGATTCAGGGATGTATTAAAACATTTAATACCCAAAATTCTAGTTCGTTCGGCTCAGGTATAAGCAACCCTTGAGTCGGAATTACTGTTAGAGGAAATTAAAAATAATCCTATTTTATAGAGTTGCCAAACTAGATAGCTAAAAGATCAAAATATTTTGTTATAATCAACATAAACGGCAAATGTTTAAAATATTTTAAACGCGCCCCTGTTTTGATAGTCAGTTACGCTAGTCGGCCATCTATTTCAACTAGACATAGTAATGTATTTCTGTGCTTTCAGTCCAGTATGTAAATGGGTTCATGCAAAAAAATCATACCTGAAGATTTCGTACAATTCTATTCTTCTCTAGGGTTTCAAAAGAAACCACAACTATAAAATAATTTAAACGTCAACTTTCATTCACTAGTCATACCATACTCATCCGGGCATTACCTGTATCAATGATACAGAGCCCTCATCAATCAACGGAAGTAAAAAAATATATATTTCTTTCTTCTTTGAAAACATCTATTGTCTAATTCAGTACTTCCCATGATTCATGACCCCCTAAGTATATATATAAAATTGTTACCACGCCGCATTCTTTTTTTTTTCAAGTTATCTAACCCTGAAGTGTAATTAATCCGGCCGGTAGTTGATGCAGGAACAGGGCCCATCAAACGCTGGCTACGCCACTAATGTTTATTGTTATTTTCGTAAATAATAAATAATAAAAAAGACTGACGCTAGAAATAATCATGCAAAACAACCTCCCACTTCTGTGACGTCTGAGCACATACAGTACATCATTCATAGCCAATGGGAAAACAATTTACATTATTTATATAAATAAAAGTACCTACGTGATAGTTTGTCACATTCTGTTTTCTGTTTCAGATCACGGGACTTAATTAAAAATTACTCAGATTTCAAAAATTAATTATAAAATATCTAATGGATATTTCGTGATATTTTCAAATTTGAGGCTTTTTAAAGAACAATGGGGTGTATTCTGTAAGGAAACTGTTAATTTTAAACAGTATGGTAAAAATAAACTTGCTATTAAAATATATTTTCTATTCTGTAACTATCAATTCTGTTAAAATTTTAACACTCGTGTTAAAATTAGGTGTTAAACTATATATTTTAACGTCATTCAAATCGATGCCTTTAAAATTTTAACATCTGTTTATACAATAAAATTATTTGAATATGTTGCACTTCTAATTAATGAAAATGTAATAGAAAACGAAAGAAAATTACCATGGATGAATATAAAAAATATTTAGGTGATATTTAATAAAATATACAACTGTTTTACGAAGTATTTTATTTAATAACGGTCACTTGTTCCATCGTATGTCTTTGTGTATCAGCCAGTAGGAATATTTAATTAACATATTTCGAGAAAGAGTCACAACTGAACCTTTGAATGGTATATCGAGAGCACGATTTAGATATATCGTAAAACGTAGTACAGTAAATATTAAATGCAGTTAAAATTGCTTATTCCTGTCTTGTTCGTCAAACCAACGTAACTTAACATTTTGGATTGTCAGTTCTGGAGATCAAGAAGAAGAAATTTTACATACCTAATGATACCTTAATAATTTACAATTTCAATGTAATTCATTTTCAATATGGAACCTAAAAATGAGACATGATTAAGCAGCAGATTTTTATTTATTTTCCGAAGCATTATTTCCATTCGTTATTCTAAAATTTCAAAGTGACAGATTCATTTTCTAAAATTTCAAAATGACAAACTGACAGTTCTTTATTGTTTTTATCATGTTTATTTATTTCGGTTATGGTTACTAACTACATGACTTCAGTAAAGACGTGCCTTTTTACCTTCCGTCACCTTTAGGTAAGGAAGGTATTGTCTTTGGTCAAAAAATTCGGTGGTGAGTTTTTGATGAATAAGCACGTTTTAGGGTCCCTAGAATACGATTTTACTATTTTTACGATGATGTCTGTATGTGTGTGTGTATGTATGTGTGTGTGTGTGTGTGTGTGTGTGTGTGTGTGTGTGTGTGTGTGTGTTTCTGTGTGTGACAAAATTTTCTAATGCGATAACTCTAATACTACAATTCCAAAAATTATAATTCTTTCGTATTCCTCTTCGTTACATCCATGTGAAGAGCTGATTAGATTTTGGTTATAATTGGTCAACCGGAAGTACCCTCATTTGAAGATTTTAACAGTTTTTCTTGAAAAAACGATGTTAAATATCATTTTTTCACATTTAATGTTATTGTAAATATTAAAGAATTATTTATTCTCTATACGATTTGAATTCATTTTATACTTCATATTAAATGGACATAGAGTTAAAAAATTATAAAAAAATTAAATATCATATATATTAGTCAGCTTTGCTATAACTTTGGTAACAGCTGCTACATTAAGAAAATTCTAATTGAAAGGTGTCAGTGTCAAGTGCAGTTGACAGTATGTTTATGTTATAATTTTACTGGAAATATAGGATCTTTTGTTAGAAACTTTCTGTATGGAATTTGTATAAAATACATACAACTGCCTTAAGGTAATGTACAAGAAATATAATCTTTTGCAAGGAACTTTATGTATGATATTTATACAAAATACATAGAACTGACGGAAGGTAATGTGCTGGCCACATCAGATTTTTTTCTGTCTTGTTGATCACTTCATTCTGGTGTTTAACAGACATGTTAAAATATATGATTTTAACAGTAGTGTTAAATTTTCGCGTAGAGAATACCAAAAAATGAATTTATTGTTAACAGTCATGTTAAAATACAATTTTTTAAAGGCATGTTAAAATTAACATTTTTTTTACAGAATACACCCCAATATCTTTTAAAATTTATTACTTAGAAGTCAAATAAAAATTCTTGCAACAGCCCTATTGTAGCACAGGAACTTTTGTTTATTAGGTAACTTGAACAAAATGTTCAATCTTTGTAAATTTAATGGCCGTTTTCATAATAAACTTTATCTTCATTTTAACACTTTAAATTAAAATTGAAGTTGTTTTCGTTTTCATAATATAACTTTAGCACTTTAGCGAGCACTGTAGCATTAATTTAAAATAAATATAAAGCCTTAAAGTAAATTAAAATACTTAAAGTCGGTCTGATTAAAAATGGCCCTAAAGTCTATATTTTCAAGTAGTCGAAAGGATTTTGTAGAAATTGTCCACTTGAAAATGTAAGCTGGCCGAACTGTTATGAGCATGGGCTCGTATTTAAATTTTTCCTGTATACCCTTAAAATGTAACGAGCTTTTTTCTTCATTAGCATTAGCATATTGTGTGAAATGTCAGCGCGGATAGATTAGATATACTCCCATGCGTCTAGCCATTTTTAAGCCTGTAATATACGACCCGATATATTGTATGAATTATCATCTTAATTTCAATATAAAAAATATTGTATCGTTAACTACACATTTTTCATCCAATATATACCACGCAATTGGGAAATAATATGATTTAAATTCAATATAGATTTAAAACAGATAAGCGCAGTAGATAACTGCTTACATCGTCATAATGTTTACCGTTTGTTTAGCATAGATTATAAATATATTTTCTGTAGGTATACTTAATTGTAAACAACTATCCATCTTCTTAGCAACGAGCCCGGTAGGTATGTTTTTACGGCCTAGACCGGTAGTACATAGCAACGAACTTAATAATGCCCGGTAGTTGTTTCAAAATTATTTATTTTATAATTTGTAAATTAGATAAAAAATGCGTTTAATAAATTTTACCTTAACAACGCATCACAGCAAACTTGTCCAAAACAAACACGACGCTTTTGATTAAATAATAATTATTCTAAATAACTTGCTTTTTAACTAGTTCGCCCGTAAATGCTTACGTACCGGCTTAATGACGTAAATAGCTATTTTTTACATTAGATTTCATACGAGATACAATATGATATTAAAGAATTAGAAAAAAACACTCGCCATGTTTCATAAGATTTCAGCATCTGAATCAACCTCTGGGTCATTTTTCAGGTGCTGGCCGAGCCCAGTTAGTTTAGTTCAAGATCATTGCTTTGACCTTTATAATACCTGCAATTTCGACTACAATAGCGAAAACCGCAAATGGTGAACTTATTGCAATAAAAACAGGTTTTACTTACAAGCTCTTTCGGTTCATATTCATAATCGTTTACAGGACGATTATATAGAGAATTGGCCTGGAAAATTTACAATTCGTACCGATTTTTCTAGGTCTACTTACAAGAGCCGTACTTGCAATATCAATAACACAATACATAATTCTATTTTCCATTTCACTCATTATCGTTGTCAAAAAACAAAAAAAAGCTTCTCTTTACAGGTGGGATGAGCGAATTATATTTCTTTAGGTGTGTATGAAAAATCATTTTATCACATGGAAAATTATCAGCAAATAGTGGAATACGGTCCTCGAGTAACAGCATCCAGTGAAACAATTTGTTAGTGTTCGTTCTTGCTAGGCATTTTTACTAATAAAATTTCCACAATGAGTACTTCTCAGGTCAATTCTCTATAATAGTCGTTGTGTAAGCGATTATGAACAGAAAGAGCTTGTAAGTAAAACCTATTTTATATTGCTATAAGTTCACCATATGCGGTTTTCGCTATTGTAGTCGAAATTGCAGGGATTAAGTCAAAGAAATAATCTTGAACTAAACTATACCACAGATGCGTTTCGCGGTTATTGGAACTCATCAGTGTGGTGTACACCAATAAGAGCGGACCGCGTGGTTACTAACTGGGCTCAGCCAGCATCTGAAAAATAAGCGAGAAGTTGATTCGGATCAGGGACGTAACTAGGATTAATTTCTGGGTGGGCCAATGAAAAATTTTAGTGGGCCATACTTATATCTTAAGAACAATATTACAATAAAACTAAATTACATATCACCATAATATATGGATTATAGATAGCAGCATAAAAACGGTGAAACAAAATAAACAAAAATTACAAATACTTCTAAGTCATAACTAAAATTTGAAAACAGAAATTGCACTGAATATTCGAATTGTTAATGCAATGACTACTAATTTAAAGTTCCTGGAAAATATAATTTATAAATATGTTATAAAACTAGTAGGGCTATTATTGTTTTAATTATAGTTTTACATTAATTTTATTGTGTTGAGAAGTAAATGATATTCTGCGGCTAGCACATATCAATTTGTGTAATGCTTAGCAAAAGGAAACATTTCTATAACTAATGTTAAATGTGCGTTACAAAAATTATCATCTTCTTTACTTTTTGACATATTAATATGAAGACATCTCTTCATTGAATTACGGTGCTCTATGCTTATTTCATGTTTGCAAAATCCAGAATCGGTTTCCAGGAATCATTGTGTAAAATGCAGCGCCCATATAAATAAATACATACTTTAATTTAACAATTTAAAAAGATCAAACTAATCTTTATTGAAGTGTCGTAATCGATTTCCAAATTTTGGTTTTAGATACGAGCCTCTCGCCATAATAGTTCGTCCTTGCTTAGAGAATTTTTTTTAATATATTTTATTATTATTTCAATGTTGATAATTAATATAATAAGGAATTATCAATTTACTATATTCCAGATAAAAAGTATCGTAAACGCTAATTAAACATATTTTAATTTTTGTAAAATAATTTCAGTTTTGTGAATTCATCTGAAATAGTTATAGTATAATATCTATTATTAGTCCAGATACTTTTCTTATACAGTTCCATATTACAAATATCTCTTGCGTGTCCAGTATGGTATCATCCGCTAAATTAATTAGCTACATATTAATCAACATTCATCTCAATTCTGTAAGAAAGTTGTTAAATAGTAGCAACATCTCGAAAATTCTAATCAATTTCAATAGAAACAAATATAACGTGTCATGTTTTAATTCAGTGTTTCCAATTATTATTGATTACTTGCTATAGCTATGTTTATAAGAAATAATAATTTTGCTACAGAATTGGGGCGATTTCTTGAAAAATAATTACTTCAATTTTTTCCACGGAGACATTTTTGGCAATAGGCTCACATCTAAATGTTTATTCTACAATATGTATGTTTTACATCCACACAAATTGTATTACACGTCCAAAATTATTATCTCTTTTATAAAATAAACTAAATACCTTTAATATTTTTTGGATGGGCCAGTGGGTGGGCCAACACATCAATGAGATGGGCCGAGGACCACCCAGCCCCCCCCCCCCCCCCCCCGTACTTACGTCCCTGATTCAGATGCTGAAATCTTGTGAAACATGGCAAGTGTTTTTTCTTTTTCATCATTAGACATTGTTTCGCCTAGAGTTCACTATTATACATTTGTTATTACAATATGATATATTAACTTGTGTATAACAGCCTTCAACCTTCACTGTGGGCGGCCTGTACGAAATTCGGCGTAGCCGAGAATTCGCTTGTATCTTTAATTAATTGAAATTGTATCATGTTTCTATAGCACTTCTTGTTTCTTTTGAAGTTATGTTTTGTTTCTTTTATTTTCAGTTCAAAATATTTTATTGATTGGATTGAGATCGGTTGAAACTGCGGGCCAATTTCAAAAGCTAACTACACACCTACCAACCGCCTACAAACTATGCAAATAAAAAATATAAAATTCAGTACAATAACTCTTATTTTAACTACATTTATATGGTGCAATAAATGCACTTATCAAACAAAATAATTGTTTGAATAAATCCCAATTTAATTTTACAATCCTTATCAGTACAAACTAGAAATTATGACTGGGATTTGTGATAGCATACTCTAAAAATATTATCGCCATAACGTACGTGTTCCTAGAAAGAATTAGGTAGATTACTAGAAAATGTGGTGGCGAAGACATCAAGATGAAATAATAATTGCAGTTAGCTGTGTTGGCATTGTTATTTTGTTTATTGTTTTGTATGTAGTTTGCAAGAAAAAAAGAGTGAGACAAGGTACGTTTTAAATTTTGTTGTTGCTAGGGAGATAATGATTGTTTTTTATTTATAGATAAACAACGTGTTATTGTTGTACATCGCCCAGAACAAATTCAGCAAATTCCAATTGTATATAATTCTACGAGTTGTGAGTATTAAATAACAAATATTTTTAGATTGATTTATGATATATGTTCTTAAATAATATATCAAAGAGTGCACTTGCAAAAGATAAATAATCATTAAAAAATTTATCCTTATCTGGCAATTTTTTCTTGATACGTAATTTTTAGTTCTGCTACTGACGCAATACATACATAATGGCTAAACACCCCGCGGAGGGGTAGCACCCCTCTTATTCTAGAGCTTTCTAGATCCTTATTTGGGGTGGATCACTCCCCATGTTACATAATTATTTTATATTTTTGCTTATATTTTTCCATTTCTGTCGGTTTAGTGTTTGTTCCTGCCAGTTATGTATTCCTGCTTTGTTTAAATCGTTTTTTACTTCCTCTATCCATGTTGATCTGGGTCTACCTCTTTTCTTTTTCCCACCTGGCTCCCATTGCAGCATTGCGTATATGGTTGTGGATGGCCCTGCTCTCCATATATGCCCAAGCCACTTGACTCTATGTTCTTTTATTTTTTTGACTATATCTTGATTACCGATTTCTTGTTCTAGTTTGTAGTTCATTCTTGTTCTAAATTCATTATTTTCCGTTTTTATAGGTCCTAATATTGTCCTTAATATCTTTCTTTCTATTATTCTTAGTTTTTCTTCTTCTTTTTTTGTCATCGTCATTGTTTCCGCTGCATACATTAATATTGGCCTGATAATTGTTGTATAAATACACATTTTTGTTCTTCGTGTATTTTACTCGTTAGTATCTTCTTATTGATGTGTAATGCTCTGTATGTCGCCACTATTTTTTCCTGGATTTCTATTTCTCTGTTGCCATCGTTCGTTATCATTATTCCCAGATATTTGAATCTTTCAACTTCTTCAAATTTATTATTTCCTATTTTAATTAGCTTGTTTTGATTTCTTTCCTAATCTCATTACTTTGGTTTTATTTTCGTTAATTCTTAAACCCATCTTTTCTCCCTCGCTGTTGATTGTATTCACTATTTCCGTCATTATTTTCCTGTTCTTTGTAATTATCACTATATCGTCAGCGTATGCCACTATTTGTCTTCCTCCTGTTCTAATTGTTCCTTTGTTTATTTTTTGTAATACATATTCTAATGCTATGTTGAATAGTGTCGCCGATAGTGAGTCGCCTTGCCTGACGCCCTTATTTATATTGAATTCTTCCGCATCTCCTTTTTGTGTACCTATACTGACGATTCATCTAGCCATAGTCATTTTTATTAATCTTCTTAGTTTGAGGTTTATTCCAAGTTCTTTCATGGCTGTGCTAAGGCTTGCTCTCTTGACTGTGTCAAATGCCTACTGGAAGTCTATGAATAGCATTTCTATATCCATTTTGTATTTTATAGTTTTTTCAATTATTTGTTTAATTATATGTATTGAGTCAACTGTTGATCTGCCTTTGGTGAATCCGCATTGGTAATATATTAACAATTTTTTTCAGATCTACCTCCTTCAT
The DNA here is from genome assembly GCA_963082715.1 of Harpalus rubripes. Lineage (NCBI taxonomy): Eukaryota > Metazoa > Arthropoda > Insecta > Coleoptera > Carabidae > Harpalus > Harpalus rubripes. Next base: position 24,269,628 of record OY720464.1, read on the forward strand.
TAGCTTCAAATCAACCAAATCCAGTTGTATATAATAGCAGTAAGTATTAAACGATAAATACTTAAGCCTGTTTTACATTTGTCAATTTTAAAAACTTGGCCAAGTTCTAGAAATTGAGTTAAAACATTTGTATTACACTTGTCAATTTTTGCATCAATTTTAAACCGCTGAATAAGCTGGAAATATAGTACGTACTGTTTTTCCTTCCATTTTTAGTGTTTTCTAGTAATTTTACTAATACACTTAGTTATATGACTGTTACATTTCAATAACATTTAATATTTCCATATTTTTTAATGTTGGAAGTGAATTTAATTTCTATTAAATTTTGCGTGTATGGTACACATATAATTTGCGTCGTGATCCCGGAAATATCTACAAAATTTTGGATGAAAATTTGGGAAATTGACAGCTGTCAAAATGGGCTGAGCAGAAGCGTCCTCGTCGCAGTCCAGGGTACTGGTTTTGTAACCAGTATAAATTCTGCAACTACCAGCACCAGCTAATCTTCCAAACAAGGAACGAAGGAACATCAACATCAGTGGTTTTTTTAAGTTTCGCTTTTGTGTTATTCCTAATTTACTTGTCTATATGTATGTGCTGGATACGATAAAATAATAATAATAATTTCCATATGAATATATAAATAAATGTAAACAGTGATAGTGATGCACGCGAGACGAGACGAGAAATATAAAATATGGATCTCGTCTCGTTTTCGGATATGTAATCTTGATCTCGCTCTCATTCTCGCACAAATTTTTTTGGGTCTCGTCTCGTTCTCGCACAGAGTCTCGCTATAAAAATAACTGCTTGCGCACTACGTATTTACGTAACAATTGAACTACAAGAGACAAGTTCGCACTTCACACCTTGTATTGCAGTCATATAAGTATAGTATAACCATAATAAAGAGACGAAACACTAAATTCTGGTCACTAAATTATTTCAATACGAACATAATGTTCATTCATTTACGGTCATCAGAAAAAGTGATAAGTTAGTAAATAATTTAATTTACCTCTAAAACATCCAATTTATCACCAAATTGGGATCTCTAAACTATTTCAATACGATCATCTGCTAATACATTCTGTCATCAATAAAACGAATTAAATATTCAAAAATTATTTTTTGCAACTAAAAGTACCTACACTATATCATTAAATATATGCCACTATTTAAGTAAGATTTAATCATAAAAAACCGCTACACTAGTAACTCGCCGGCAGTCACTCCGCTTCTCTCCGTGTTGACTCCCATCGACGCTTAATATAACATCCCTTTTCAGAGGCGGCAAAATTTTATTAACCGGAGTTTTAACTGGGGTGAATTAGGGGCTGAAATATTGGAGAAACTAGTTCTATTAGATGCAAAACCGATTTTGTCTTTATTTTGCATTTCCTCGCTCTGGGACCGATACCAATTGAAATCGACTATAGATAGACTCAAAAAATATAGTGAATTCATATAAGTTTTCACATTCACGAATTAGTATTGACTCCACTCTTTGTACGGTGCATTTTTCATTGAATTTATGAATCAAAGCTATAAAGTTACAAATACTTTTTATTGCGAGACTCTCACGAGAATCTCGTGAAATTTCTCGCTTTCGCAGTTGTTATTTTGAATTTGCCTCGAATTTTAAACTGCAATCTCGCTCTCGTTCTCGTCTCGTATAATGTAGCGAGACGAGACGAGATGCGAGACTAGTTTCGCCTCGTCGTGCATCACTAATTAGTGAATTTATTGTAGAATTTCAATTTATTGAGCTTGGCAAGTTCTTAAAATTGACGGAAAAATTGACAAATGTAAAACAGGCATCAGAAGTACTTTTGAATGATTCATAAAAACAATTCTTAAAAAATTATCAAAATGCTCAAAGAAGATAAACATTGATTAAAAAATAATCTTTATCCGGCAATTTTTTGCTTATGTTTTTTGTATTTCTGACGCAATACACTACCATTTTTTTATTTTTTTGTAGATCTACCCTCTTCATTAACTTACCAAAGAAGAGAAGAATACAATCCTCAACCGTCCTACAACCCAAACTACCAATAAACTTAAGATATTTACCAATTTTGTATTAAAAAAAATCAATAAATTATTAAAATCCTGGAATTTTTTTTTATCAGTCATATTTCAGAGTGCGTACCAAAGATAAGATTAGCTATCAAGTATCGGGAAACTCAACCTGCAAATAATTGATCATATTTTTAACGGTATGACGGCAAAAAGCAGATATAACGCCGGTATGACCAATAGGTGAATATAGAATGGATAGTTGGTTAACAGCAGACTCTGCGATTTTGTTAGTCGCTGTTTTGTTTTTGCTGTTCTGCTGCGGGTTTCTTCGAAATTTGAAGTTGCACTTCAACAAAACATGTAAGTAATTAAAACTTATTTATATATACATACAGGGTGTCCTAGGACGAGCATACGCTATCGGTATTTTAAAAACTATTTAATATTATTTTACGAAATTTGGTATCTAGGGGTTTTCCCATATGCCCATTGCAACTAAAGTATTCTCAAAGCATTAGCATTTTGTAGACCCTAAAGCCGGTATCCCACTGTAAAAAGAAATTATAAAAATTTTTATAAATTTTTTTATAAAAACGTTCCATGAAAAGTACTGGATCCCACTGTAAAAACTTTTTCCGCGTTTTTATGGAGTGTTGCATAACTCATGAAAGAGAATTGGCGCCAAAGATTCTACTAAACTTCATTTTGTGGACGTTGTTCTGCAGAGGTAGTTGCGTTTTATAATTTCATTTTGAATAACGTCAATTCAAATGAAAAATTGTTAGTTGGAATAATTGTTGGAGTAATGGGTTTAGTGTTGCCGCCGAGACGAGATTTTTCTTGATCTCGTCTCGTCATGAGTAAAATTTTGAGATCAAGATCCAAATAAATTTCAAGGTCAGTTTCTCGATCGAGACGAGATTACATACTTCAAATCTCGACAAGAAAAGACGAGATCTTGATCTTGAAAACTTTATTAATTATTCATACAATAAAGTTTCCATCATTTGATCATAGAGAGATATTACTTTGCAGGAAGCTATAAACAGATTTTCTTGAAAAAATATATTAAAACATGATTCAAAACCTCTCAAATTTGGTATTTAAAATTCGTGTATAATTTAAAACAATATTAGAGTTTGACTACACCTATATGATAAACCGGAAGTGGTACTTAATTTGGAGCTCTCAACAAATTTTCGAGGAAAAACATAATAAAATATAATCCAAAATTTGGTATCACAGACTGTTCTATTTATTGGAACAAATTAGATTTTACAAACGATCAACCGGAAATGATACTTTACTTGAAGCTCATTGCTATTTCAAACATGGAATTGATGGGAGGTCGTGTGTTGGCCACATCAGATTTTTTTTCTGAATTTGGTATAAGTATGTTCTAAAAATACGAGTAAAATATTTTTTTATTATTCTTTCGATTAAACAAAGAAAAAAATCTGATGTGGCCAGCACATTACCTTCCGTCAGTTCTATGTATTTTGTACAAATTTCATACGGAAAGTTCCTTGCTAAATTAAATATTCTATTTCTTGTATATTACCTTCCGGCAGTTGCATGTATTTTATGCAAATTTCATACAGAAAATTATTATTTTGTGACGTTTTCTATATACAGTGAATTTATCTGCAGAAATAAAAGATTTATTATTATTTTTATTATTATTTCTTGTACATTACCTTAAAGCAGTTGTATGTATTTTATACAAATTCCATACAGAAAGCAAAATATCATATATTTCCAGTAAAATTATAAGACAATCACACTATGTCAATTTCACTTGACACTGACATCTTTCAATCAGAATTTTCTTAATATAGTAGTTGTTTCCATAGCTATGGCTACTTTATGAACTTTAATTTCTTTATAATTTTTTTAACTCTATATCCATTTAATATTAAGTATAAAATGCAGTCAAATCGTATAGAGAATAAAATATTCTTTAATATTTATAATAACATCAAATGGGAAAAAATGATATTTAACATAGTTTTTTCAAGAAAAACTGTTAAAATCTTCAAATGATGGTACTTCCGGTTGACCAATTGTAACCAAAATCTAATCAGCTCTTCATATGGATGTAACGAAGAAGTATACGAAAAAATTATAATTTTTGTAACTGTAGTATTAGAGTTATCGCAGACGAAAATTTTGTTACACACACACATCCACACACACACACACACACACATACAGACATCATCGTAAAAATAGTAAATTCGTATTCTAGGGACCCTAAAACGTGCTTATTGATTAAAAACTCATCATCGAATTTTTTGACCAAAGACAATACCTTCCTTACCTAAAGGTGACGGAAGGTAAAAAATCGTGCAACACCTCATTATAGCAAACTGATAAATGAATAGGATAAAATTTATTATTTTTATCTTCGTAATATTTCAAGAAAATAATAATAATTGCAGTATTGTAAATATAGTATTGAGTTTTAAGTGTTAACAATTACAGAAAATCTCGCAGCATTTTTTTCTTACAAGAACAATATTTCGATATACACTTTTATGCTAAATAGTGTTTAAGTAAGACATTACAGATTCATAAACAGAAATTCATATATACATATATAAGTCGTTTAACGTGTACATAAATTTATGTATATGAATCTGTAACATCTTTCGTACCCTGATGATGTATAAGTGTATACCAAAACGTCGGTTCTGTGAAAGAATAAATTCTGTTTGACTGAGATTTCAAGTAATTATTAACACCTAATCTGTACCACAGTCGAGAAATTTATCCATATTGTGTTTTATATTTACTGTACATTTTGTGATGTTTTTATTCTTTCAATAGTCAAAAAATTCAAATAAGAAAAAAATATAAAATAACTCGATACTATTATAAATGAGAAATGGACATGAGGTTCATTATAGAAATAAATATTTGAAAAAAATTAAGCTCTAATTATTATTTAACAAAATGTAATTACCATTTCTGTTAATATTTATTTTTCTAAAGGGCTTGTAAGGCAATAGTTTATACATAGTCATATGTATTAGAACGAATTTGCACGACAACCGCCGAAAAGTCGAGATCTCGACCTCAAGATCGAGATTGTTTTCAATTTCGTGGGTCAAGATCAAGATTGTTTCCAATTACGAAAAAAAAAATTTTTCGAGATCGAGATAATGCAAAATCTCGACAAATCTTGACACGCGGCAACACTAAATGGGTTAGTTACACAAAAAATTTAAAAAATCAGAACATCGCTGGTGGACTAGTCTGGCTGGAGAAAAGATATAATAATCGCAGTGTTTTAGTTATCGCACACAACGAATTACGAATAGAAAATGAAATAAATTACAGAAACTTTCTTCGAATGAAAGACCATTTTTTAAAAATCATGGACATAGTTCGAAATTAAAGTGAGAAACGTGACACTCATCTAAGGCAGTGCATTTCGGCACATGAAAGATGAGCATTATTCTACCTAGTGTACACATAAATTTTGAAATATTAATCCTTTTATCGTCACTACTTAAAGGGTACGACGCGAGTATATAGGTGAATAAAGTCCATCTTAATGCTTGAACGAGGCGGATTTGTATGGGCTTCTCATTTACTTCATATTTTATTTTTGCAAATTTATATAGGTAGTTCAAAATACACTTTCTATAAATTATAGATCAAGATATTTATACTAATACTACGTAAAATTATTGGTTGAAAAACTTTGTTGGTTACGATTAATAAGTATTCTAATAGGATTCGGACGGAAATTTAAAAGGAGAAAAAAGAAATGCAAAGAATAACGCATGTAAATATTAATTAACTTTAATACTTATTTTTTGATGTTGTATTATATGATAATAACATTTAGCAGTTGAAAATCGCACTTTGTCTGGCGTATTTATTATAATATTCAGGCGATTTTGTGTGGTATAAAACTTCTTCATTTCTTTACAAATCAATCAAAACGCTGTCTGTTTTTTTATGGTTTCATATGTAACATTTTCCGCTGAATTCAATGGTAAAATAAAAAAATATAGCATTCCAACTAAGAAAGTTAGGGTCTACTTTCGGTAAAACCGGAAGTGCTACTGTTTTGAAAATATTTTAGCTGAAACGAGCATGTCGAAGAAACCCTAGATACCAAATTTTGTAAAATAATATTGAATAGTTTTTAAAATAACGATAGTGTAAGCTCGTCCTGGGACACCATGTATATATCTATACACGAAATATGTGGGTTAATATCTTACTATGATTGTGGTTGTATTTTGAAATATAATATATGACTGTTAAATATTTAAATTATTATAATGACGTTATTTTGTTCTACTTTTTTTTAAAAGAAAAACAATATTATAAAAACATCCATTTAAATAATTATCTGATACAATACAATGTACATAACATATTATATTTTAATTTAGGATCCAGGGTAATAACTGATTAAAATAATCTTTTAATATTTTTGAATTAAATGTAATACTACTCTGTATAATAATAATAATAATAATAATAATAATAATAATAATAATCCATTTGACACTTTCAGTAATTTAAAATTTATATTAAATAAGCATGTAGGTACCTATCCTGTTAGATAATACGTTAAGCGTTACTTGTATTATATATGTATTTGGTACATTTATCTAAAGTCTTAAATATTTAACAACCTAGGCCCGCTTCTACCATCGCTAATTAAAGTGACAGTGTTAACCAACAATTATGTTGCAAAATTGTTCTTACACCTTTGATTAGAGCTAACTGGAACTTAAAACTGCTGTTCGCATCGCTTCTAACCTTCAATATAAGTCTTAACTAATGGTTATAAACTGTCACTTTAACGTTTAACTGGAGGTGGTAAGATCGGGCGTTAGAGAATGTATAGGACAACTAAATTCGATTAGACCAAAGTATCCTCAACATTCAGGAACTGCGAAATACTAATTTATTAGTAGATGTTTTCAGAACGCCTCAATAAAGTTTTATATAAAATTTAATTTATTCTAAAAATACTGACTTCTTATCCATCTAAAATGAAATGTTTACAATCTTAATTGTATAGTATATTACATCCGAGGTAGGTTATATTTCATTACAGCCAAAGCTTATGTATATTAAGGTGAGATACAGCGCGAGGCTGTGATGAAACTCCCACCGAGGTTATGTATACTATTTTATTTACAGTCATCCTCTTTTTACTTCCTTGTACAAAGTAAAGGAAGTATTGTATTCGCGAAAAATTTCGGTTTTCAGATTTCAACGGAAATATCCATTTTGACCATCCCTGAATCCATTCTGACTAATTTCGTCGTGACGTCTGTACGTACGAACGTATCTCGCATAACTCAAAAACGGTAAGCCGTAGAAAGTTGAAATTTTGTATTTAGGACTTCTATAACATCTAGTTGTGCACCTCCCTTTTTGGTCATTACATAATTTCCAGAAATGGTACTTTATCTGAAGCCTATAATAGATTTTAATGAAAAACTATATTACAATATAATCCAAAACTTTTCAAATTTGGTATATAAGACTTTTATATCAATTGAAATAACATAGCAGATTATAGTTAAAACAGGTTAACCGGAAGTGATATATTACCTGAAGTTGTTAACAGTTTTTCTTGAATAAAATGGTTTCATTTTGATTTTAGAAATGAATGCTTCAAATAAAAGTTTTAGAGAATTAAATGCTGCGCCTACCACACCAAGTATTATTAAATTAGTCCTTTGTATAAGCGATATATGTAAATTTAAACTTATATACTTTTTGGTTTTTGTAATGAAGCTTGCTATGGATTAGGACAAAAAATAACAAAAAAATTAATGTCAAATACGTGCAATTTTATAATTGAGTTTATATTTCATATTAGTCTTGCGTACAAGGAAGTCGTGTGGTGTCCACATCAGATTTTTAATCAATAATTTTCAAAATAAATCAATGAGTTATAACCTTTAATTTTATTAATATTTTTGACAGCACTATTAAAAGCTGTTTAGCTTTCTTTATTATAGGGACCTATGACCATGTTTCTACGCAACCCCTACATAGGGGTTCCCAACCTTTTCATTGGCACGGGCTAATTTATAAAATGAAATATGTGTGCGGGCGCCTATTTATTTTATCAATTTAAACATAGTTTTTGATGCATATGCATATACATATATATATATATATATATATATATATATATATATATATATATATATGTATTTATTTTTCAGAAAATTTTACAAACACAACATACAAACTTACAAAAAAACAATAGTAACTTAACATATTTTTTATAAACATTTTATTTTTTAAAATCGTATTTTTAATGACTAATTTGGCATTGCGTATCATCAGCTAATTTAGAGTAGTTTGGATCATATTGTGTAGTTGCATTCCTAAGGCAGTTATCCAAATGTTCATTAGTTATACTTGATCTGTATTTTGATTTCAAAAATATCATTATAAAAAACAGAGATTCGCACTGATACGTTGAGGCACTATAGGAGCAAATTCTTAGGGAGCAATTTCGTAAAAGGGGGTAATTTATATCGATCATTTTCCAAAAGTTTGTATCATCCTTGTGAGATTTCAAAGTGATGTCATTTTGAAGATTAATAATTTCAATTTCCAATTCTTCAACTTTGTTAATACTGCAATAATCAGCGATACATTTAGCTGCGCTTCACAGGGAAGACTAGTAATTATGCGCAGAATGTACCGCGTCGAAGTTAGATGGTGCTGTCTGTTTAAAAGTTGCATCTTCTATATGATTTTAATTAATATTATTTATTTTAGGGAAAAAATATATTTTTACATTTTGATACGTATAACGTAAATATGATTTGGCTGATGCCTGCGAGCACATTAAAATTTGGCCAAGGACGCCATGGCGCCCGCGGGCGCCGCGTTGGGAACCTCTGCCCTACATAAACATATCCAAAACATGGTGTGGAAGTAAAATCTGTTATTTCCTACCCAAGAGATTATCATTACAGTTAGGAATTACGTATTTCCCAACCTCTAAAAGGTTAGGAATCGACATATTACTATAATGATTATGATTAAAATAAATGACCAAATTTATTACTTGAATAATGAATTCTATCGCAAGAAATTAGGCCCGATTAAAACAAATATTGTATCGATACAAATTGTAAAAATTACACAACGTTAATTTTCAATGAGATATTTATTTATAATCGACAGTCAACAGACTGACCAAATATTGTAAAATCGGAATAAAATATCTTCTTTTTTACTCATTTTATTTAATATTATTATTAATATTATTAATAGGATCTATTATAGTTATTATCGTCATAAGACTGATATGAAGCAAATAACAGACGCGATTGAATATTGTAATATCGAGGCGATTGTAGACATTTTATAATCAATAACCGAGTCTGTTATTTGCATATCTGCCGTATGACGTTCAGTATTTTTCGTAATAACATAAAATATCTTCTAAAAATTATTTTTTGTGCAACCGGACGCGAAATAAGCATTTCGCAGCCGCAATACAGGCCGCGAAATTCAATTTCGCGACCGTCGTTATGGTAACGCCCGCGAAATTCATTTCGCGGCCGTTGTCATGGTAGCGGCCGCGAAATTAGGTAAACAACCACTTTGACACTTGAGAATTACATGGTTTTGTTTATCAAATGTTAATCCCATAGCCACCTTGAAAGCTAACTTTCTATTTACATTGAAACTGTTTAAAATTAATAAAATTTGTAATTACATATTTTTTACGGTTGCACAAAAAATATTGTGTACACCTTGTCCGCGAAATCCTTTAGCGCCCTCGAGATTATCTTGACAGGTGACAGCTCTTCATGACACATGACGCTGTGATTTTTTTTAGAAATACCTGATTTTTAATCATGTATACGGCCGTGGCTGTTATGACGCATATATTGGTTGAGCATAGAGTAGGTACTGTTAAAGCACATTTAACAGTATGGTAATATGAAAAATCTATAATAATAAATTTTCTTTTTCAGCTGTACCCCGTCGTCAACACAATGTCCTCATCGCTAATTCAGTCTCCGTCATTCAAATTCCACGTACGAGTGACACTTTTGAGAACGAATCAGACGTACGTGTGATCCCCGAAGAATTAAATCCTCCGCCTTATTCAGGTGAGTTGATTACAACGACAAATTGTCTGCGTGGCATTGATCTATATAGCAGGCTCATTACTCAAATGATTTTTCTTTAGCCGTGCAAAGTGCGCCGCCTCCCAGTTACGATGAAGCAATCAAAAGACAGAATGAGCGACGAGACAGTCAAACGAGGTATTAAGGTCATCAACACATGAAGAAGAAGATGAAGATGCTTGGTTTTTGATGAATTAATAATAGTATATTATTCAACAAGCGCGTAATGTTGGCTGTAACTCAAAAAGGATTTGTCCGAATGAGGTATAGCAATTACACGCGAGAAGAATACTATTATTTATCTACGACGTTTCAATAACATATTACACTTTTCGATCTCGATAAACTATCAAATTTTGATATTAAAAATAAGTATGACATGACATAAATATCACCATAGTTACAGCGTGTAACTTCAGCAGCACGTCATTTTTAACCAATCATTAATTAAAGCTATTAACGTACCCAGGAAAGTTATGTACACTATTATTCACGAAAGATGACTATTCAAGGTCATTTGTTCAAAGAAAGAATACACATCACTTTATAGCAGTAGCTTAGCAACATTTTGTGTTAGAAAGATAAAAGCTGGATTCAGAGATTGCGTAGTAAACACAGCATAGAAATACACAACACAGGAAAACATAGAAACTTAAAACCAATTCAGAGATTGTACAGAAAACATAGAACTATTGTATGTAGATAAATTCATGTCAGAAAATCCATTCTCTTTTTGTCGTAGAGGATCGGCGACTTCTCCACTAAGCTTATTAACTTTATGTCTTGTTCATAAGAATCACTCATTTTTTAAATAATTATAATAAACACAACTGCAATACAAAATAACTTAAAAGTTGTCTTAACCAAACTTCAAAACAAATGTCAGCAAGTTGTCAACATTAACGCACTGTAGTAGTAGGCGTGGTGTAACTACGAATACTCACGAAACATAGCGCACATGGCCGAACATGGCAAAACATAGCTTTGAAATAAAATATGACCAATTCCCCATGTTTTGCTGTGTTGTGCTATGCTATGTCTGTAACTCTGAATCAGTACACGCTTTTCCGTATGTACATTTTCTATTTTTTTCTGTGCTATTCTATGCTATGTTTACTACGCAATCTCCGAATCCAGCTAAAGATTATTTGACCTATGTCTATTTCATTTATGTGGTGTGACAGATATACGTAAATAGTAGCATTATTTTCTAACACACTATAAATAATAATGACATATGTCGTAGAATTACAGATACCCAATTATCTACTGCACTGCCCTCTGTGCTAATATTTACGCAGTGGCGTTGACGTTTTTGTATTTTTCAAAAATATAAGTGAAGAACATAAATCTTTCAGAAAGGCATTGTTTAGAAAGAAACATAATTTTCAAATGAATTATTCTTATTTTTTCAGTTAAAATGTGTCCATAAATATTTCATGTTGCACGCCTATGCAAACGAAATGCAATGAAGTTATCTGCAAGTAATATTATATCAGACGGCTCACAAATGACCTTGAATAGTCATCTTTTGTGAATAATAGTTTATATCATAACTGCCGAAGATATCGGTTTGAAATCCGAGCTGGTAGAGCGAGGATTTTCAGACATCTAAGGCTTGTTATGATTAATAACATCCGTGGTTTGTTCAATAGTTTATCGGTTTCAGAAAATTAAGACATTATTAATAAATACCATTTTTTGAAATTCTCTCATTAATGCTACTTTCAGATTGCTATGGTTAACAGAACAATTATTTTGACATGTCAATATGACAAATATTCAAATTATGTGCTTTGTTCCCCATGTTTATTACTTTAGAATAAAGTAGACCGTATTTAGAACGATAGGCTAACGTTATCTGTATGTATTAATGAAGAGCATTATATTTTCATTTTATTTTATTTTCATTTTGTAGACCGTTGTTGACAAGTCATTATGGTACCATTACCATACAGATACAGTTATTACTTAGTTACCAGCCTACTTTTGTACATGTAAACAATAGAATAATATCCTGAAACCGGTAAATATTGTTTGTTATAGTTCGTTTCAAGATATTTGCAAACGTACCTGCCTCGACTTAGGCAGCGGGTGGTTTCTTTTAAATGGGCTTTATGGGTAAAATATAGGGTTGTAACAATATATTTGAATATTTGAGATTCAGCACACAAAATATTTGTGTGGAATTTAATATTTCACTTCAATTTTAAGACATACAAAACAAAGAATATGACATTACACCAAATTTTCACAAATTATAAATAAAAACAGGTATATTATTAGCGGAATTTTGAGAAAGTACCGCAACATCGTTTTTCCGGAATTTTGCTAATCCTCCTCTGACGCATAGAATCGTAAATACCATGCTGTTTTGCAGTGTACCGCGTCATTACGAAGGCAGGTAAATTTGCAAATATCTTTTGATTGGCTAAGAAGAACTAATGTTATAACTACATTATTTTCTGCAAGCAGTGTAGTTATAAACGTCATAAAATATTAAAAAACAAAAGTACATATAATATATGTATAAATTAACAGAAGTAGATAAATGTAATTTAATCCAGTATACCTAAGTTGACAGTTATCATATTATTTTGCATTTACTAATCAAATATACACCGTGTATCAGAACTAACGTAAAAAGATTAACTGCGTATTCCAGAGATCATGTTGAGTAATAGTTATTTGTACACTAGGGTGCAAAATGCCACATTGTTGCACGAGCATGTAATTTGAGGCTTGACGCGCGACTGAGAGCTTCAATAATGCGAGAGCGGCAATGTAATTTTGCACTCGTGCTACACACAATATTTTTTGTCTAGCTTGCCCAAAAAGTGATGTTTTGAGTGATTTCTTTTTAAATGTTAATTCCTCTTAAGCCATTGGTATATAAAGTATACTATTATTCACAAAAGATGACTATTCAAGGTCATTTGTGAGCCGTCTGATATAATATTACTTGCAGGTAACTTCATTGCATTTCGTATGCACAGGCGTGCAACCTGAAATATTTATGGACACATTTTTACTGAAAAAATAAGAGTAATTTAATTGAAAATTATGTTTCTTTCTAAATAATACCTTTCTGAAAGATTTATGTTCTTCACTTATGTTTTTGCAAAATACACAAACATAGACTTAACTATAAACCAAGGGATAATAATTTGATTTAAACGGCAACGCCACTGGGTAAAAATTAGCACAGAGGGCAGTGTAGTAGATAATTAGGTATCTGTAATTCTACGACATACGTCATTATTATTTATAGTGTGTTAGAAAGTAATGCCACTAGTTACGTATATCTGTCACGCCACATAAATTAAATAGACATAGGTCAAATAATCTTTCTCTTTCTAATTCAAAATGTTGCTAAGCTACTGCTGTAAAGTGATGTGTATTCTTTCTTTGAACAAATGACCTTGAATAATCATCTTTTGTGAATAATAGTATAAACATGAGAATCCCAGAAATGGGTAACCCTATGTTATGTTAAACGCCTATTTTTTTTTCACTTTAATATAACGATAATAATACATAAGTACCATTAAGCGAGTTGACAAACTAACTATTGTTGGGTAAATTAAAAACTTAATTAAACTTTGAACTATTAAAACGACTTTTTATTAAATTGCGTATTAAATTACGCTGTAATCAGCAAAGCGTATTATTTTCTCTAAATTGCTTAAATAGTGGTTTTCTCTCAAAGTATGCATTGGGATTGAAATTGAAAGTCTAAAGATCTCTTAACCAAATACAAATACATATATTACTATTTTTTTACTAAATTCTAGTGACATATTTTACAAATGATAACCGTCAACTTATATACAGGCCAATTCTGTAACTGTATGCTTATTTTTTTGATAACTGGTTAAAAAATTTAACCAATCAAGTATGTTGGCATATAACAAAAAAAGATGGATTATTAGTTGTCAAGTCAATATCGATTGGTTAAAAATTTTAACCAGCTGTTAAAAATTAAATACATTGTTACAGAATAGGCCCAACCGAGTGTTAAAAAGGGTAAAAATTTAAGGGCATATAGTACTGACCAAAATGAGTACACAAAAGCTTAATCAACATGGGTCCGATCTTCAATAGTTTCCGAGATGAGGCAGTAAAAAATTAATTTTTACGGGACTTACCACTACTATCTCCAAAACTATAAGAGCTACAACTTCGATTAAATGAGACTTTTTGGCGTTGAGGTCAAACTTGATGCGCTTTTATTTTTAAAAAAAATTAAATAATTGTGCAAAGTTAAATGTGGTGACCTTGGTCAATATTTAATTTTCGAATAACTTTGTAACTATTAGAAATTGAGAAAAATGTTTAATATAAAATTTTATTGGTTTTTTGTTATCTTGGCAACAATTGAAAATCAAACCTACGTTGATTAAGATTTTTTGCTCATTTTGATCAGTACTCTACAGGCTGTTCATTTTAAATGGGCCACCATTGCTATCTCGAGAACTATAAGAATTTCAAAGATGGATAAATGGGCAAACAATTTCTATTTCACAAGACAAATTTAAATAAAAGAAACATATTTTTTTCGACCAGTGGTTCTCAAAATACGGGACTAACTTTTTTTATTTTAAATGAGAATATATATTTTTTATTTGCTCATTCGTTAGAGAATTTAATTTTGAATTCAGTGACAATATTTTTATACCCTTACATAACGATTCTTTTTGAGAAAAATGCAAGTACAGTTTTATACCAATTTGATTAAAATATGGCTATAATAAGAGTGCCATGAATGGAAAAAATGACTATACCTTGTTCCCTTTAAGCCATTCAGTATTGTAGAGAAAAGGGCATAGTCTTCAACTCTCTGATTGGCTGAAATTGGAGACAAGAGACACGTTACCCAATGTAACTTCGGCTACTTGAAACTGGCGCTGATATCAGCGCCATCTGCTGAATGGCTTAAATGGAACAGAGTATACATGTCATTTTTAATACATAGAATTAGAGTGCCCTGGACCGAAAGAAGTGAATGTTTTGTTCTTGTAAGTGATCATAAATGTCAACATAAACAAAATATTCACGTATTTCTTTCATGGCATTCTAATCCTATGTAAAAAAAATAACACGTATTCATTTGTTCCATTCATGACACTCTTACTATAGCCATATTTTAATCAAATTAATATGAAACTTTACATGCATTTTTCTCAAACACATCGTTATGTAAGGGAATACAAATTTTATATCACTGAATTCAGAATTAAATTCTCTAACGAATGAGCAAATAAAAAATATATGATCCCATTTAAAATTTTGACAAGCACTGGTCCAAAAAAATAATTTTTCTCTTCTTTGAATTTGTCTTGTAAAATAGAAATTGTTTGCCCATTTAACCGTCTTTGCAGCTCTTATAATCCTGGAGATAGCAATGGTGGTCCATTTAAAATGAACAACCTGTATACCCTTAAAAAATACCCTTTTTTCACCATGTATTATTCAGACATAGTTAAATTATTATTTAGTACAAAGTACAACGATGTGATACTGATGATAGGTGAAGTCAAATTTTAAAAACGTTACTATGATGCATTATTTACATATAAAAAACTAATGTTTAATTTAAGTTAAATTCATCGTAAACTAGGCATATTATAAATGAAAAAAATTCATAGAATATTTGTTTACGGTTGAGAAAAGGTTGTCATGACGACCTTCATATATTTTGTTTTATAGTGTCAGTGTGGTGTCAGCATAAACATATATTTACAGAATATATGAGTCTACGTTTTAATAAATCTAAATAATAATGAAGGAAAGGTCACATATATAATAAGTATTATTATAAATATCACTGGATCATTCTATTTCAAAAAGTTTAATTAGTTTTAAGAACTTTTTCGTACTTTCTGTCAAGAGTAAATTTTAAAATTTAATTCAAAAACTAATTACATGCAGTGAGGTCAGTTGAATTTCAGGTAAAGGTTACAGTTAAAATCTCAACTTTCTGCGTATGAAAATACTAGGAAAATATGAGTATATCATTATATTTATGTATGATCTTCACTTTGAAACCAGTTTTAACTGGTTCGAAAAGAAGTTACCGCAAAGTTACTGTACTTTTTACATATTGGTGCAAACTTATATTTTAAATTGGACTAATAAATAACTGTTTATTTTTGTTTACAGAAAAAACTACGATTAAAGAATTCTAAAAATATATCTCACGTAATTTAAGAATTTCGAAACTGATAAATTAATATTCTATGACATTTATACTTAATTTGATTGATATTATTAGTCATAAGTGAAGAAAATATTATACTGTACATAGTCTTTAGTATTATTGTATTGTAACATTGTGATCCAAATAAAGATATTTTGCATAAATTTCCACGCATCATGATTTCATAAATTAAAAGTGATTAAAAACGTCCTACAATGTGATCATTGAGATAGCGTGTGCTATTAGAGTATGCATACGTCACGTATTGTATGATAATATATCAAATAATCCGAAGCATTTAATTATAACATTAACAATTGACATTAGCTTCCGGTGGATTGCTCGGATGTTTTCACGTTGTCAAGGAATCCGACACCTTGAGCCAATAGTGAGCAAGAGTTCGAAACAAGTGAAAGCAATGCCATTTCAATGCCGCCCATATTTAAATTTTATATGAAACACTTTACAGACAGTTTATTTGTAATATTCAAAACAACAATACTTGTTGTCTGCGCACGTAATCGTTAGCTGGAAAGTATTTTCGAAAATTAGACGATTAAAAGATTATAGGTAATTTACATTCTTGTTTTGGCGGTCACACGAATCTGGAAAATACGTTACACGTTCCGATGATTCGGTGTGAGTCGTATCGTAAAATCTTTGTTTCCTCAGTGATTACCGAAGGTCAGAACCAGAACTAGTGTCAAATTTGTATTGAGTTCAGTTGAGAAGATGGCAGGTTTAAAGGTATTTCAAGTCTATTGTGGAAGTGTTTATAAAGAAAACCACGACGTTATCTTATCATAACATCGTTAAAAAGTTAATTGTAGATAATATTGTATCAGCAGTGATTTCGAACTCCATAAAGATTGTTGCTATAACAAAATGTGTAAGTGCTGTCAATCGTAAGTATATTGTTTTATAATTTATTTACTATGTTCTTTTTATTTCATTATTGTCTATATTTTAAATTCCATATTTTTAACCACGTATGTCGTACTTCGCAGTGGCGGCGCTAAGGGGGGGCCAGAGTGGGCACGTGCCCACCCTAAAAAGACTTGTTCCCACCCAAGTGCCCACCCATTTATACAAATAATAATTTTGGTATATAAAATAGTTGTGAATAAAATTTTATTTTTAATTCTGAACATTATTTATATTTATGCTTTTGTTCTAAAATTAATAGGGCAGAAATTACAGCTCTATGAAAATTTCACCACAGTATTTCATAAAAAAGTAAATACCTGTATCTGTTTTGATTCATGTGTATATATGGAAAAATGCTATATAGGTATCTTTATTATTAAAATAAATGGGTGCTCACCAGGCGCGAATACAAGGGTCGCGGGGTAATGGGGGTACCTACTCCCCTCAATTCAAATACTATAATTTAAGATAAAGAAGAAAATCAAATACTTATTGTATTTCACACAGTTAATATTTATGGCTTGTTATTGAAATATTAACGTTGTTATTCAATTTTTATAGTTTAAACAATTTATCAACTTCACATCCCTTGATAAAATGTAACTTTCATTTATAAGGCATTTGACCTTGAACGAAAAAAAAAATTTCGGTTACATTTGCATGACCTATTACGACTTACCACATACCCCCCACCCTTTGGTGCCCACTCATTTTTTGATTGTGCCCACCCTACATTTACATTCTGGCGCCGCCACTGGTACTTCGTACCTGTGTGTACAGTTGTGTCAGTATATAAACTTTTCAAAATTAAACTTCAACCTTTTTAAATAAGTACATATGTTTATAAAATAAATACAAATATGGACGAAACGCAAAACAAACAATTTATAATAATTCAGAGAAAAATTTTGTGGTTAACAAATGCAAAAACATATAAATAATCAAAAATAGTTCTAGTAGTGACGTTTAGCTCCATTTATTTCATTAATAATTAAGCAAGTCAATATATTTTCCATTATTGTGTATAGTATCAGTAATTATAAGTTCAATGTACCATAAATTATTTGTGTTCAGCGTAGTGAAATAAATGAACAAAAACTAATAAAGAACATAATAGTTTTAACAATCATATTACTTCATTCGTAAATATTTCCTACAAAATAATATTATAACTGTCAATTATTTACACATCGACTCCACTGTACATAATTACCTCCCGCTAATCTACCTACATAAGTAAGAGAGGTAATGTTTTCGATCCAAATTTCGATTGACTTCAGTGAATAAACACGAATTAGGGTCTCCACATTCAACAACACGTTTTTACTATTTTTATAATGTCTGTCTGTGTATGTGTGACGATTTTTTCTTCCACGATAAACAATAACTCTTGTATCAAACTTCCAAAATTTTCCGTATTTAAGGTTTCTGCATTCATATAAAGAGTTGATTAGATTTTGGATAAAATTGTACAACTGGAAGCGGTACTTTACTTGAAGCCCATAACAGTTCTTAATCTAAAACTATATTAAAATATAATCCAAAACTTTTTAAATTTGATATTTAAAAATGAGAACGATATATTAGATTTTTGCTAAAATTGGTAAACCAGAAGTGGTACTTTAGTTGAAACCTTGAATAATTTGGTATTTAAAACTCGTATATGATTAGAAAGAACATATTATTAGGTTTGGAGCTCTTAACAGATTTTCGAGGAAAAACAATAAAATATAATCCAAAATTTTGTAGTACAAGCTTTTCTATTTATTGGAACAACAAATTAGATTTTGTTTACAAACGATCAACCGGAAGTGATACTTAAAGCTCATTGCTATTTTAAACATGTAATTGGCGGGAGGTCATGTGCCGGCCACATCAGATTTTTAAAAAATGTTATTACTTTTGCAATACCAAATTTTTCCCAAGTAATTTCCATATTTATCAGGTATTATCTCTTAATACCTTAGGAATTTCCGTCTGACTTTTTCTTGTAATACTTGGAATTCTTATGGGAATCCCGCTTAGTATTTACTATTTATATTTCTTCATCATCTACGTTGTAAAATATATCAGTGAATTATTTTTTCATTTTTTTCTAGATGTTTGGAGTCGTGCTACTGGCATTGTTTTGAAAAATGGTGGTGCTATGACGACTCTATTGCTTTATACGA
This sequence comes from Harpalus rubripes, assembly GCA_963082715.1. Lineage (NCBI taxonomy): Eukaryota > Metazoa > Arthropoda > Insecta > Coleoptera > Carabidae > Harpalus > Harpalus rubripes. The sequence goes on from OY720464.1 coordinate 24,289,097, forward strand.
AGATCCTTTAGCTGAAGAAAAAGATCAAAGATCTTTTGACAATGTTGCATTTTGGGATAGTGTGGCTGTTATAGCTAACCGTTCAGTAGTTACTATTCAACCATTACCCGACCGTCCATTAAATAACAACACACAACAACAAATAACACAACCAATTGAAAACAAAACCGAAACTGGTGATAAAAAGAAGGTAGTAAGCCCTGAAACAGATGAACACGAAAACAAAGTACAAACAAGTGATAAAAACAATCACGAAACAAATGAAACAAAGTCAAAGACTGTCGATGTGACAGACAGCCAACCAAAAACCAAATCACGAAAACAATCAACGATCGAAGAAATGATTGAAAAACAACGATCTGGTTCGATTTCTCAAGAACACAGAAACAGAAAAAAGAGCTTGAAAGAACGACGAAAATCCGCAGCAGGTCTCACACTAAAATTAGAGAAAGACTTTCACGAAATTCCAGTCATAAGACAAAGTAGCATGCCTCGATTCTTTCTCGACACACCTGAAGTTGATAACAGAGGCAGCTGGGAAAGCCAAAGAAGCAATGTGCTTATGAGTCCCTCTTTAGGAAATTCACCTACTTTTAATTATGACCTCAAATCTATTGTCCAAATTGAAAATGATATTAAAGCAAGTCAGTCGAAACCTTGCACACCAAAAGCAAATAAGTCCTCCAGATTAACGCAAGTTAGGAAAAAAATTAAACCCATTATAATCAAAAAACCGTCATCGAAAAGTTTAAGTTTACCCGAGAGTATTAACCATATGTGATTTTAAACAGGTATTTATTAACCGTCCACTTAAATAATTCCGTTTCAGTTTTAAATATTGTACAGCACTTAAATAAATATTTATGATAATATCGTATACATATTTTTTTAAGTCACCACTTTTTTCCATATTTATTTAATACAGGGTGTAACAGCTAAACGAGCTACCTCAAATAATTTCTGTATTATTAAAGATACAATACTACTATATAGCAATCTTATAGAAGACCAAGGGGGACATCCGAATACAGAAAAAAAAAATTTTAAACCGGTGGTTCTCAAGTTACAACACAAAGTTATATTTTTTTGAATTGGATATATATTTTTTAGATCCATTTGATAGAGTATATTTTTTTCTGAATTCAATCATGTAATCATTTTATATCCTAACATTACAAAAATATTGAGAATAATTCAATTGAAATTTAAATAAATTTGATTTTTATAGCTATTTTTCAGTAGGCTATGTATGAAAAACAACAACTGTTATCTATCAATTTGAATTATTTCCGATAGAAAACAAATAGAACATTATTTATAAAGTTATTAAGAAATATCTGTTTCATTTTAAGTTCAATTGTTTTTCATACATAGCCTACTGAAAAATTACTATAAAAATGAAATTTATTTAAATTTCAATGGACCTTTTCAACTTAAAGAGATAGAAGATATGCGCAATGGGGATCTGTGCATAGTAAGAACAACTGAGCTCAATGGCGTTTGTTTCTAAAAAATTTAGACGACAAATGTGAGAATATCTCAAATAACTTTAAAAAATCTTATCGATATAAGTCACAAAAGCTTTTATTGAAGTTAAAATGTCTAACGGTGCAAATTTTCACTGAGAATACAGGTATTTTGATGACTGCAATATTTTTGACGTTTCGTTTGACAGCCTAACTGGCAGTTGTTCGCGCCATTTTCTTACTATTTGCAGCGATAGAAAGAGATAGCCGTTAAATTGAAAAGATCCATTGAATTTTTCACAATATTTTTATTATGTTTAGGATATAATATGAATACTTGGTTGAATTCAGAAAAAAAATACTCTATCGAATGGGTGTAAAAAATATATGCTATTCCATTTAAAAAAATATAACTTTGTGTTGTAACTTGAGAACCACTGGTTTAAAAAAATATTTATTCTTCGGATGTCCCCCTTGGACTTCTATAAGTTTGTCTTATAGTATTTTATTGTATCTGCAATAGTACAGAAATTATTTGAGGTAGCTCGTTTAGCTGTTACACTCTGTATTTAAAATTGTCGATAATGATATTCATGCAGTTAAAAATTAATAAAATAATAAATAAAAATTCCTACACCTGCAACTCTTGAACTACGCAACGACTAGCGGTCTTTTAATAAAACGCGAACAGCCACCACTGAATTATGTAATCCGTAATATTACTAAATTAATGTCCCATGCCTTAAATAAATAAGAAAATTAATAAATACGTTACATATAAATCAAAGAAACTACTGTCGCTAAATTCTGGTCGTTCACACAAACACTGTGCCATCTACCATTCAATCCTTCAAATTTCAAAACGCAATTTGAATTTCTTAACGAGTGACAACTAACGAATTTTATAAATTTAAAATATATTTGGAAATATAGGATGTTTCCCGGGTAAATTAATTAATTAATTTGAAAATAGAAATATATTAAAAAAATAAATTACATTCTGTACAAAAATATAAGTGGAATACACATCAAAGTTTTGAATACTCTGTTCCATTTAAGCCATTCAGTAGATGGCACTGACAACAGCGCAAATCTGAAGTAGCCGAAATTACATTGGGTAAACTTGTCTCTAATTTCAACCAATCAGAGAGGTCAAAACTATTCCCTATGCTCCGCAATACTGAATGGCTTAAATGGAACAAGGTATAATAAAAACATAAATCTATTTTGTTACTTTGATGTGCACTCCAATAACTTAACAAAAATTATTCAGCAGATATATCGGTAATACTTGAAGTATCAGAAGAATCGCCTGTTACCAAAGTTTCTATAGCCATATTTATGAAATCACTTTTCTTACCGTAATTTTCATAATCAGATATTTCGGTAGATATTTTACTTAGGATGCGTTGATGGTTCTCATCTAAAATATAATTTATTATCTTCCTAAATAGCAAACTAAACTGCTAACCTTACCAGGGACATTGGAGCTAGTGCCTACTTCAAAACTATCTTTTGCTAAGTAAGTTGCTGGGTTGAATTTTATTTGCCAACGCAGAAAAAATTTATATTCTGGATGCGCTAATCCTTTACTTTGTAAAATAAAACTTCCATTAATTTCGCTTAGTGCAACTGATAAATGCTCCCTATATTTGCTTGCTAGTTTTTCTAAAATTTTATGTCTCATTACAGCGAGCTTTTTAGCGCTTTTTAAAAATATAATTGAATGTTGTATGTTCTCAGCATGGTTATAAAAGAAGTCTAAGCCTTCTTGAATTTCTTTTTGTAATGTAGTGTTGTCTAGTACGATTTTCAATTCACTTTTTGTTTCGTCGTCTTTTTTTTCAGTAGGCGATTTGTTTGAAAGGTAGGTTAATATGAAATTTAAGCCTTGTATAGATGCTTGTACTGTATATAAATAGATTTTGGATGCTGTTTCTTCCTGAGGTTGGAATTCTACAGTAGATTTTTCAATATGTATTCCTGATATATTTCTATAATATTGCAAAAGCGTGGATTCATTAGAAGTGTACATTAATTTTCTCTTTTTAGCGTCATTCTCCAACATTGCTTTTATTAGCTTTGGGAATTTATCCCGGTCTCTTAGATTTGTAATAAACTTTTCTTGTTTTGGATTACTTATAGACGCTTTTACGATTTCCAGCTCTTCTTTTACATCTTCTAAATCTTTTTTTAACTTGTCTCGTTGTTTCTTAAGTTCTTCTAAAGTTTGTTTTCCTGACATTGTTATGTTTATAAACGAAACACTGGTTTTAGTTTAGTAAGGTTAACCGCGTGATGTTTGGAGGGAACGAAGATTTTACATTGACAACAATAATCAATGGCAGGCAGTAATAATCGCAAGATCACCAGTTTTTTATTGTTTTGTGAATTAAATACTATAATTAATTATTATTTAACAAATAATATTAATAACGGAATGTAGTGTTTATATACAAGTAAATAAAATTAATAGATGCGATGCGACTACTGCGACGCTTTGATACCAGCTCCGCCATCTATTGCACAGATTATATATCAGCCTTTGACACTTCCACTACCATCAAAATCAGTGCTTTATATAGGAGGAATCACTCGGGTACGTCATGAAAAGATATATTCCTACATGATTATATAATCATGAAGACTCTTGTCTCTCAATTGTGCTGAATTTAAGATATATTTGTATATCGTCAGTGGGACATAAATAAATTCTGTGTAGTGCTTGTGTGGCAAGAAGAAGCTTGAAATCCACAAGTGGACTCAAAGAATATGGAAGTGGAACGAATTTTAGTTAGATTGTTTTGTAAATGACATGACTGTGCAATAATGTATAGTTAAAAGGTTTTTATAATGGCAAATAATAGTAATACATCAGTAGTAAGCAAAATGGCTTACAGTATAGACTGGATCATACCAACATTGAGGCATCCTACTAAATTATGGCAGTTTGCTAGTACAATCACTGTCGCTGCTGTAGGATTATTTACTAAAATTATTATAGGTTGGTCTTTTATTTCTCTATTACTCAATTGTGTACTAGATTAGACTAATTTATTTACAGGCTGGTTCAATAAACCAATAGTATACAACCGTAATATTATTTTAAATGCTTTGGATGACCGACCAAAGAACGTTCCACTTATCACAGTCTCCAACCATCATTCTTGTTTCGATGATCCTGGAATATGGGGTAAAATTTCTTCTATGATTATTATTTTATAAATCTTCGTATCTAATTATATTTTTCTAATAGGAACCCTTCGATGGCGACACTTATTTCGGAAATCAGTGATGCGGTGGTCTCTAGCAGCTCACGATATTTGTTTCACGGCTCCATCCCACGCATATTTCTTCGCATTAGGTAAATGTGTGCCAGTGATTCGTGGAAACGGAGTTTATCAAGATGCCATAGACTTTTGCATAGAGCGGTTACGTAGGGGGCAGTGGGTTCATATATTTCCGGAAGGGAAAGTGAATATGACTAAAGAAGTGATGCGGTTAAAATGGGGTGTAGGTCGCATGATTTTCGAGTCGCCTGTTCCTCCCATCGTAATTCCAATTTGGCATATTGGAATGGACGATGTGTTGCCAAATACACCGCCGTATATTTTGCGATTGCACAAACGGTTAACTTTTAATTTCGGTAAACCAATCGATTTCACGGATTTGCTAAAGCAGCTGAAAGAAAAGCGAGTTTCTGACGTAGAAGCACGTAAAGCTATCACAGATTACATCCAAGAAGTATTGCTTAAGCTCAAAGCTGAAACTGAACAGCTACATGCTCTGTCTGTACGGTCGTGATTAAAATTCGGCCGATTTTAAATTATTTACTATCGGCCAGAGGAAAACGGTACATTTTTTACAAAAACATTAGAATCAAACAATGTACGAACCATTTGTTATTTATTTATAATTATATCGGTGTCATATATTTTACTATCTGTAGTTAAATGTATATTATAGACGAATAAAATCATGAACTTATACACGCAAATTAAATGGGAAATTTATGTAACAAAAACAATTTAGATATTTAACTATTACGCCAAGGTCATGCACATTAATTCTATATTAAATTACGATTAGTCATTATACAACAAATTTTCAAATACTACTTATATTTATTTTTCTATTGATAGCACCGCGTTAGTTTACATTAATTTTATATTTATTATAATGTAAGTTACATAAAACATATGTAACCATTTTGTTTTTGAGCATTATGTAAATTTTATACAACTATCTAACTATGTTTCACTGTCTAGAATTAATTCTTCGTACGTCGCTAAAACTATGAGGGTGATAAATTAGCAAAAAGATATTTTTTGACGATTAGTCTAATATGTAACTCGAAGTATAAAACGGATCAAATTATCAAGTTTTGAATACTATATAGCCAGTCATATGCACAATTTAAGTTTCGAATGTATCGGGCATCCATTTAAACATTCAAAGTTTAATCTTCCATTTTCATACCGATCAACGATTTTTGATATTACTGTTTTATCTCAGGTCTTCATGTTAGGATTTTTTCACGCGCAATAATTGTCATACCATTAGTAGTATTGCTGTTTCATGGAATGTAGCAATATACATACATCAATCTAGTTAATATACCGTATATTTTGGACATGACGCATTTGTTTAATTATATTGAATATCTAGTCATGATTTCAATTGCTTTGAATTTTTATTTCAAATACAGGCAGTAATTTTATGCTAGACCAATTTTAGGAAATGTTTTAGTCAATTTTTTATTGCATTGTACAAAAATGTATTAATTTATATATAATTTATGTATATAATTAGTTAATAAACGCACGTAATCATGCACATATAATAATTTATATATTAGTGCCAATAATGACAATAATATGTTTGTATTTATTTTGTAACATTCGGTATAAATTCCATCCTAAAATGTGATATAAACCTGACCACTGTAATTGTATTAACTTTAGTATTAATTTATTTCAAAGTTACTGTCTGTATTGAAAATTATTAGGAATAAATTTAGGTACATTTGGGATAGTTCCATTATTGTTTTAACTGGAATTAAATTTGTTATGGGTTTACTGATAATTGAACATTTATAAAATGTTGGAATGCTCTAAATAATGATGTGTATTACAAAATCATGTGTATTAAATGTTATATAATATTTCATACATTTTTTTTGTAATTGTTCAATGTATATCAGTGTAACATTGCATATCTGTTAATAAAAGTAATCATTATTGTGTTTTTAATAAGGATTTTTTGATAAATATTCTATAACCTTGATTTTTATATAAATATAATAGAATATTAACATTTTTCAAACTATTTAAAAGAATAAATTGGCATTATTATTCAAAAATGTATTTTCCATAGTTAATACTCATCTTACGCAATTTAAATTTACGTAATTTCATTCATTCCATGAGAAAGTGAAAATACATTTTATGACCTTAATATTATTTTTTTTACATAAAATCTATGAATAACACACTGTACTTTGATTTCTGGTATTTGTTATACTTTACCAGTTAAAAGTATTCTATAAAAAGTTGTTACGCTGTTGAGAAGTTATTACTTTTAATTTCATGTGTTTTACTGCCTGAAAATTGTACATTAATAACATTTTTAGCAGTTCAAAATCAAAATAAGTCAAAACATTGATCTTGTCAAAGTGACACTGTTCTTGTCAAAACGACATGCGCACACAAATCAGCTGACTCCAAGTACGTCAAGGACGCCCGAGTCACGTGTCTGCTCGCGCTCTATGTTCGTAGCGCTTCCGGCTAAACAATTGAAATTTCACATTTTGCAGTTTGTGTCTTGTGAATTTTGTCTGATTGTATACAATAATACATTGAATCAAACAGTGCGCTTTTTAAAAACGACGTGTGCTCTAATAGACATAAGAACACGGAAATAGAAAAAATATGTAAACAAATTATTACTATATACAACTGTTGTTTATACAAAAACAAATTACGTACATATATTTCGTTGTTTACTTAAAGATCACGTACCTATATATTTTAAATATTTCCAAACAATTTTCAATGAATCTAATTTGAGTATCAAGTATTAAATAATTACCTTCATTACTTTATAAAAACTATAATCTTCAAACGATATAAAATATTCAGCTATGAATATTGACCGTTAATATATAAAAGTGACAAGCGAAAATAAATAGAAAAGAACAAAGACACATGAGAAACAAATGAACCAATGTTCATATGTTTGTTGATTTCAAAGGACTGTATTGTTAATAAGTCAATTGTTTTCAATATGAATAACAATATTAATATAACCTTATAAATCAAGATGCAAATGCCAGGGAAATATTATAAACAACCCAAATATTTTTTTTTCTATTTTACGCCTGTAACAGAGCTGTTACAGCACCCAAAAGAGTTCGTTAATAGCTCATTTGAATGCTGTAATAGACTAGTCCAATTTATTTTTTTAAGGTTGGTGACTATCAATGTCAAAAAAATATGAAATGTCAAATTTTAAAAACAAATGATTGTTAAGAATACTATTTCTTTATAATAATGAATTTAAAAGTACTAATGACAAGAGGTTTCAAGAAATACTTAGAAAGAAATAGAATATAGCCATAGATAGTTGATGTTACAAAAATGGTTACGTTATTGAATGAACATCAAACTTCATGTTAGTAACCAATTGGTACAAAATTCCCTAAATTACGTTACGGAAATTTTTTTTATTAAAAATTGCATAAAAGGCCAAAATAGAAAAAATAGTATAAAGAAATCAATTTCATAATTGTCGATAATTTCGTTCGAAGGATTGGACAACTCCGCTGCGCGTCGTTGTTGTTACCCAAACTTCCTTCTCACAAAATAAATGACAATTTATGACATTTGTTCTTTAATATACTATTATTATATATAATAATATGTAATGAATACTATATAGTTCCTACAAAATATAAGAAACCCATCATTATTATATTTTGTAATATTTGAAGTTATGTACCTATAAGTAGTGTATTCTTCAGTTGTCATACATATTTGCTATTTTTTTTAATACTACAAAAAAATTACTTACATTGTAGATGAACCAGAATATTATTGTTCAGGGAGCAACAGTTTTGCGTCACTATCACTACAAATAAATTCAGTTTTCACTTAAAGTATCACTGTCACATTGACAAGCAATTGTTTATGCAGACATTCATTTGTTCAAATCATAAACGTATGATGGCGTTGATCTCAGTCAGCTGTAGTTTGGTGTAGTTGGGTGTAGTGAAAACGAAGTATGCACTCAAAACTTAAAAAGTGAAATTGATTATTTATTGTTGGGGGTGCTTCATTATCTTTCGGCAGTCAAGGTAGAGTGTTAAATTTATCTAAATTCATTCTATGGCCAGTTGCACCAATGTAACTTAAATTTTAAGCGTTCAATAAATAGACAATATTGCATCGAAATTATATGTCAAATGAATTATTATACATTGCTATTAATATTTCTATTCGCATATTTTTTTTAAAGGGTCGCTTAATATTTAAGTCTTGTTGGTGCAACTGGGCATTATTAATTTTATTCATTAGGGACATTTCCATATCATTATTTTGTATTAAACGTTTAAAGGTTAAATGTATAAAGAAAATGGGGGAAGTACCTATGGATGATCTTACATGCAATTTAACAATAAAATTACATTTACCATTTTAAGATTTTCAGTTCAGTGAATTTTTCGCATCAGTTATTTTGAACAACTGATCATAATCTTGATTTTATTTAAAGAAACAGGTATCTGTACAAGCAATCTAAATATCCGATAGATCGAATTACTTTTGTATATTATGTTACTTTGCTCTATGAGTTATGGATGCTTTTGTTAATAGTTTGCATACTTGATGAGATAAAAAGGCTACTGTGAAGATTTTTGACAGCGGTGTCTTTTGTTAGATAAACTGTTAATAATTGAATAATGTTTCTTGTTATTGTGCATCCATTTAAGAAGAACTACTGTGCACTACCGAAAAGATAAAGGAATAAATAATAGGATAAAGGAAAAATAGTACCAATACATTTTTTTTAAATAATTGTATACGGGATGTTATGTAAGTAACATGCCATACTTTCAGGGCCGATCCTAACCTATCAGCCGCCTTTGTTCTTATATAAAAATGCCCCCTCCCCCCATTTTATTTTTCAGATATTTAAGCCATTCATATTGCTCTCTGATTGGCTGAAAGTGAAGAAAAGTTGAGTTAAAACTGGCGCTGATGGGAACACCAACAACTTTTTTACGATGATGTCCGTGTGCCATTTCTCAAATACTGTAAGACTTATGACATTTTTAATTACGGATTCCACAATCTAACAATAATGGGAAGAGTTGATTAAGTTTTGGTAACAATGGACCTTTTCAATCTAAAGAGATATAAGATATGCGCAATGGGTATCTGCACATAGTAAGAACAACTGAGATCTATGGCGTTTGTTTCTAAAAAAATTAGACGCAAAATGTGACAATATCTCAGATAACTTTTCGAAATAAGTTACAAAAGCTTTTATTGAAGGTAAAATGTCTAACGATGCAAATTTTCACTGAGAATACAGGTATTTTAATGACTGCAATATTTTTGACGTTACGTTTGACAGCCCAATTGGCAGTTGTTTGCGCCATTTTCTTACGATTTGCAGCGATAGAAAGAGATAGCCGTTAAATTGAAAAGGTCCATTGGACAACCGGAAGTAGTAGTTACAATAAAAAAATTATCTAAATATTATTTATCGAAAATTTATGTAAAAACTTATATTAAAAAACGTTAAATTCTTTATTCGATAAATAAAAATTCATTATTATATCTTCTATAGATTTAGAGATAAAGAAATGCATATAAAATAATAATTTGATATAAAAAATCTCAGATCAAACTACTGCAAGGCAAGAAATTCAAATGTTTGTAATTGACACATAAATGTCACTGTCAAAAATATTTGTACATCATTATGAAAATAAAAAAAAGTCAACAATGCAAAAGAATATATACGTAAAAAAGAATGTAAAAGGAATTTGTGAAAAAATGACGAATATAAAGAAAAAGGAAAGGAAAGTAGAAAAATGTATGTATTGTACATAATTTATATTAAAATATCCCACAGATTTTGCAAATATATGTGAGAATTATTTTGTAGTGAGACATGAATATATGTATTTGTATTTAAAAATATTTTTTGTTTTAAGCCTATAACCAGGTAAAATATCTGGCAAGAGGTTATGTGCTGGCCACATCAGATTTTTAGATTTTAATTAGGATCTGGTTTATAATCGGTCGGCTTACAGTCCCACAACTTTTACTTGATAGATTGTGCAGAAAATATTTCGGATTATAATTTATTTCTTTTCTCTTCATACCATGAACAATGGCACATTACTTACATAGCACCCTGTATAATTGTTTTTTTTTTTAAGTTCGACAGTATATTTTATGTCCACTATAAAAAAGGCAACATACGAAGGTTATAATCGTATTCAGATAATTATACAAATTTATTTCATTTTTAATTCATGTTTATCTCAAAAATGTACTAATTACAAACGAAATGACTATTAATCTCCCTTTGTTTCGCTAATTACTCCAATTACAGAAAAATGTCGCCATTAATAAGGAGTTGATTTCTTCAATAACCTTGATATTCAAATAGGGCAACTCATAAATAATTTTAATTCGAAAACCGGTTCGAAATGTCATTAGCTCAAAGATGGGAAGCAGAAAGACGCCAAAATAAAATCACGGGTTGGAAATTGGAGTAATTCTGAATAAGTGAGAAATAATCTAGTAATTACTATTATTGAGGTAATTTGTAGCAGCTAATGAAAAAAGGTGTCTGTGAAGACAAATGACCCGCTGGTATCACAGAAAAACCTCAAGAAGAATGTACAGATGGTATTTATAAATACGATAAAAATTGTATTCCTCAATGTATTTAATGAAACGTTTTCACGGTATATAATAACTTTTGTTCCATTATAACCTGTACTGCTTCTTGAAGTACCAAATTGCTATTCAAAAACACTCACAAAAGAAGACATTATTCATTTGTTTGTCGGTTAATTCAAGAACAATAAATTTCAACATTTCATAATTTGTAGGAATGAATGATTTAAAAACAATAACAAACTTCTGTAAAATGAGATTGATTGTGTTGATAGATTAATAATACTTATTTGTATATCAAGGCCGCGAAATCACTCTTTAGCGTACCGAGAGAAAAATTGTCGCCGAGGCCGCTTGCGGCCGAGGCAAGACAATCTCGAGGGCGCTAAAGGATTTCGCGGACAAGATGTACACAATATTTTTTGTGCAACCGTAAAAAATATGTAATTACAAATTTTATTAATTTTAAACAGTTTCAATGTAAATAGAAAATTAGCTTTCAAGGTGGCTATGGGATTAACATTTGATAAACAAAACCATGTAATTCTCAAGTGTCGAAGTGGTTGTTTACCTAATTTCGCGGCAGCTACCATGACAACGGCCGCGAAATGAACAACGGTCGCGAAATTAAAAATATATTATTATGCCTAAGTGTCAGGTCGCGAATTTGGGGAATCGGGTTCGATCCCTACAGACGCCAAATATTTCGAATTTTAAATGACAAAATTGATCCTTGTGGTGCGATCTCCACGCCAACAATAAGTGCCCGTGAGGTGACGCCTGGTAAGCGCCCGAACATTGCAAATATTTCACTATTACCGATATCTGTGTTCAAAGCAGATTGACACACCCAGCAATGGGTAATAAGCCGTGATATATTTATTTATTTTATTTAATGAACCTCGTGGCCCCGAGCCTAAATCCTGAGTGTCTGGTCGCAAATCTGGGGAACCGTGTTGATCCCGACATTTCGATCGAAGCCAAAAGAAAATTTCGAATTTTAAATGGTACAAAAGTAACCCCTATGGTGCACTTTCTACGCCAGCAATGAGTGCCCGTGAATTGACTCCTTGTATCATTACCGCAATATATGTAAAGAAGATTGGCACACCCAGTAATGCCGTGATGATATATTTATTATATTTATTTATTTTTACGTGCAAGAACTGTAAAGGAACTCATTGGAATCAGGATATAAAATAAAATAAAAAAATACTGCAATAATAACTAAAAAATCTTACAGGACTCTAGTGCTATAGACTATGCTCTGTTCCATTTAAGCCATTCAGCAGATGTCGCTCGCATCAGCGCCAGTTGTAAGTAGCCAAAATTACATTGGGTAAACTTATCTGTTGTCTCCAATTTCAGCCAATTAGAGAGGTCAAAACTGTTCCCTATTCTCTGTAATACTGAGTGGTTTAAATGGGACAAGGTATAGTGTTGTCAAGAATATTTGGTTAAACGTTTACCATACCATGGTTACATGCAAGAAATAAAAATTCGTTAAACTAAGTTTGAGCAACATGTTATTGCGATTACTCGGTTATCTGGTAATAATTGGATAGTTGATGAACTATGATGATTAGACGGGTATACTGCAAGTATAGTCGGTTTATTGAGTTTTGTAATAAAAATTAACTACGAAGCTTTCATTCATTAGTCTTAATCGGTTACTTGTACTTGATTCTGATTTGTCGAAAGCCGTGTGGAATAATTCCACACGGTTTGTTTGAAAGATGTTGATTCCAACATAATTTTTAGTTGTGGAATGTGTAGTTTCTTATTTATTTTAAAGCAAATATGACATAATTGTAATCATGTAAAAATAATAATTTACATAAATTTATTATTACACGGATGAACTGGCAATACCTCCAATCTGCCATGTTCGGTAAAAATAATTTATTAGTAAATTTGAATTTTACGCCTCTGTATAAGTACATTACAATTTAAAAGGTTCCTGTACTATACTTCGTTTCACGTAAGAAAATAGTGATGGGAAGATAGGTGCAGTTTGATCTTGTTGTTTGGATAATATCCCAATATTATCCAATCAAAAAATAAGATCAAACTGCACTTGTCTTCTCATCACTTTTTTTTTTACGTGAAACGAAGTATAGCAATAAATTCTATCTTACTGTAACGTGGAATGCCCGCCGTCGTCGCCGCTGTCGCAGCCGCGCTGCAGCAATGAGCGAGTGCCTATTTATAGCGATGACGCAATTGCGCTAGTAGCCGGGCTACGTAGGCAAACAGATCGCGAGGTATTTAATTACTTGCGGTCGCCTGAACCTTTTGCGTTCATTGTTATTATGCGGTCGAACATTTTAGAGCTTTTCTAGAAGATAATGGCAGCTGTATAAAAGGGACGTAGCTATGCTCGAGTGAGTTAGTTCAGTTGAGTCCCTGATCACACAACATTAGTTATGTGATCGGGGGATGACATACATAGTCAGATATGAGTTAATTACATAGTTAGTTAGTTGGAGAGACATATGGAGACATTCACATGGAGTGTTAGAGAGTAAAGTGTTAGTAAGAAGCACAGGGGTACGTTCTAAAACGTAGTGAAAAGGTAGAGTGAATGTAGTATCACGTGATTTCTCTTCTCTTGTTCATTTTAGAACGATGCAGAGTGTGAAAAGAGTGTACTCCTTTTATCAGTTAAAAATGGATTTGAAAAATACAATTATTAGCAGTATTTTTATATATTAAGCAAAAAATTATGTTTCAATTATTTTTAGATTTACTGGCGAAATATTTGACATGGGAAATAATCATTATCGTCTACTTTTTTTTAGAATAGTGAAGGTTTAAAATTCAATTCAATAGCAGAAAATATTATAAAATGGCCTACACAACATAAAATAGATCGTATTAAATTAATTTAAAAATATAAATTAAATAGGAACTTAATAAGCAATAAAACTCAAATGTCAAACACTTGAAAACATGTGGATTTCAATAAACATTGCTACTGCGCATGACGGGTAAAAATTACCGCACTGACTGAGTGAGGAAAGAAAAGGACACTCGGAGTGTACACTACATCGTTCACAAATACGATGTAATGTAACTTCACTCTGTGTTTTAGAACGACTAGAGTGCACTCTTACCCCATTACTCCGCGTTTTAGAACGTACCCCAGCAGTATCGTAGTGAGCGTATGCAGTTGATGTCGAGTAGGTACTCGGGAAGTTTCTGATATATTGGGATAGCTGTGGATGTGAATACTCGGTAGTGTTGACGAGTATTGGGAAGCTATAGTGTACAAGGACAGTAACGACGAGTCGGAAAGTTACTGGTATACCGGGATATCTGTGACGAGAATACTGGGTAGTGTTGTAGAGTCTTGTGCAACTCGATTATACGGGGACAGTAACGGCAAGTGGAAGAGAATACTCGGCAGTGGTGTTGAAGAATTGTGGCATACGGACAGTCGGTGATACTGAGGCTGTGGAAGTTAGACAGAGACTTAAATAAATAGACAGATAGTGTTGTGAAAGAGGAGACTTCTGTCTGAGCAGTTGAATATACAGACGCTGTTGAGTCAGTTGAGTATATAGACGCTGTGGAGGTCGGTAAGCGGACAGTTGAATGTGATATAAGTATATAGTGATATAAATATCGCGTAAACAATCTACAAGAGTCTGCAACAGACCGGCAGTCTAAGATTGGAACGCGTAGTGAACTAAATAATTTGTAATATCGTGGCAATAAATAGTAGTGTTAATTGGTTAAATAGAGTTAGTGTTAGTGTTATCTAGTTAATTATAGTTTCAGTCTTAATTAGTTTTTAATAATTGTTTAATATTAGTAAGAGTAACTTTTATTATAGTTTAATAAAAACTTAATTTTAATTAATAATAGTCTAATATTTACACTTCACCCAAATAAATAATAAAACATTACATTACATAATTTGAGAAAATTTCAGTAAAATTTACCTAAAATAACAAAAGAAGGTATTGCCAGATCACCCGCGATGCCGCGATATATTTATCCTTAAGAAGATTCTTAAGAAAATATCTGATGTTTTGTTGCATGTATAATTTTAATTACTCGCACGTCCATATTAATTTTGCGTCAAACTTTCCCTGTTTTTGTCTATCCCCTTAACAAGATATTTGCATATTATGAATATTTGATCCATCGATTAGAATCTCATTTAGCTTTAGCGACGCGTGAGCCGTTGAGTCTTCCAGGATACGCCGCGAAAAAATAACTGATGTATAATTTAATCGTTTAACTTACCCCGCGGGGACAGAATCTGTCACACAGTTTATTTATGTGCGGTAATAACTGTGTTCTGCTCTGCTTGAGTCAAATAGCGATAATGATTCTTGCACGCATTATTCTAAATAGGGAGAAGTAATAGTATGAAGTGAGGTGAGCAACTCGGAGAAATAAAGTTATAAAATTATGCCAGAATTACGGCGAACAAATCTGCATTTTGAATTATTGGTATTTCCTAACTGTACAAGAAACACTTCAAGCTATAAGAGACTAGTATCAAAGCATTCAATAAATAATTCTGCTAATACAAAATATATACGTACTTTAAAGATAATGGTTTGAACATTCGTTTGCGTCTTAGTTTAGTTTTACCTTTGAATATATAATACATAATAAATATTGTATTATATATTCAAAGGTTTTATTTTATATAGGATGTAACAAATTGGTGGGCTGACTATACACAGCCAGCTTCTACAACTAAAAATTTCACTTTACAGTGCGTAAAGAGTCAATTTTCAAGCACTAGTGAAAAGTACTTTTCACGCACAAGTGCCTGAAAAGTAAATAAAGGTTGCTAGGCAACAGTAAAATTCGGTTAATTTACCTGTCAAGTAGATAATTAGGTAGTAAATAAATAAATAAATAAATAAATGAAACAAATGTAATAATTTTGTAACAGATTGAGTACTAATCTAATTTTTAAGAACACTAACATTTTTTTGACATGTATTCTAACCTAACCTAATTTTTAATATTAATATTAAATGTACAATTTGTGCAATAATAGAAGACTAATCCACTTCTGTCTGAGATTCTTCCAAGTGTTTAAGTTACATTTTGTACAGTATTATGAGAAAGCGCACTAACAGTATTTGTAGATGCTAGATGCCTGTACACTCAGTATTATAAGTAACATCACTAACATTTCGTTGTAGGAAAAATGTTGTATGCAACACGTGTGTAAAATAGAGTTTTTTTGTCTCGTGCTACAATTTCCACATTCGGCTGCGCCTCATGCGTAAAACATCGCACTCGACCAAAAAAATACTACTTTAGACACTAGTTGCATAAATAACTATATATAAACGTGCGTTAAAAGGAAAAAAAGAAAAATTAGTTGGGAATTTATATTTTCGATTCTTCGAGAAACCCTCGTTTAACTTTGATAACGGCTTGACCAACTCTAGACAATCTTTATATTAGTCTGGTAAAACATTATTACAGACTAATTTCCAAAAATTTTGTATTTTTATTTCATTGTAATGTAGTACAAGATATTTAATTTTAAAAAGTAATCGTAATAATCTATTCTAAAACTTCATAAACCAGTGTTTTATAAAAGTATAGTATTTAGATTTTTCCTTTTTAATGATCTACTAAGCCCCCATGTTCTCGTATGTGTATACATGCTTCAATATATTACCTGTAAACCGCTTTACAGTCGGACGCCTGCTTTATTTATCGCTCAGAAGGCAAATAATTGGTTTCTTATCGATAGATCGATAAGCTGATCTGCAATTTTATCCTCTCCAGGCTCTGCAAAGAGAATAATTAGAGCTAGAATTTTTATCCAAATAGGTGTTGTGCCGTACGATAATAACGAAAGAGGTTTTGTTTTGTTTTGGTTGTTATTGATTCTACAAGTGAAATAACGGATGTAGGAAATTATTTTATTTTTTAAAGATTTGATATACAGTATCGGATGGTGTTGAAATTTTTAGTACATATTATTATAGTATAGAAGTTACAGCACTATGATTTTATTAGAAATCACAAGATCATGAAAAATGTAATCTCAAATAATTGCGTAGAGTTCCACAGTCTGAGTCATGAGAAATATTCGTTTTCCGGGAATGGACTGTGTCATATTTTGAGTCAGAGCTCAACGTTTCGCCCGCAGTCGTATGGGGCATCTTCAGGAGCAAGGGGGATAGTACTGTCTTAAACAAGGTTACCCGACGTGTCAACCACGATAGAGGCCGAATTTAAGCTACAAGAGGGGGAGACTCAGTTTACAAGGTTACGCGACGTGTAAACCACGCTAGAGGCCAAATAAACCAAGTGACGAAAGGAAGGCCGAGAAGACAGTTATATATTAATCTAAAGATACGGTAGATGGCAAAACTACTGAGGACCAATGGGAATCGAGTTCGTAATCTACTCTACCATTACGAACTCGATTCCCATTGGTCCTCATTAGTTTTGCTTTAGCTTTGCTCATCTACCGTATCTTTAGATTAATATATAACTGTCTTCTCGGCATTCCTTTCGTCACTTGGTTTATTTGGCCTCTAGCGTGGTTTACACGTCGGGTAACCTTGTAAACTGACTCTCCCCCTCTTGTTGCTTAAACTCGGCCTCTAGCGTGGTTGATACGTCGGGTAACCTTGTTTAAGACAGTACTATCCCCCTTGCTCCTGAAGATGCCCCATACGACTGCGGGCGAAACGTTGAGCTCTGTCTCAAAATATGACACAGTCCATTCCCGGAAAACGAATATTTCTAATGTAATCTCATTTTCTATTTTTCTTTGGTGATCCAGTTTCTTGATTAATTTCATATTTACATTTTCGAAAACTTGATTCATAGACTTTTTTATAATGATTGTACAATAATTTATAATAATATTCTATGCGTCTTTTTAAAATTCTATTGGCGAATTTCCAGCAAATAGAGTGTTCCTTTATCCTTATTTCAATATTCTGGAAGACAAGATTCGTTTTATCGTAAAGCGGCATTCCCCAAACCTTTCCCAAAGACCACCAGGCTTGACCTAGGTTCTCCAGCCGCTTATCGCTACCGAAGGGTGTTACACGTCACCTCACGATATTACTAATTATTTATTTGACTACGCGTTCCAATCTTAGACTGCCGGTCTGTTGCAGACTCTTGTAGACTGTTTACGCGATATTTATATCACTATATACTTATATCACTGACCTCCACAGCGTCTATATGCTCAACTGACTCAGCAGTGTCTGTATATTCAACTGTTCAGACAGAGGTCACACTTTTCACCTCACTATATGTCTATTTATGTAACTAATTTTCTCCTTTCACAGCCTCAGTATCACCAACTATCCGTATGCCACAATTCTTCAACACCAATGCCGAGTATCGACTCCAACTCGCTGTTATTGTCCTTGTATACCTAGCTTCACAATACTCGTCAACACTACCGAGTATTTACAGCTAACCTAATATACCAGTAACTTCCAGACTCACCGTTACTGTCCTCGTACACTATAGCTTCCCAATACTCGTCAACACTACCGAGTATTTACAATCCACATCTATCCCAGTATACCAGTAACTTCCAGAGTATCTACTCCACTCGACACTTTACTGCATACGCTCATTACGATACTGCTGTGCTTTTATGTATGTAACTAACTAACTAACTAACTCTCGAGCATAGCTACATCCCTTTTATACAGCTGCCATTATCTTCTAGAAAAGCCCTAGAGTGTTCGACCGATTAATAACAATGAACACACGGCTCTGGTGGCTCATTGGTTAGAGCAACGGCTCTCAGTCATGAGTATGCTAGGGGTCCTGGGTTCGAATCCCACTAAGGCATGGATGTTTGTATATGTAAACCTCTCTGTAATTGGGATTTAATCCTGTTGAGAGGTTTAAAAAAAATTCAGCCGACCGCAAGTAAACACGTCGCGACTAGTTTGTTTACGTAGCCCAGCTGCTAGTGCGATTGCGTCATCGCTAAAAATAGACACTCGCTCATTGCTTCGGCGACTGCGGGCGTTGCACGTTACAATACAAACATCGAAAAATGCTGACCTCTATAGCGGTGCGGGTGGGTATTTTCCACCGAATTAAAGTACGAGTATATGATGATGATTTTAAAGCTTACTACTATTGGACCTCTGATATTAATAATATCCTGAGAAAGTTCTTGATCCCTGAATATCTGATTTTTTTGACGCGAATGGCAGATACGTTGAGTAATCCATATATCTTAACCTAATCATAATTTCAATTACCTGAAGATTCAACCGACTCATATTTACTCTTCTTTTAACAACAATGTTGATAATCGTACATTCTTCATTTTTTATTTGTCTATTAATGCCTCCAGTACACACACCGAACCGTAGTGTGTTACCATTAACATAGTGATACCTTAAATTGGGTACAAGCACTCCTCTCTCCTGGATTCAGGATCTCAGGATTAGGTCTATATTTCCACGGTAACTCAATCTGGTTTGGAAGCAGTTTTTCTATAACCGTTGTATTTCTTAATTTTGTTGGTGTGGATGAGATGATAAAGACGCATCAATTCCCTAGCAGGGATTCAAACCCAGGACCTTCGGTATACGAAATAACAACGCTATCAGTATTCTACTTCGGTCGGTACATTCTTCACACTATACGCTTAATCATTCTCGACAGTCAATCTCCTTTTAATTTTATGCATTTTTGTGCATGTCCAACATTCACTACTGTACACGAAAATAAAATTTATGATCATATACTAATTTCTTTTTCATGTCTAGTTATTTTCACGGTTAAACTTTAAAACAATTTCTTACCTATTGACTTGTTCTCGTTTATATTTTTTCTGTTCTTTCTGTGTGGCCGTATAGTCATCCTTCTTTGTATTTTTAACATAAATTGAGAGAAAGCATATTAAAGAAAAATCAGGATCTCCGTGCGTAACATTCTGAGAGACCGTTCGATTTTTTCTTTTTGTTTCACATGAAATAACAGTGTTTGACTTTTTCTCATAGCGCATAGCTTTGTCCGATATCTATGTCGGTATCGCTTCTTTTATTTTTATCATTTCGAAATGTAATTATAGGATCATAGAAAGAGAGCCGAAGTCTGGGAAATCAATACGTGGAAGGCTATTGATAAACGGTATATGGTTTTGAGTTTTATTAGTTTTCTCTTTTATATAATAAGTTGGAATTAGAAAACATGTAAATAACAACTTAGACTATTGTTTATATTATATAAAATCTATTATATATTCAACGAGAGTGAGGAAAATTCATTCAACTTTCAATAATGTAGGAGGAACCTCAATAAAGTCCGTCCGTATATCTTAAGTAAAATTATAAATATTTTAATTGAAAATAAATATACCGAATCCAATATACTAGCAACTTGAGAGGTATTGTGAAAATAGATGTCCATTAATCTAATCAAAATTTCATTATTGTAAGTAATTATTTTTTTTTTTAGAAATCGATATAATTGTATGTATTACAGTAAACACATGTAATAATAATAATAATCATCATTATCGTAATAATTATTCATTTTTTTGTTTTAAACCAAAAAATATTTTTTAATCAAGTGATACTAGTGTTGCCACAAGTCGAGACGAGACGAGACTTGAGGTCGGTCTTGTCTTGGTCTTGACTAAGTCTCGACTACCTTGGTCTTGTCTTGGTCTTGTCGAGACGAGACTTGCAGTCAGTCTCGTCTTGTCTCGAATCTCGACAAGACTCTCGACTCTGCGTCAATCAACAAATTGTTTATAATTTTATATAATAGTGCATAAAAATCTAAGAAAATCAGTACAATCATGTTTAAAAAATTCTAATAAATATTTGAGATATTAATTTTTAAAGTCTTTTAGGATTATTGTCTACTTGATCTCTTCAAACAATTAATATGAAAATTTGTGTACATAGTGAGTTATAGTATTTACCTTTACGTATTTTAAGTAGGTGAAATAACTAGATATTGTTTTTCAATTTTACAGTTAATATTTGTATTCCATAATTTAATATATCGTTTTACAAACTTACTTGCTTATTACGGGTTTCAGCATTTCCAAATCCGAAATTATTTCTTATATTTTATTTAATTCTGCAAGTGTACACTTTTAGTGTCACTGGTCAACATGAAATATGTATTAAAAATAATTATAATTAATAATTACGAATTTATTTTCTATTCAACGTCAGTTAGGTACGTTATTAGATAATTCATTATTTTTAATACAAATTTCATGTCGGCAGTGGTGCACTAAAAGAACACTGCAAGAATTGAATACATAACAAGAAATAATTTTCCAAATTTTGGAAAAAATCTTTTCGATTGAGAATCAGCACAGCGAAATGTGTATATACTCAGAAAAAAATTTAAGAGATAATCTTAATACTAGGGTTTTCGGATAATTAAAAAGAAAGTCACATTTATTTTTATTGGAATCAGGGCCGTAGCCAGATTTGTCAGGGCACTTTCCCTGACTGGTCGACCAGCGTCTTTAATAATAACGGTGTGGGTGCTCTAACCCACTCTAATATATTGTATATATTATTATTGTTATTATTAGTGTAAATAGTTGTTTGTAAATAAAATGCGTGTCGCTGTCCCTTCCCCAACATTTCTTTTCATTGTCAAAGTCACGTATATTTTTTATACAACTTCCCTTGCAGTGACCTTGGTAATCTCAGGCTCCAAAAAATCCGCTTTCTCTTAAGTTTTCTAAGAATTCGTACATCCCTACAATGTGTTTTCTCTCTGCTCATTCTTTTCTTTAATTATAGATCGTAAATAGGAGTATTATGCTTATTTTGCAATATTTACTATTTAAGCCAAGTTTCATACCCAGTTTGTGAATTTCTAATAAAGTATCCAAATTTTTATATTCACATAAATTAATGTTTCAGGAATACAACGAAAATACATAATTATAAATTTTTAAAAATTCATATCTCTCTTCTTTTTACTAATTCTCAAACAATATTTATAGCGTTACTCTTGAGTTGTGAAGTACTTTTAGTAAATATATTCCAAAAAATACCTACAAACTGAAGTCGAGAGTCTTGTCGAGACTTCAAGACTTTCTCGACAAGACTCGATACTGGTCTCGTCTCGTCTCGACTTTTTAGTCGAGACTAAAATTATGGTCTTGTCTCGACAAGACCAAGACGAGACGAGACAAGACCAAGACTGGTCTTGGTCTTGCGGCAACACTAAGTGATACTAACAGAAAGACATACTTATATTACCAAATTTTCGTATTAAATGTTCAAAATATTGTCACCAATAACTCTGAACATAGTGACTATGACATATGTTCATATCTGTACGTCTTACAGATCTGTAAATATTAAACAAAATTGCTACGAAAGCTGTCATTCTTATGTATAATTTTATATTAATCGACAAAAATAGTTGTGCTTTTTTTTACCTTTCTACAGATTTACATATCTGTAAGATTTATAGATGTGGACAGAATCGACCCAATAGTCAGTAAGATAGGTGCCGGTCATTAGGATGTCTGGTGAAAATAAAAGCCCCAGGCAACCTCTGAGTGACTGTGAATGTGTGAATCAACCATTACAAATTATAATTACAATGAAAAAGAAGCAACATTTTTCTAAATGTTCTCGACTTTTGTTTTGGGTACGAATACGGTTGCATTTTCTCTAATATGAAGCTAACGAAGTCAACATTTGTGGAAATGGTCTTAAAAACATACATGGATATTAAATAAAAGGATGTGAAAATTCGGGCTTATTTTGAAAATCTTACAAATTACTCTGTATCCTGTTCTATCAATATTATTCAACAATTCTGCAATTTGGATTCAACCTCATCAACGCACTGAAAATGAAATTCTTTTAACAAACTTCTCACTAACACTGGGATTCTGAAACCCAGCGTTAATTAACATCTGGCGTTAATGCGTATTAACTCTGATTTTGACAGTTGTGGTATTCTGAAACTCAGCGTTACTTAACGTTTACGCCGACTAATAGCGTTAACGTTAATTAAGTCTGAGTTTCAGAATACCACAACTGTCAAAATAATAGTTAATTTTTGTTAACGCCAAAAGTTAATTAACGCTGGGTTTCAGAATCCCAGTGTTAGGGGATAAGTAAAAGCTATAACAAATAGCAGCAACAATAATAAGCAAATAACTTTATTATAAACTCTTCTGAATTATAGTTTCAGTATAGTAAACGTGTTTTATAAGACATGTTTTTTTCGCACGCGTCAAAATTTAGAAAAAGAGCGTTAGCGAGTTTTCTAATTGACAAGTGCGAAAGAAAGTCTTATAAAATGAGTTCTTTATACTATTTTTTATATTTTGCGCCTTCCACAATAACATTTACTTACTCAATTTGTGATTATATTTGTAACCATTTGTACATTTTCATGTAAATAATCTTCCCTAAATAAAAAAAAAATATTTTCGACATTATATTATTAAAATGAATTGTCAATTAACTAAAAATAAATTAGGTAAAAATGGGTTAAAGAAACGTCATGTAGCACCAACCGTCCAAAACAAAAAATTGCGTATCGAAATGAAGGTCATTACGATACGCAATTGCGTATCGTAATGACTTCATTATGAACGCAAAATATAATAACAATATTTCAAATCTATTATCATTAAGTCAAAATTCTGTTTAGAAATAATTATCATTTTTCCTATAACTGTCTGTTTAGTCTAGGTGTCAGCGGTCTAGACATTTAGAGTGTTGACAGATAAGTCTCTAAGTTGTTGACATTTGGTTATGGATGCTATATGATACCCTGCCTTCAGATATACTCTCACGCAAAAGATAACGTTTTAGTTTTTAGTCAGTCTGCATTTCTCTCTCGTCGAAAAGACGTGTAGAGTCTGTTTTAGATACGCATGTCGAAAAGACATATTGTTTATTGTTTACTTAAGTCCATCAGCATATGAGCCTTTTCGTTACAAAGACAATAACATTATCAAAGACGAAGAACATCAAGAAACAAGAAACAGCATGAGAATACTGTATACTCAACAAAAATCAATTAGATACCTCAGCTTCAAGGGTGTGAAACAACCTTCATACCTGTTAAACCAATCTTTTCGTTGCGGTTAAAAACAATATCGATTGGAATCCAAAATCGATTAGACCAGCTGCGTGTCGAGATCACGGAATCGAATTAAAGGAAAGAAGAACCGCAATGAAATTGTTTGAAGTAATCTTGCGGTCTAGCCGCCAAGTTCAAATGCTCCAGTGGACGTAATCTCAATTTATTAACAATTACTATGGAATCGGTACACGGAACGTGAGGCAGACGTATGTAATTTCAGACAAAATTGGAGTTGAGTTGAATTCAAAGCGATAATGAAGTAACAATTTGCGAATTTATAAATGTAATTTTCTGAAGCTACAATTTTCACTTAATCAAGTTGTAAGTTATACTATCAATAGCATTATTCATTTATGTATGGTAACACTTAGGTATGCCCAATGGCACCAAAAAGGCTTCAATTATAATCGACGATATAACTGCGACATTTATCTTTTAAACGTTAACTTTTGTGAGTGGTATTTAACTACTATCACTAAAATATATTACTCATTAGCGTTACATAAAATATTGTCACACTACTACCATTTTGAAGATACAGCGTAGGGTCGCATTTGACACGGATGGTTCTTTATTGAGGCCTATTTTTGTTGTTTTTGTGTTTTCAAGTGCTTGTTATTGCTCAGTGTCTATGGTAATTTCATATTTATAACATCGTTTTTAGTTTTGCTCCTACTTCAGTCGATGTATCTTCTAAATATGTTTCCTATAAGCGGCCTTAGTAACGAAAAGTTACTAAAGTACTTTATTGAGAATAAAACATATTTATATCTATGAAAAAAAGCAGTCTATTGAAGTAAACTCACCAAAAGGCAAAGGATCGCAATAAACCGCTTAAACGCCCATAACTATAAAAATGCAAAGAAACAGTTTAGTACGGTGTACCGGAATCTATCTTGGGTTTGTCATATAACCTGCAATTCTCAGGGTTGGATTAAAGCAAAAATTTAAATATCTTATGGGATAATACGCTTATGTAATCCATAATCTTACCCAAAGACGCAAAGATCCGTATTACAAAAATAAGAAATTATAATTGCTGTATTGCTATGGTTCGAAGTTTAGTAAATTAGCCTGGATTAACTTAGCCAATTTTGAGTAGCATTATACTAACGATATATTATAATTTCGTAATTTTTAAGAAACTGATAAAAGTTTCCAAATTAAATTAGCACCTAACCCGGATTATATCATCCCCTACCATACTCTCGCATATAAAAGGTAGGTTCATTATAATAAGAATATTAGGAAAAACAACTCTACACCTAACATGTCTGAATCTGTCTTAAAATTAATTCGAACGAAGGTTGATCAAATTACACCGGAACTGTGGAAGAACTGTATAAATCATGTTAAAAAATAGAGAAAGAGGAATACGCGACCCAAGATCAAAATAATGATGTTGAGCCCTCTGAGAATATAGAAGAACATATTATAGACGTTTCTGTTGACTCAGATTTATTCTTTTCCAAAAACGGAAATGGAATTTTGACAGCAGCTTTTGTCTCTATGCTTACAGGAAGACGTAGGACGTAGTAAAAAGGACGTATAGAATGAGGACTTTCGCGCATTACATTTAGAACCTAAAAGGACGAAATATCTTGCTTCATTTTTTTTTTAATTTTATCTAGATAGTACAATGGCAACGTTGCTTCATATAGTGAAAGTCCTGATATCCTATATGTATGTCTTTATATCTTATATTCATTCTCTTTTTTTAACCTTTTTGGAGCAATTGATTTAATTTTTTGTTATTATCCATCTTTAGTTGTCCTACTTTTATGACTGATATCCAGTATCCGAAACGTTTTTATGTTTATAGTGATAAATTATTAATTAGAAAAATATTATTGAATGCAAACTTCTATAACTCACATCGCTTTAGATCTTTAGAGGACATATTTATATGAACTAGTTTATCTTTTGGTCTACAAAATCAAACTTTAATGTATCATTCATTTATGTATTTATTATAACTCTGAATATGTAATTTTGGAATGTCATTTTTATCTGTTCAACTTTATCGTAACAAAAACAGCAAAATCTACTAGTTCTCAATACGAAAACCGTTCCGTATTCCATTATTCTTCATCCGTTATTCTTTTCAAAACAAACTATCGCCTTCGCCTTGTTGTTATCTATTATCTTTCGCCACCAACTTCGATCTCCAGTTTCTTTTCCTTTGTCTATAAATCAATTCCTGGCATTTTTCCTTTGGATTCCTGGCGCTCTGCTCTCGATTCTAGTGAGCCCTGTAAGCATTGTTCAGCTGGAGTTTAGAGTTTACATGCTATTGTGCTGGAACAATGAACAGGGTGCGTAAATCAGCCTGACAGCCCCTTATGCGACGCCCCTGGTGCCGATCGCACGAACGCAAATGGAGGTAGACGGGTTATATTGTTAATTGAGAGTGATCGGCATTGATGAAGTAATTGGTCTATGTAATATAAATTGGAATATGGAATATACATTATAATTGTTATTAATAATGTTATTATGTCATTATTTTTGTCATTGCGATCTATGAAATATTTTGTAAAATGGCCCTAATTTATTTTTCTGAAAACAGTTGCAGAATTTTCATTAAGCTAATTTCTGCTTCATGTGTTAATTTTTCATCTCATTTGCTTTGTGGTATCTTTTACCTAAATGGTTGAGTCTCTTTACGGCTACAACTGCGGACATTTACATGTAATTTTTCAAATATTCACATGTAATGTATGTTTCGAAGTTTTTGCGTCTACAGAGTCAACAGATACCATTTATATTCTATCCGTTTTAACTATAGAGTGATGAAAAGATCAAACTGCACCCATCTTCCCACTACTCAGTTAAAACGGATAGAGGGCAGTGACAAGTAAAGATATTAGTCATAGTTCTGATGTTTTATTTTATTGAGCGCTAATTTCTGCTGCCGTTTGTCGACGAGAGTGAAATGAATTTCGTTTGACTACGGCCCAAAATATCTCTCTAGTCTGATACAACGAGTGACTCCTCCCAGTTTTTACCTCTCGTTAAGAGAGGTATTGAATTCATGCTAAATCCAGATTTTAGTAAATAAGCACGTTTTAAGGTTCCTAGAATGTCCGTGTGTGTGTGTGTGTGTGTGCGTGCGTGCGTGCGTGCGTGCGTGCGTGCGTGCGTGCGTGCGTGCGTGTGCGTGCGTGCGTGCGTGCGTGTGTGTGTGTGCGTGCGTGCGTGCGTGCGTGCGTGCGTGTGTGTGTGTGTGTGTGTGTGTGTTGGATCCACGATTTCTCAAATACTATAAGACTAAAGACATTTTTAATTACGGATTCCTCAATCTAACAATAATGGGAAGAGTTGATTAAGTTTTGGTAACAATTGGACAACCGGAAGTAGTAGTTACAAGAAAAAAATCATGTAAATATTATTTATCGAAAATTTATGTAAATACTTATATTAAAGAACGTTAAATTCTTTATTCGATAAATATAAATTCATTATTATATCTTCTATAGATTTAGAGATAAAGAAATGCATATAAAATAATTTGATGTAAAAAATCTCAGATCAAACTACTTCAAGGCAAGAAAATTCAAATGTTTGTAATTAACACATAAATGTCACTGTCAAAAATATTTGTATGTAATAAAAAAAAAGTCAACAACGCAAAAGAATATACGTAAAAAGAATATAAAAGGAATTTGCGAAAAAATGACGAATATAAAGAAAAAGAAAAGGAAAGTAGAAAAAGAAAATTTCAGGATATTGAACATAAAGCAAATGTATGTATTGTATATAATTTATATTAAAACATCCCAAAGATTTTGCAAATATATGTGAGAATTATTTTGTAGTGAGATATGAAGATATGTATTTGTATTTAAAAATATTTTTT
Source organism: Harpalus rubripes (assembly GCA_963082715.1). Taxonomy (NCBI): domain Eukaryota; kingdom Metazoa; phylum Arthropoda; class Insecta; order Coleoptera; family Carabidae; genus Harpalus; species Harpalus rubripes. The sequence continues at coordinate 24,317,413 of OY720464.1, forward strand.
TGTTTTATGCGTACAACCAGGTAAAATATCTGGCGAGAGGTTATGTGCTGGCCACATCAGATTTTTTATTTCCTTTTTATATGGCTTCAAGAGTCCATATGAAAGTTCAGTCCCGTAAAACGGTAATTTGTCTCCATTTTCAGTGAGTTCATCTGCTTTTTCATTCCGTAAAACTCCCTTATGCTCTGATACCAACCACAATGTGACGTGGTTGTGTTTGTTCAGTAAGGTCTAAGGATGATTGTCATAGGTATAAGGTCCATTTTAATACGAGCTAATAACTGGATCATTCCAGTTTTTGATTTCTTTCTTTATATGATTTATCAAGAGTCCATAAGAAAACTGTATATTGGTTTCCTTTTTAGCGAGTTCATCTGCTTTTTCTTTGCCTAATACTCCCTCATGCTCCGGTACCTACTATAATCTGACGTGGTTGTGTTAGGCCAGCTACTGAAGGGTGTATGTACAATTTTAGACTAACTTTAAATCACAACTGAGGATATCTAATGTCATTAAAGCAGCTTGGCTGTCTGACATTGATTGTTGCTTTTTTATGACCTTTATTTAGGTTTACTCGACCAGATACTTATTACGAGCCTAAACACCATAAAAATAGGCAAAAATAATAACGTTAAAATGATATTAGCATATTCAGTAATTAGCTGTGATGATATATTTGAATATCAAATTTAAGTGCAGTTAAGTATTATTCATTACTTTAATGTTATTATAAAGCTTAAGTCTTCTATCTGATCTTTCCGCTTTCGTGACGTCAACGTCATTAGAGATCATTTATTTTAATTAGATCTATCCATCTTCCTAACAGTCCAGAGTGAATTATAAACAAAACAGATCATTTTCATAATTATCTCGTTTAAGATAGCGTGCTTTTTCTCACCACAAATTCTTTTGTTTTCGTTATATTCTCTTCTTAATCCATTTCTGGATTCTGCGCAAGAGAAAAAGTTGTTTCAGTTATGCGCAGCCTTCTTGACCAGTTTTTCTAAACTTAATTCGATTTTCGTATTTCGTGCGACTGGTTTTTGGTAGCTAAATTGGTGTACGTTAAGATATATGTTTTATTTAGCAGCTACATAAAGTTTTTCTATATAGTTTCAGATATTAATTGGATATCTGGTAAAATATATTCGATATTTCTTGGTTAGGAGAATATGAAATGTATTATTAATGCTGTAAAATGTTGTATTTTAACAGTATATTTCTCAGTAACAATGTAGTAACTGCACCAAAAGTGTCTGTTTGTTCAAATATTCTAATTAATCTGATGTTTCCCACGGTGAATCTGTCTTGTCGGTGTACTTTATGTTAATTTACTTATTTTCCTACTTAGAATTAAACGAAGCGGACACTTAACAACATAACGTTTACTAATTTTGTTCATATGCAAATTTGGCGGTCCTCTTAAAACACAAGAAAATACAACTCCGAAACTTTATAATTAATAAAAAATGCTAACTGTGAATATATTGTACACTATCAGATCAATTATTTGAAAAGTTACTTTGGATATTACTACATACATACATTGCAAAGTTTCTATGGTATAACTTTCGTAGTTGTTTTGATAAGTAGGCACTTTATAAGTATTTTTGCCATTCTGTATAGCAAAGAGTTATTATAGCATTACTATAATAGTAGTTTGCATAACAAGAGTGGATATGATCGCATGAGGATGAAGTTTGACCACGACGCCGTAGGTGGAGTGTTCAATCATTCGAAGACGATATGGACATTCCACTCGAGTTGTGCAGCATACTTTTTCTACGACTAACGAAAAGAAGGAAAATACGAACTATAGAAATTTGAAATATTGCTGAACATTATTAATTAATGTCATTTTATGCACTTGTTTTCCTAGACTTTCTTAATGACATTTGTTATTAAATTTATATTTTACAAGTATATAATACTTTTACATACTACTTACATTTTTTTTATTGCCAAATCTAAAAAGGATACCTAACCTTGACTTGTCAATGTGACATTTCATACCGTTCTGATTCCCATTTTTTACGTTCTTTTTCAATACTTACAACTCATTCATAATTATAATTCAGTTAATTGTTATTAAATTATTGAAATCTCTTTTTATACCGAAAATATTTCCATCTAAATGACAACAGAACTCTAAAGTACTACTTTATGCAGATGATATGAAAATCTTCAAGTCCATTAAGTCATTCGAAGATACTTTATTATTGCAGAAAGATATTGATTATATCTACTCCTGGTCATTATCATCTAAATTATTTTTTAATTTTAGTTTTTTAGTAAGTGAAAATTAATGAGTTACTTTGTCAGACAATTTGTTTACACTGCTCAGTATAAAATTGGAGATTATGTTGTTGAAAGAGTTGATAAGTTTAAAGATCTAGGTGTTCTATTTGATTCAAAACTAAATTTTAACGAGCACATACGTACTGTAGTGAAATCTGCATATAAAAACTTGGGTTTCGTAATGCGCTGTTCTCAACCATTTACTAAAATATCTACGATAAAGAAGTTGTATTTCGCTTACGAACGGTCAAAATTGGAATATTGTATTCAAGTTTGGAATCCAATTTATAATAAATATATTGATTTAATTGAATCTATCCAACGTAAATTTGTAAAATATATATATATTTCAAACTTAATAAGCGGTATCCTACTTTTGATTATGATTATAACGTCTTACTTCTCGAACAACATCTTCAATCTTTAGAAACTTGTAGAAAAATTCATTCCTTTATTTATCTATACAAATTAATACACATCATATGATCCAGTCACTCTTGCTTCAATTTCTATACCTGTACCCAGAATAATTTCTAGAAACACCCATACATTTTACTGCAGAACATCACGTACAAATTATGAGAAAAAATCTCCTATAAAAACTATGTGTTCTACTCTATTCTGTATCTAATACGCTTGTCATTTTTGGTGACTGCATTACTAAGTTTAAGAGAGGCTTAATTCAACAATTTTTAGTAAAGCAATAAATGGTGTCTTTTGTTTGAGTACTGTTTCATTATGTAATTACTGTTTGTGATCTGTAACACCGTATACTTCTCTTATTTTTGTATTATTTTTATGTGTCTATTATGTGTTCATTCTTGCTTGTGACAATTTTTGTTATTATTGTGTAAAACTGACCTGTAATTGGGGTACTAGTATCCCGTTGGTCTTGGTTAAAAATAAATAAATAAATAAACATTTGTATCGTTCTTCTTCTTAATCTTGTAATAAATGAATAGACAGTTGCCTAGGTTACACAATTTACGTGATTTGTTATTCGTGAATTTCATATATATCCTGGAATGGATGTGAAATTATATCCGTTCATTTAACTAGTATTGGTTACATATCCATTCTGCAGATTGTGAAAAAATTATATGTTTTTCAAGTGGGAGTAGAAAAAAATTATGTCGTAATAGTTATTTCATTGTATACTGTGTTAATGATGCCTATTAATGATTGAGACATTGTTGAGATTATCAATTGCCAATTAACATAGTGTTGCCACAAGACGAGACGAGACAAGACTTGAGGTCGGTCTTGTCTTGGTCTTGTCTTAGTCTCGACTACATTGGTCTTGTCTTGGTCTTGTCGAGACGAGACTTGAAGTCAGTCTCGTCTTGTCTCGAGTCTCGACAAGACTCTCGACTTTGCGTATATTAACAAATGGTTTATTATAATTGTTTACAATAGTGCATGAATATCTAAGAAAAACCGTTCAATCGCGATTAAAAAATTCCAAAAAATGTTTGAGATATTAATTTTAAAAGTATTCTAAGACTGTCGTCATCTTCGATCACTTAAAAAATTAATATGAAAATGGAACATATATACCGAGTGTTTGTTTTCTTAATTTATTCTTACATAGAATATAATTTTATTTCAATTAGGTACATAACTAGATACCGAATTATAATTAACAGCTGTGTGTTTTTTTCAATAGCACTAGGTAAACAGTAAAATCTAGAGATTATTAAATATAGAACAACAATGAAGTTGATATTACATTATTTGGAAATACATTATTCATTATTTTCATATTATTTTATGCGTGTTTCGATGTGAAGTTATAATATTACCACATAAAAATTAAGAAAATTATGTTACGAATTGTAATAAAATAAAGTGAGGAATATTCATTCATATACTTATTATAGATCTGAGAGATTCAAAATGTAAAGATTAGAGAAGAAAGTTTAAGTAGGCATAAATGAAATTCTTTGAAATATCCATTGCTTTGTCCTCCATCCCTTCCGTTTTAGTTTTATGGACACTATGGTCTTACCCATCAGAACAGTTAACTCAAGGTTAAACTTTTAAATAAAGCATTGGTGAAAATTGAAAATATAAAACAAAACGTATGCGCAATTGGCTATATTATGGGTTACATTTTTAAGAATCCTTGCGTTTTGTATAATAAAATAATAATTATTTTCAATTTCAAATGAATTATTTAGGTGAAATAAGGAGCACATCTGATGAAAATATACAATATGTTTTTTTAAAAAAAAACTGGTTTCCCTAAGGGCTTAAGGTCGTAAAATCTTTGTCGACCTTTTCCATTATCACATAATTCTAAGAATTACAACAGATTTTTTTTTTGTAAATATATGAAAAATACTTTATATTTGAAGTGAACATTATGTCGCAAATACAGTAGGAACAGTATTAAGTTATATAAAAAAATACAATAAAATAATTACAAAAATTACAAGAAAATAAAATATTGTAATTGAGTTTCTTTTTTCTTTCAAATATGATATTTTACATTGTAGGTAGGTATAACTTTTGTGCTGTTAGGAAATTGAAAATAATTTTAGTCAACTTAAAAATTGAATTTTGTTAGTACATTTTATAGGATATAAATAAAATTACAAATTTTTAAATATTCGGTTAGTTTTTATCCTACGTATGAATTTATCTATTATATTAATATCTTTGCAGTAAATATGCTTTTATTGCATTATTTGTGTAGATGTTACAAGAATACGAGTATTATGCCTATTTTGTAATGTTTACAATTTTTGGAAATTTAAGTTAAGCTTCCAGCCTAATTTGCGAATTTCTAATATTGTTTGAATTTTTATATATACATAATGTTTCAGGAACAAAAGATTGAAAATTAATATGTTTATTATTTTATGAATTTTCAAACAGCTTTAATAGCATTGCTCTTAGTTTTTGAAGCACTTTTATAAAATATTTTGAAAAAATAACGACGAACTGAAGTCGAGAGTCTTGTCGAGACTTCAAGACTTTCTCGACAAGACTCGATATTGGTCTCGTCTCCTCTTGACTTTTTAGTCGAGACCAAAATGATGGTCTTGTCTCGACAAGACCAAGACGAGACGAGACAAGACCAAGACTGGTCTTGGTCTTGCGGCAACACTAAATTAACACATTTTTTACAATATTTTTCCGTTGACCATGTCTTTGAAATGAAAAATCTAATTTTATTCCATGACAAAAAGTTTTGGTTAGCACACACTAAAATCGTTCAGTAATAAAAAATCATGAAATAATAGGGATCATTAATTATGATTTACTAAAATCGTTTAGTAATAAAAATCATGCCGTAACAGGGGTCATTAATGAATGATTTTCTACACATTAATATAACCTATTAATAAACGGTCAACGGAAATGCCTGTTACTATTATCACACTGAAATAATACTTTGGCATTTGATAATTTGTCATCTGTAAAATATCAGCAATATTTTTAGTTAAAATATAAGAAAAATTCACGTATGTTAATTGCACAAAATATAATTTTCAATAAAAAGGAGAATAATATACATGGTACATTAAGTTGTTTAATAAAAGTGTAAGATAATTAATTTAAGTTTCTTTCATTTAATAAAAACCATTTACACTAATAAACTACCAACAAAGCTTTGAATAAAATTTGACTCAAGTACCTAACTTTAGTAAAAAAAAATCCTGTTGCGCCTATGGTTGACTTTGTTTCCCATAAGTCGACAGGGTAGTAGTTATCAAAAAATTTAATCGACAAAATATTTCTCCTTTTTTCTCCAACCCTATAATTTTATAAAATGACGAAAATTTCTACGAAACCGCACAGGGTTCATTACAAAATACTTCTTAACTTCGCAACTTTGAAACAAGTTTTATAAATTTAATCGAAAATAAATTTATCTGGATATTACATCTCACATTTTGGGAGTTTCTGATATTATCGCTAGCTGTCCGTAAGGATTATCGTGATATAGTTAGTTAGGATAAGGTATCCCATTCTCTGGAATATAAAGGGTTGAAAAGCACACGACTCAACGTAAGGGCATTACGGAGAACAAAGGGATGTTAGCAACGTCGTTTTCTGTTAACCGTTTTCTCTCCGGTTACTAAAAGCCTAGGATTAAGTTTTAATAAAGTGTGCTTTACTTACTTTACCCTTCCATTTAATGTCGTAAATGATAATCGGCGGATTTTGGAAAAGCTTTCGAAATAGAAATTAGTAGAGTTGAGAAAAGCAACTAATAATAAATATAAAACTTTTTTTGAATATGGAAAATGAGATGCTGATTAAATGAGTAAAACTCAAACGAGCAAAATATAAAGTCTTTTGTATTTTTTTTTCGTCAAATTTAAGAACTTGGTTAGAAATTGGTGAAATTACTGTACAATTTTAAGTTCTATTTGTTGAACCTGACCAGGTTCTTAAAATAGACAAATGTAAACAGGTTTTAATTGCGTAACCAAGGAGTTTTGTTTGTTTAAAGCGTAGGCTCCGGGAACTAATTATAGATAATTTTATAAATTTATCCATAAAATATGTAGAAAAAGTATTCATGCAAATCTGTAGAACATTTAATAATCTTAAATTTTTATAATAGCATTAATCTCGCAAAAATAACGTTTAATAGTTATTTGTATATCAAGGCCGCGAAATCACTCTAGCGTACCGAGAGAAAAATTGTCGCCGAGGCCGCTTGCGGCCGAGCAAGACAATCTCGAGGGCGCTAAAGGATTTCGCGGACAAAGTGTACACAATATTCTTTGTGCAACCGTAAAAGGTATTTAATTACAAATTTTATTAATTTTAAACAGTTTCAATGTAAATAGAAAGTTAGCTGTCAAGGTGGCTATGGGATTAACATCTGACAAACAAAACCATGTAATTCTTAAGTGTCAAAGTCTTTATTTACCTAATTTCGCGGCCGTTACCATAACAACGGTTTCGAAATTTAATTTTGCGGCCTGTATTGCGGCCGTGAAATATTTATTTCGCTTTCGGTTGCACAATAGTATATTAAAGAACGTGTTTTATAAGACATGTTTTTTTCGCACGCGTCAAAATTAAGAAAACGAGCATTAGCGAGTTTTCTAATTGACAAGTGCGAAAGAAAGTCTTATAAAATGAGTTCTTCATACTATTTTTTATATTTTGCGCCTTCTACAATAACATTTACTTACTCAATTTGTGATTATATTTGTAACCATTTATACATTTTTATGTAAATAATCTTCCCTAAATAAAAAAAATAATTTCGACATTATATCATTAAAATGAATTGTCAATTAATTAAAAATAAATTAGGTAAAAATAGGTTAAAGGAACGTCATCAAGTACCAACCGTCTAAAACAAAAAAATGCGTATCGTAATGATTTCATTATGAACGCAAAATATAAAAAAAAGTATTTTTCGAAGAAAAACTATTTTGAGCTTCAAATAAAGTCCCATTTCCGGTTATCTGATTTACACCAAAATCAAATGGGCTCTTTGCGTATTAGAAAAAGGTCGAAATACAAGGTTTCAAAAATTTGAGTTAGATTCTAGGGACCTTAAAACGTGCTTATTTACCAAAATCTCGATATGCTATTTTTAGCACGATCCCTATACTTCCCTTACCAAGGGTAGTTGGAGGTAAAAACTTTCGTTTTATATGTCAGTATATAGGGTATATCGCTGTAGAACAAAGTGATACACTTAGAACTGTTTTATAAACATTAATTAAAACGTTCTACTGTAACAAATATCCAGATAATTTGATTGTTGCATAGAGCAGGCTTCTATTTCTGTCTCCAGAGCAATGTAATAACAGACCGCTTCTCTTGGTTGTTAGTAATTAAGGTGGTTCCGGCAATAACACCGACTGAAGAAAAGAAACGATAATTTTCCGGTTATTACCATTCAACAATGTGGTTATATGTAGTCATAATGTAAAGATTACTTACACCCACTTTTATGTATCGGTTTAATGTGAAAATTAATTCTTCTGCAATCGTAGTCAACTAATATCGTCCACCTATGGTCTCTGTAGTAGATTCTACCTCAGAGTGTAAGTGTTCGTGTATGCGTGAGTCTTTACTCGGCCAAAATTATACGTCTAGGGTTGAGGTACGCCCCTCTAGGTTCGGTAAAGATCCTCTTACTCGTCTGAGAACGAGTTCCATAACTAATTTCGCTTCGTCAGTGGCGTATCACAACACTTCCTCTAAGATTTAACACTCTATAAACAATAATAATTTGACTACGTTTAATGTTTGTAGCCCCGCACGCAGGCGGCGAAAAGATGGGGCGGCCGTCGTTACGTTTAACATACAGATATAACAAAATATTTATAATAAATAACGTAAATATTTTATCAGATTACAATATGTGCGAGAATGTCACAATATTTTTAATAAGTTTTATATTTTATGTGTTTACCAGATGCTACCCAAAATATCCAAGAACTATTTTCTGCCCGAGTGTTATCCCTGGGGAAACTGGGTTCTCTTTGACGTGTTCGGTGATTTTTTTACTAGCGGACATTAAAAAGACACGTGTTAACATCAAATTTTGTTTCATGTTAGGAAAATCAGCATCAATGTTTGGGAGAGCTTACAAAAATTCCAGATCGAACGACACTTGGGCAATAGATCCAAAAGGGTGTCTAGTGAAAGCCCTTATTGGGAGTAAGAATTAGCGCCTTACCAACCGCACCTCGTACGTATAAATAAAGTATTATAAAAAAAGTAAAAATTGTGAATTGTTGTGTAGTTATTACTTACGGGCGGCGAATTATATATTTGCACGCAGGCGGCAGGACCCCTACAAACGGCCCTGGAAATATCTATACATGTAGCAAATATCAAAACAATATTTGGAAGAGAGGTAAATAGAATTTACCATTCGAGGTGGCAATTAAATTCGAAACTAATCAAAAATATTTACCTCTCGAGTTGCATATAAAATTTTTATCTTGAAATTTTTGTGTACTTTTTAGTAACTATTCTAACCGCATACAAAGTCCGGTGCTTGTGGTAACTTTCGCAAATCATCTTGTTAGAACGTAGGTGGGCGGAACATACAGGACATATATTTCTCGTAAACAATAATGTGAAAGTAAATATTTATATTTTATAAATTATACAATTATTATACAGCGTGGTTTTGAACTTAATGTCATAAATGAAAGGTAAGTTAAAAATGAGCACATTTAAGGGTTGTTTTCATTAAACTAACATTTTTGGTACCACTGGACTACTGGCAACGCATTTGCATTCTTCTGTAAATTACATAATTATTTTTGTTAAAAATACTATTTAATTAAATTATTAACAATAATATCTTAAACAACTAATTTTGAATGTATTTTTGATAACCCTATTTTTAATGAAATATTAATTGAAACAGCAAAAAGTTTCTTAAGAATAGTCGAATTTTCTTTTTTCGAATTCTCAAAAAATTCTTTCTATTTTGTAATCTACACATCTCATACTATTTACCCTTAAATTTATGACATTAAGTTCATAACCACCATGTATACAGGTGTGGGTGCTGTGAATTCGAATTTGGAGCTGAGTTTTTCATATATATACAGGGTGAGTCTGGGAAGACGTCCCCCCCTTTAACTTTTTTATTATAAGTAATAAAAGTTTTATTATTTTACATATACTATTTGATGGCAGATGTAGATATTTTTTATAAAGTCAGGTTTGCAAGATACGACTATCAACTTTTATTTTTCAAATGGCAACCTATAATTATTTTAATAAAATAGAAACCGCCATTTTTTTCTCTTTTCAACGATGTATTATTTTTTATTAATGTATTTGAAAAATTTCGAGAAAAATGAGATAATTTAGAAATATTAGAAATAATTTTTAAACAAATATTATAGGTAGCTATGTGAAAATAAACAAAACGTAACAGTGCTATACAACTTAGCAAAATAAAACAACAAATTTAGTAACAAAAATAACTTAAAACAAATATTCAAAATTACGACCATGTTCTATAATACAAAAATTCAAGCTCTTATTATGATTCCAATCGATTTACCAATTATTAGAATCATATCAATTAATTCGTTCTTTTTTTTATTTACAAAATAAGGTAAATTAAGTAACAAACAAATGTATACTTTTTTGACATTAATTTAATTGTTTTACATTGTTACGTTTTGTTTATTTTCACATAGCCACCTATAATATTTGTTTAAAAATTATTTCTAATATTTCTAAATTATCTCATTTTTTTCTCTTTTCAACGATGTATTATTTTTTATTAATGTATTTGAAAAATTTCGTATCTGGTAAACCTGACTTTATAAAAATTATCTACATTTGCCATCAAATAGTATATGTAAAATAATAAAACTTTTATATGAGCCATTTTTTTCTATTACTTATAATAAAAAAGTTACAGGGGGGGGGGCGTCTTCCCAGACTCACCCTGTATATATATATATATATATATATATATATATATATATATATATATATATATATATATATATATATATACATGTCAAATGTATAAACTGTCATTCACAGAAGCACCCATCTTCCTCTTTTGCACATGCATATCCGGTCACAACCATAGCGTTTCACAACTTACCACGAATTTGTTACCATTAAGTAATCGGTTGCGTGGTAGGAGTTTCTCTGGTTAAGTTTAGGAACATAATATGGGCCCTATTCTGTAACTAGGTGGTTAATTTTTAACCACTGGTTAAAATTTTTATTTAATAGATATTGATTTGACTAAAATTCCCTTTTTTGTTATGTCAACATTCTTGATTGGTTAAAAAAATTAACCAGTGGTTAAAAATTAACCACTGAGTTATAGAATAGGCCCCTTGTAATCCATGGAAAATTTAAAAAGAAAAGTCTATCACATTTGACAAGCAAATAGAAATATTTATAAATTGAGGACTATTTGGAAGAACTTAAATTAAAAATCATAAATTATGAGAATGAGCAAATATTTCACACAAGTTTAAAATATATATTTGTTGGTATTTCACAAAATAGAGACATAATAAAAACTAGAAACCGATACCTTGACGATAGAATGAACACACGTCCTTACAAACCCTAATAGCCTACTTACGATATTGGGAGTGAGAAAAAGTGCTTGTAACATCTTTTCGAATTTATTTTAGTAAATATTGTCTAAAATTTTAACATGTTCCTGATTATTTTTAACATAAACTCTAAATTTAGAAATTAATGATCCATTCTTCAATTCCATTATAAATTCAACCATCATCTCTTGCCATGGAATAGGAGGAACATTAGAAGCATCGACAATGTAGTTTTTAATATAATAATAACCCTACATCAAAAACATTAAAATGTATTGTCATATTAATTAAAAATATATGACTTACAGGTGCGACTGGACATTTTCCATCAAAATTTCCAGCCTTTTTAATACTATCAGCAAACCATCTGTATTCTATAGCTAGTAGCGAACAAAGTTCTCTTTTGATTATGATTGGTGTTATTCGGTATTCGTTACTCTGGAAGGCGTATACTTTTACAGTTGCCTAAAAGAACAGATTATAATATTATATGCGTACTGTCCCACATGAAAAATGAAATACCACACATTCTGGAGTAACAAAAGAAAGAGCTACTAACTGAATTTCAGTTTTTCTATTCAGTATTTACAATCGAAATTAACGATAGAAGCGATGATTTTCGAAACAAGATGACCGCCATACGATGAGTTTGACATATGACAGTTAACATTGTTCACTGTGTTTCGTTGGCTGTCTATACAAACCGAGTTTAAAAACTTGCTTATATGAAGGCGATAAGTTTAAATATTTTACCGGTTTCAGGATATTAATCCATTTTTACATATACAAAAGTAGGCTGGTAACTAAGTAATAACTGCGTCTGTATGGTAATATTATTACCATACTGACTTGTCACCAACTGTCTACACAATGAAAATAAAATAAAATGAAAGTATAATGCTCTTCATTAATATTAATACATACATATAACGTTAGTGTGTCGTTCTAAATACAGTTTACTTTATTCTAAAATAATAAACGTGAGGAATAAAGCACATAATTTGGATATAAATTGTTCTGTTAACCATAGCATTCTTACAGTAGCATTAACGAGAGAATTTCAAATATAATATTTGTTAACAACCGATAAACTATTGATGTCTTAAAATCCTCGCTCAACGTGCTCGGATTTCAAACCGACATCTGCAGCATTTATGATATACATAACATTCCTAGGTATGTTAATAACTATTACCGGTTTCAGGATATTAATCCTTTGTTTACATGTACAAAACTAGGCTGGTATTTAGGCAATAACTGTATCTGTATGGTAGGTAATATTATTACCATACTGACATGTCAAAAATGGTCTACAAAATGAAAATAAAATAAAATGAAAGCATTTTCAGAAATATTCCTACTAGAATAAGAATATTCTTAAAGCAATAGAACGCTCAGTAGCAAATAACTGTCAAGTGCTGTCAAGTAAAAAAATAAACACAATAGAACAATCACAGTGGCTATGTGTTATTGTAAGTTAACAACTAAAGATACCTTTGTATGTTTATTTTGGATCTTCGAAATGTTGTTATGCAAATATTACCGAAATGATAATTATATAAAAATATATTAAATAATAAAAACGTAAAGGTGATATTTTCGTTGGGCACAGTCTACTCTAAACATTCACAAATGTGACAGAAATGTACGCGCGACAGTCGGCTAGTAAAATTTTGAATTTATCTACACTTTATAATCTTCCTACCAACGCTTCCAACTCTGAAGTTGGAATGATTCGTAGGATTATTTCGATTTTTTTGACGCAAAAGAACGACCATTGATGTTCTTCTAGAAGAAGTAGGAAGACTTCTGACATCGTTATTAACACGGTTTACTTTATTCTAAAATAATAAACATGAGGAATAAAACTGGGAAAACTTGGAGAAAAACAGTCTGATGAAAACGTTTGAAAATTGTTTTATTACATAGCCGACGTTTCGGCACCAAATATGCCTTCTTCAGGGAAATGTAAACTTACTGAGTTGGAAATTAAAGAAAAAATATTGAATTACAAAAGTATATTGTCAAAATTATTTTTAGAAATATGTTAACCACACAGTTCATCTTCAGAAACAATTTTTCTGCTCATATCACAACTATTGTTGCCAGTCAACAGGCAACAGTCTGAAAAACTGATTTCCTATGTATAACTCGAAAAAAAAACACCCTGTATAATCAATGATAACATCGAGAATACCTTTCTGTAGAACTTGACATTTAGTACTAAGTATAAGGTTTGCTACAAATGTCACAATTATATTAATTAAACTGTCTATTGAGTTATTATTGCAATAAATATTTTATTGTATGACTACATGATTCACTACATTCAGATTTCTATAGAATCCTTTATTATTCAATAAATTTAATTTTGGCCAAATATTGACATCAATTTGTTGCTCTTGCACTAAACCACATATTTGTAATGTTTACAGTACTTACCACTAACATTTTGTCTATATCTTGGAACATATATGTGTGCCAAGTAAGAGCGAACTCAGTTTTACTAATTTTTCGAAGAGAATAATTACATTCTATATAGGATTTATCAATATATATTAGATCAATACGTTTTACTTCCATTAATGGTATATCATGCTATAAAAAATGATAATTAATTTTATTTTTGTTCCTGATATTAAAAAATATAATATAATACCAAAGTGCACAAATGCTTAGTAAATATCGCAGAAAATAATATAAAATAACAAATACGAGTACACTCTGACATTGCTAATGAAACGAATCTATAATGAGGAAGCTGATGATCATAAATGAATAACTTGGATAAAAGTTGATCTATATATAATTATATTTCATAAAACAATCTATTAAATCTAAATGAAAAGGAAATATATGACAATGATGTCATATTTATTGTCATATCATAGTTTCATATATTTTCTATAGTTTATAGAATTATCTTTAATCTATATTTTATTGCATAGCATGCTGTGGCTTAATGCAAAAACAACCAACGTTAACAATATGTAATTTTTTGAACTGTTTATAGCATTAAAGCCCTTCAAGAATTTATTGACATATCTTCAACAGCTAATTTTGCAACATTCCAAATTTTCCTCTTTCTCTTCTCCCATGCTTTTTACCCTACAATAACAATTTTCTCTGTATTCTTCTTTTTTATTTCTCTCAAAATTCTTTTTGTTATCCAATCCTTCTCAACACCTTATTCTTGACTCTGTCTTTTTACCCAATCTTCTCAAATCTTCGCCACAACCACTTCTCACACTTTCCAAGTACTTTTTCTCCTTCTTCCTCAAAGTCAATGTTTCGCAACTATACAATACAATACTTCGTATACATGAGGCATTTTGCAAATCTTTTACATAGTTCTTTTTTCCTATTGGTTCATTGCAAACCAAATTTAGATTTTTTTTATTGTGGTCTAAAATTGTCATTCATTGTTTCTTTAGTAAGTCAAAGAGAACGCTGTTTATGATATTTCTTTTAATGAAAGTTATATTTTCTATTTGTCAACTCAATTAACTCCAGTAAACAAAAACAAGAGAAAATTAATAAAATGATATACCTAACTAAATTGTTTTTTTTTAAATTTCTTTTAAATTATTCTTTGAAATATACATGCAATTCGTAGAAATGGGCCTAATGGATTAAGGAGATAAACGAAGAAAGAATTATAAAAAATTCATGGACCTCATTGGAAATTGAACTATATCTAGTAGGACGCTCTAACCATCTGAGCTACGAGTTCTTATTGAAGTCAACGAATATTGTACAAGTCTTTTTACAAATAGTAACGAGTACATTTTCACAAATATGTCGATTCATAATATCAAATTACATGTTCGGCTGCGTGGTGCCGCACTGTTATAGAATATAGCATTGAAACTTATGTTAGAGGGTAGAGTGCGACCTGACGTGTCAGAAACCTGTTTGGCCTACGAATTTTGTGAGACCAATGTGTTTTTTTAAATTCGGGATTGGAAGTGTTTTTCTTCATATTTTGTAAAAAAATTATTTAATATATAAAATATATTCAGTCAAATATTACTATTGAGGTTATAACCATGATTCAGACATGAAATGGTGAGGTGTCAGGTTGGTCTCACACAGCCATATTGGATAATATGAACATGTTCAGACATGTAATGGTGAGGTGGCAGGTTGGTCTCACACGGCCGTATTGGACAATTTTAAAAGATGGAGGTCGAGCGAGACTAATTTGTCACCATCATTTAATTTTTAATCAACCGACGCCAAATATTTCGAATTTTAAATGGCACAAAATTGACCCCTGTGGTGCACTCTCCACGCCAGCAATAAGTGCCCGTGAGGTGACGCATGGTAAACGCCCGCACGGTACAAATATATCATCATCATTACCGATATCTGCGTACAAAGCAGATTGGCACACCCAGCAATGCGTAATATGCCGTGATGATATATTTATTTATTTAAGAATGTATGGTTAGGAAGAATGTTGTTAAGAGAGTAGGAATGAGCCAGTTGAGATGGTTTGGTCATGTGGAGATAATGTAAAGTGAACGGCTTGTAAAGCGTATATATTTTGGTGAAATTGAAGGTGTTCGATTGCGTGGCCGTCCATTGTGTGAGTGGATGGATTTGATTGATAAGGTGCTAAAAGAGGTAAAAAGTTTCCGAGTGGGAAGAGAAGAAGAGCGTGTATGAATGCGATTATGAATGTGGCCGAGGCGAAAGAAGTGTGCTTAGACAGGAATGTGTGGCGAAGGATGATTGTTTCGTAAGCATTTTTGTGGTTTGGTTGCGGTATTTCGGTACCGAAAATCGGTCACTTTAATATGTTAAGAGTGAGGAATATTTTTTGTATGATGTCAGGTTAGTAAGAATGTTATTGAAAGAGAGAGTGATTATTTTTGTGGTTGATGTTATTATTATTCTTTCGGGTTTGTGCTAACCCACTAGGTGAGAAATGCGTGATTTTATGTATATGTATACCTTATAATGAATTTTTGTAGTATTAGCAACCATGTACGGTGAAAAAATGGTAGTGGTCCCTGGAACCCATTTTTTTAAAATGATGGAACTTAAAGTGTTAAATATAAAAAGTTAAGTATTAAACAAGTTAATTGGCAATTTTAAAATACTAAATAAAAAGTGAATCGGTTTGGCATGTGAACGGCTCATTTATAATTATAATTATATAGGTATAGATGTTTCTGTTCATAGCAAATATTATTTTTTCTTTCAGTCATATTTAGTCAAATTTATGAAGATATCAAACGCGATATCTATTCCAAATTATAACAGTACTCTACTCTACGAAATTTCAATACAAAAACATCATAATTTATCCATCAATAGGCTATCAAATATTTGAATACGAAATTAGGCTTAATTATAACAACACTTCCAAACTGTGTATCATATCATCCTGAAGTCTGAAGAGAAGAGCAACATCATCTTCGAAGATCCATTTGCATTGCTAATAACTTTGTAATAATCATTAATATCTCATTTGTCTACTAAAGACATTTTTAATAACACTAATTCGAGGTCCGGGATCTTGAAATAAATTATCTTCACAGTGAAGATGAAATTTGTTGGGTGTAATAACACGATTCGTGATTGTGACAAATTGAGTAACTGCGCAGCATTTTCAATATTACCATAATTACTCGATTATAATTCATTTTTTATTGAACGCTGTGTGTGATACAGTTCATAATTGATCAATTATTTTACTTCACTTTTATATTTGAATCATTTAAATTCAAGAGAATGTACATATAAGATTTTGGCAAAAAGCTATGGGCTAAGCTCAATGTTGAAAAATGTTATAAAATTTCATAAATAAGATAATAAAAACATGGTGAAAGACAGGCATAATTTTATTATACTGTTTGTGAAGGTGTATTTTAGTTATTACAAATATCAGAAATTCTTGGGATTCTACTTCTATTCTATGTGATACATTAGTGCCGTATTCTGTCGCTGCGTTGGTTCAGATCCAACTGATTGTATGGATTGGATCGGATCAGTTCACGTGGACGCAGATTAGTTTATTCGATAGAACACAAGTATCTGTCAAAATCAGTTAGAAAAATAAAATTTAATTTTCTATATTTATCATTGTTTATTCTTGTTTAAATTTCTTTTAGAACTTTAAATGTAACCTCTTATCCTGATTGAGTGGCAGAAAATATGATACGATTCTTCCGCCGCTTCCGCCATTTTTGAATCTAAAATGATCTGATCTTTCTAATCCAGGATAGAACATGGCATTGATCTGGATTACTTGGTCTTGGGGTGTGGATACTGATCAGAATTCGAAAGAACATTCAATTTACTGATCCATGTAACATGGATCTGATCCAATGCAGCGAAAGAATACGGTTAAATGAGACCGACACACAAGTTTAACATTTCGCACGTTTTTTTCACAATACAAATTATTAGATAGATCGTAAATAAAAGGATTGCAATCATTTGAAACTATTCCCATTAGTAAATATTAGGACATAGATTATCACAATGATAAATTTTGAAGTAATTTTTACTTGAAAAAGACAAAGACCGCGTTAAATCGACACTACGAAATTAAAAGGATTTTAACTTATTCTTATGCGTTTAATTGCTATAAACAAAAGAATTACCCTTATGTACTTCTATTTGTACAAGACAAATTATTATGGAGATCATAAAACAAAGTACCTATTACAATCGTTTCAAACTATTCCTAATCGACATCGTTGATTATGAAATAAATAAGTCCCAGCATTTTAACTCATTTTTATTCTTTTAATTACTACAAACAAAAGAAGAATTTAGCGTTCGGCAAAAATAACCATAGTCCAAATATTGTAAATATGTATTACATACAACGACATCTACTTCCAAGGATGTCAAACGGTTTGGTAAACTTCCAAAAAGTATCTTAGTCAGTAGTAAAAGTAATTACAGTGTGTTCAAAAAAATTCCTAACTCAGAGTAGGCTATGAACAAAGAAACGTATGTCAATTTAAAAATATCTAATTAAATGTCAATTTGACATAAGATATTGTCAAAAATGTTATCTAGAGAAATCGAAGCTTTTCTTCTTGTATCTTATTTTAGAAATGGAAACAAATTAGAAAACGGCGAATGTCAATATACTGTATCCCTCTTTATTGTCTTTTCTCCTTAAAATTACATTTCAAGATCAATTTTGACAAGTTGACTTTTGAACTAAATAATTATCAGACACACGTTTCTCTGTTCAAAGCCTACTCCGAATTAGGATTTTTTTTTTTTTGAACACACAAATTTGAGCTTTTCTACAAAAACGTCCTATAAAAATGACTAATTATTATCTTCGTTTATTTTTTATCCATCCAGTAAATAATTTTCTAATATATAAATATGATCCTGAGTTAATAGTAATTTACGTAACAAGATCTGAAAATGATACTTTACTGGGTGGGCAAGCGAGCCGTAGGCGAGCCTTGGAGCTTGTGAGCCCAGTAAAGGTACTTTCAGGTCATGTTGGGTACAACTTTCTCTGTCCTGAAAAAAAGAATAAATAAGCATTTCCAGGTATGCATTATTATATTATTTATTGCTTGAATATAACAATAATAAACAAATGATCTCCATGGAAACATTCATGTAGACAATTTTCCGAACTAGCTCAGTAAAGAAAGATTTTCCGGTCTAAAAAATGATCAGAAACAGCCATTTTCTGAACGATCGCGAAAAAATGTTTTCTCAAATTGCCAGAATATAATGTGACTCTTAAAGACGAATACAGCCAAAATATTCAACGTTTTTATAAAATGTATTTACATATTTTTACCAAATTTATTATCATCCATGATCTAAATCGACGCTTCGTCCAATATTGTTCAATATAATTGCGTACAAATATTTTAACGAGATCATTTAAAAGATATATTCTTAATTCCAGTGTTTAACATCATTTCTTTCATCAGATAAGAAAAGTCTTTAATCCGGTAGTAAAATACATGCTAACTGTTGTCACTGAATACAAATCAAGGTGAGTATACAGATCTATCTGGATTTCAATTCAAGAACCTGATCTGTACAGTGGACTAGCTTGCATATCCCACGCAAATTCTTATTTATAATAGATTTCCTTATAAATCATATGCTAAATTATAGCCACGCTAGCCTTTAGAATTTAGAATCAGAAGTTACAATCTTATGAGTAGCAAATGTAAGTGACAAACAAATTTTAAGAAACAATTTATCTCATTTTTATTTAAGTAGGTATTGATTATATTCTAATACTCTGTACAGTTTTCAATTATATTTCATGTATATTTTTCGTATTTATTTTGCTGTGTAGAATGAAACCATATCAAAGTAGGGTTTAACACAATAAAGACTAAGGTCTTGATAGTACCAAGAGAGCTTGAGACAATAAATTAGACGATAAATTCACAAAATATAGAGCTAGTCAGTAAGTTCCAATATTTAGGAGTCCAAATTGAAAATAATGCATCGCAAGAGGCTGAAATAAACGTCAAAATTCAGAAAACAGCGAAAGTTTGCTTGCAATAAAGAACAGCTTCATAGTAAAGAAAGGGATTAATATGAAAACGAAGTTAACAGTATACAATAATTCAATACATAGATCCATTTTAACATACGGCTGTGAATCTTGGGTATTATCTAGGTCTAGGGCAATGAAAAGTAAAATTCAAGCACTTGAAATGAAATATGTAAGATGAGTACTAGGAGTAACACTACAATATAGAATCAGAACAAATACAAATACAATGTAAGTCTGTATTGGACTTCATTGAAGACAGCTGCTTGGTGGTGCCATATTATCAGATGAACGAAGATAGACCCGTTAGATAAATATGGATGACGAACATGGTAGAAGAAAGAGATCCAGGAAGACCTGTACTCGATTAAATATATTTGTATACCCTAAACCTTACGGTTATATTCAGGATGTCCAGGATAATTTGCCCAACATAGGGATCTCGAGAACTATAAGAGATACGAAGTCGGTTAATTTAGATAAAAATTGCTCTATTAGAAGACCATTTTATTGGGGCAAGGTCAATTTTTGTCTAATTTAACCGACTTCTTATCTCCTATAGATCTCGAGTTCCCCACGCAGGATAAAGTTATCGTCGATATCCTGGAGGTATATACGAGTATACAGGGTGTAAACGAAACTAGGAAACGCGATTTTTCTCAGAAGTTACTAGAGATACAAAAAATACTATAAAATAAAGTTATAGGAGACCAAGGGGGGCATCCCTTTACAGAATAAAATATTTTTTTAAACCAGTGGTTCTCAAGTTACAACACAAAGTTATATTTGCTTAAATGGGATGGCATATATATATATATATATATATATATATATATATATATATATATATATATATATATATATATATATTTAGGCCCATTCGTTACAGTATTTTTTTCTGAAGTCAATCATGTAATATATATATATATATCCTTACATAATAAAAATATTGAAAAAAATTAAAATTTAAATAAATATAATTTTTGTAGATATTTTTCAGTAGGCCATGTATGAAAAACAAAACCTGGTATTTGTCAATTTGAATTATTTAGTGTATAATAATTCTTATTGTTGCGGATACAACACTATTTATAAGATAATTAACAAATATTTGTTTTACTTTAACTTAAGCTCAATTGTTTTTCGTACATAGCTTACTGTAAAATAACTATAAAAATAAAATTTATTTAAATTTTAATTGCTTTTTCTCAATATTTTTATTATGTAAGGATATAAAATGATTACATGATTGACTTCAGAAAAAATACTGTATCGAATGGGCCTAAAAAATATATGCCATCCCGTTTAAGCAAATATAACTTTGTGTTATAACTTGAGAACCACTGGTTTAAAAAATATTTTATTCTGTAATGGGATACCCCCCTTGGTCTCCTACAACTTTATTTTATAATATTTTTTTGTATCTCTAATAACTTCCGAGAAAAATCGCGTTTCCTAGTTCCGTTTACAGCCTATATATATATATATATAATCTGTAATGCCCATATTCATAAACACTCGTAAAGTTTCAAAACGGCTCGTTAAAATTTTTGACAAATAGAATCGATTTTTCTGTCAATGTCGACTGTTTTTACTGGATAAAAATTATAACGAACCTTTAAAAATTTTACGAGTGTTTATGAATATGGGCATTAATCTTACAGATCTGTAAATCTGTAAATAATGAACAAAAACGCAGCGAAAGCTGTTACTCTTATGTATAATTTTTAATTAATTAACAAAAATAGATGTGTTTTTGTCAGTTTGAAAGATCTTAAAGACTTACAGATTTGTTCAGAATTGCAGAATAATTTACAACAAAATAAAACTCCTTAATAATTTGTTACTTTTCTTCGTGTGAATAATTATTCATTTTCAATAATGATGACTCAAACAGAGCGTTTCTGACAGGTAAAATATCAACGTGACAGGTGACAGATACATTTCGAACAGGTAAACTAGCTATCACTATAAAATGTTTAAACTTAATTTGCTCGGATATGAAATGTACAAAATAAAATATGATTATAGAATTAGATGCAATATTTAATTCTACAACGTTTATTTGAAATTAAAAACATGATTGTTTAAAATTAATAGGCCTCAGTTTTCCTTTACCCAAAAGTGGCCAATTTACACTGGGATTCTGAAACCCAGTGTTAATTAACTTCTGGCGTTAACGAAAATTAACTCTTATTTTGACAGTTGTGGTATTCTGAAACTCAGTCTTACTTAACGTTAACGCTATTAGTCGGCGTAAACGATAAGTATCGCTGAGTTTCAGAATACCACAACTGTTAAAATCAGAGTTAATTCGCATTAACGCCAGAAGTTAATTAACGCTGGGTTTCAGAATCTCAGTGTTAATTCTGTTATGTTGTAAGATATTGAGTTATATAAGGTTTAGTTTATGTTTTATAAAGACTTCATTAAAATGCTCTCGATTCTCATTAATATTTGTAAGTTTTGTGATTTGTTGATGAACTCTACATTGCAGTTAGTAAAATGCTATATCAAGTATATAAAGATAAAAGAAGCGCCTAGTAATTTATAGGGCGTATTATTTGTGGTGGTTAAGTCTCTAAGGCTATCATAACCTCTGGCAATCATGTATATTAAAATTTGTATTGTATGTTAGTCTTAAAAAGTATTGAATTGTTGAAAACGAATAATGATACAGTGAATAAATCCACCGATATCTTTTATACTTGGCGGCAACATCTTTACAATACCAACAAGTGTGTGTGCGAAGCTACCGTTATACCAAATAAAAGTCAGCGATCACGAACTCCGATACAAATTGCTACACCCAATCATTTAAATACAATGTTGACTGCCGTTTTGCTGACGGAAACGTATAGCTTCTAGAGTTATGATAATCTATAATGCATGTTTTATTTACAAGCGCTTCTATATGAAAACCGGACTGAAAGGAATATATTTCTACTGTTATATAGTTCTATATGAGAAAGACAGTAAAAGTTGATGGTTTATACAGATTTATTTGCAAAACTTAAACTTTGTTTACAAAAATGATTAGCTGTCAAAATATTCTTCTGGTTCATCGCCCGTGCATGCCCAGTCAATTTGATGAGTCTTCACTATTTTTTTGAAACACCTGGCTGAGTTTTTTATTGTTCTTGGACGTTCTGGGTTTGAAAAATTAACATAATTCAATCCATACTTTTGCCTAAAACATTTCTTATTAGTTACTTCAAAAATTGTTGTGGAATATTATTACCAACATTCAAAATTAAAACAAGAAAACAGTTAAAGCATTAGAAGAATATCATGGTGTGTATTAAATGAAAAGTCGCAAGAAGAGTTGTACTGATTCTTAAAATATATACAGGGAAAACTTGGAGAAAAACATATTCTATTTTTTAAAAAATCGGCAATTATAGAAGCTTAAAATTATAGAAAAAATTAGGTTTGCATAAATCATCAGAGCTGTGACAAATTTTAGAAAAAAAACGTTGTCATGCCAAGTAAACAAAGTGACAAATTTTATTCGATAACTGAAAGTACTGAGAAAAATACTGTTGACATTTCTTCATTCAAAAAAGCTACCTTACCTGCGATAAATGTCTCAAATGCTCAAAATACAAACATTTACTTAATAAATATATATATATATATATATATATATATATATATATATATATATATATATATATATATATATATATATATATATATATAATTAGTACATTGTTTCTAAATAAAGTTTTTGAAAAATTGTTAGGTATTCCTGTTATTTGTGTTTGTTCCTACAGACAGACTTTCAAGACTCAAATTAGTCCGGAAATGAGGATTTTCATGCCAATTTTATAAAAAGTATATTGTCAAAATTGTTTTTAGAAAAATGTAAACCACACACTTCATCTTCAGAGCCACTTGTTTGTGAAGATGAACTGTGTGGTTTACATTTTTCTAAAAATAATTTTGACAATATACTTTTGTAATTCAACAATTTTAAAAATTTAAAACTTAGTAAATCTCAAGGCTGATAAATGTCAACTTAAATCGTTCCCTATACATTTAAAAACAATTTTCAAACGTTTTCATCAGACTGTTTTTCTCCAAGTTTTCCCAGTATTACTTTGATCCAGTCGACGAATTCATATTAAAATATGTTTGTTAATTTATCTTTCTTACGTGTATCCGAAAGTCCACTCAAAATTGTCGATCAAGGCCCATGCAAGGTATCCTTTTATATTAATTTGGCTGTCAATCATTGCCTGACGAATATCATTCAGATATTCCTGAAAATAATAATCAAACGTCAAAATAAATTTAACATAACATTAAATTGTTTATACTCGTAACCTTACATTATAGAAGTTGATTCTTTTGTAGTCTTGAAGTTCTCCTCTATCTGGGTAACCATTCTCGGTTATAATGATTGGATAATCGCCATAGTAACTTTTGATCCATTGAAGGAGATCTTTGGCTCCCCATGGACAAACCTAAAAATATATTAAAATAAAGCAGTACAAAGAGCTGCCTTTATGGACACAAACATTGCGATTGATGCTGTTGGTGTACCTGCCATTCATTTTAGGGTATGAAAGAATATATCTAGCAGTAGCCCGAAAATCTATATTTTTACCCTTGGTAAGGGAGGAGGGATCGTGCTAAAAATCGCATATCAAGATTTTGGTAAATGACCACGTTTAAGGTCCCTAGAATCCAATTTTAACATTTTCACGATGATGTGTGTGTGTGTGTGTGTGTGTGTGTGTGTGTGTGTGTGTGTGTGTGTGTGTGTGTGTGTGTGTGTGTGTGTGTGTGTGTGTGTGTGTGTGTGTGTGTGTGTGTGTGTGTGTGTGTGTGTGTGTGTGTGTGTGTGTGTGTGTGTGTGTGTGTGTGTGTGTGTGTGTGTGTGTGTGTGTGTGTGTGTGTGTGTGTGTGTGTGTGTGTGTGTGTGTGTGTGTGTGTGTGTGTGTGTGTGTGTGTGTGTGTGTGTGTGTGTGTGTGTGTGTGTGTGTGTGTGTGTGTGTGTGTGTGTGTGTGTGTGTGTGTGTGTGTGTGTGTGTGTGTGTGTGTGTGTGTGTGTGTGTGTGTGTGTGTGTGTGTGTGTGTGTGTGTGTGTGTGTGTGTGTGTGTGTGTGTGTGTGTGTGTGTGTGTGTGTGTGTGTGTGTGTGTGTGTGTGTGTGTGTGTGTGTGTGTGTGTGTGTGTGTGTGTGTGTGTGTGTGTGTGTGTGTGTGTGTGTGTGTGTGTGTGTGTGTGTGTGTGTGTGTGTGTGTGTGTGTGTGTGTGTGTGTGTGTGTGTGTGTGTGTGTGTGTGTGTGTGTGTGTGTGTGTGTGTGTGTGTGTGTGTGTGTGTGTGTGTGTGTGTGTGTGTGTGTGTGTGTGTGTGTGTGTGTGTGTGTGTGTGTGTGTGTGTGTGTGTGTGTGTGTGTGTGTGTGTGTGTGTGTGTGTGTGTGTGTGTGTGTGTGTGTGTGTGTGTGTGTGTGTGTGTGTGTGTGTGTGTGTGTGTGTGTGTGTGTGTGTGTGTGTGTGTGTGTGTGTGTGTGTGTGTGTGTGTGTGTGTGTGTGTGTGTGTGTGTGTGTGTGTGTGTGTGTGTGTGTGTGTGTGTGTGTGTGTGTGTGTGTGTGTGTGTGTGTGTGTGTGTGTGTGTGTGTGTGCGAGTGCGTGCGTGCGTGCGTGCGTGCGTGCGTGCGTGCGTGCGTGTGCGTGCGTGCGTGCGTGTGTGTGTGCGTGTGCGTCATTCGACCTCATCACACGATTCTACGTAAAATTTTCAGGTGATTAAAAAAATGGGTCAAATATTTTGATTCAAAGTTGTCAAACATCAGACAGCTTTTAACAGTGCTAATATTTAGTTACAAAAGTATTTACCTTTACGAAAGGACTAGCGCTTCCCGGCCAACTGCTAGGTTGCCAAGCATAAACCCCAGCATCATTCCAATACGAGATTTCATTGTCCCTCGCTGATTCTGGCATTGGAGATACCAACGCTGATGTGTACATATTGACTGTCATAAAATCTGCTGTTCCTTTGATATATTCAATCTCTTCTGGTGTGAAGAGTGGTAGTCGAGATCTAGGGAATCCCTCTGCTATGGAACGGTTACCAATACGGTCAATCATCTCTTGAGGGTAGTTACCTGTTCTGTAGAAAATTGGATTGGCAAACCAGCCGAACTAGAATAAACAAAAGCAGAATAATAGTATTGATTCGGCAATTACAGAAAGAAAGAGAAAATTTGTAAAAGATATTTCATCTGTTGTTTTCATTAACAAATTTGTTTTAAAAATCAAACTAACACAATTTTGAAACTATAGTCGATACTACGTTACATTTAGTTGATGTGGCCACAAATACCACTATATTTGGAAGCGTCTTTAGACAGATTCAAGATGGTCAAGAACGCGTGGTTTTAGTCGGGTATTATCAGGAGCAGCACTATTGCACTACCCGCCGAAAGTTTTTAGAGTTGGTGAAGATACGAGGTCTGTAAATAAAGTAATGAAACTTTTTCCAAACGAACGTTTATTTATAATTTAACTACAATTTAACTCAGTCTCCTTCAAAATAGTCATGCAGTGCCTGAGATGTAGTTTCCGGTCTTTATAGCAGTGCTGGAACTAGTGATGCACGCGAGGCGAGACGAGACGAGAAATATAAAATATCGATCTCGTCTCGTTTTCGGATCTGTAATCTCGATCTCGCTCTCGTTCTCGCACATTTTTTTGGGTCTCGTCTCGTTCTCGCACGAGAGTCTCGCTTTAAAAATAAGCACTTGCGCACTACGTATTTACGTAACAGTTTAACTACAAGAGACAAGTTCGCACCAATCGGACCGTCTTCCGTGTATTTGCAGTCGTGTAAGTATAAATATAATAAAGCGACAAAACACTAAATTCTGGTCACCAAATTATTTCAATACGCACATATTGTTTATTCATTAACGGTCACCAGAAAATGTGATAAGTTGGTAAATAATTTAATTTACCTGTAAAATATCCAATTTGTGATCTCTAAACTATTTCAGTACGAACATCTGTTAATACATTCTGTCATCGGTCAAACGAATTAAAACATTAGACAATTCTTTTTTGTAACTTTGTAAACCACTACATTGGTAACCCGCCGGCAACCAATCACTCTGCTTCTCTTTGTTTTGGCTCCCATCGACGCTTAATATAACATCCTTTACTTTTCAGGGGCAGCAAGAAAATGTTAACCGTGGTTTTAACTGGGGTGAATTAGGGACTGAAATATTGGAGAAAACTAGTTCTATTGAATGCAAAACCGATTTTGTCTTTATTTTGCATTTCCTCGTTCTGGGACCGATACCAATCGACTAGATAGACTCAATAATATAGTGACTTCATATAATTTTCACATGCACGTATTCTATGCACGAATTAGCGTTCATTCCACTCCTTGTACGGGGTATTTTTCACTGAATTTATGAGTCAAAGCTATAAAGTTACAAATACATTTTATTGCGAGACTTTCACAAGAATCTCGCGAGATATCTCGCTTCTCGCAGTTATATCGATCTCGCCTCGAATTTTAAACTGCAATCTCACTCTCGTTCTCATCTCGCATAATGCAACGAAATGAGACGAGATGCGAGAGTACTCTCGCCTCGTCGTGCATCACTAGCTGGAACCGATAAACCGGAATGGATTTCAGTTGATCAGTTATAGCCCCATTTACGTTATCTTTTGTACCTAAGTGATGTCCTTTGAATTTTCAATCTCGGGTAGAGAAAGAAGTCACAGAGACTCAGGTCAGGTAAATAAGGAGGTTGGGGAACGACAGACATGTTTTTTTTTTGTTGAGGAGTGCAATATTTGTGTACCATTTTCGCATAAATTTTTCTCATCTCCGGACCTTCGGAAAATACCTTGAACCACTTGAACACTTGGTCTTTTGAGAAAGCAGCATTACCGTAGGCCTATTGGAGTGTTGTCAGGGTCTCCGTCGCGTTGTACCCAAATTTCATACAGAACTTGATCGCACATCGTTGCTCGTAATTTCGCTTTAGTGCCGCAACCAAGAAAATTAATATACCAAAAAAGGTCTGATAGATACATAAGATGTTGAAGTGCACCCACTGTGCAGGGGAGACGCACAGTGTTGCCAGCTCTTGCGACCTGCCGCCAGGGGCATTAATTTATTTACAGACCTTGTATGTCAACATAGAAGTTAAATTTATTCACCCAAGCTCCAGATACTAAGGTTGAATGGAATATATAACCGTAACCTATCCAAACGTCTATCGCTTTCTACGTAGCTTTCAATGTAATGGCTGTAACACTTGTCTGATCGTACTACCTGACTAATATAATGTAACGATAAGTAAAAATCTTACACTAAACATAAGATTGACAAAAGATGCTTGTTTGTCTGCTGGATCATCTTCAGCTGGTTGGAACCAAGTTGTATCAATTGTCATTGATACTTCACCTAAAACAATGAACCATATATTTTTTAATTTATGACAGCACAAATATTGAATAATACCTCCTTGGGTTGGAAAATATTCATCCTTGTACATATGATAAACTTTGGCATGCGCTTTTAAAATAGTATAACCACACATGTAATCAGCTATTCCTGATTGGTTCACATAACCTGGTGCTAGATAAATGGTACCATACCCCAAAGCACATACATGTTTTGGTTCATTAAATGTTAGCCACATTTTGACACGATCTCCAAAACGATCGAAAAGAAGACGAGCATAATCAGCAAAAATGTCAATGAGGACCGGATTTGGCCAACCTCCTATATTCTGGAGCACCTACGATAGACAATTATTGTCATTATAAATTGGCACATCCAGCAATGGGTAATATGCCGTGATGATATATATATTTTTTTATTTAATGAATGTGGCAGAGATGAGGATGTTGAGATAGATGTTTGGAAAGACATGGAAAGATTGGATAAGAAATGAATGGATAAAAGAAGTGGATCGGGTGATAGAAGAAAGTTACAAGGAAGAAGCATATATAGGAAGAAGATTGAACAGCTTAGTAGTGGAGGGTAGAAGAAACCGAGGAAGATCAAACAGAATATGGAAGGACTGTGTACTGCGGAAAACTTGAGGGAAATGAAACTGAATGAGGACGACACGCAAAATTGGAGTGGAAGAAGAAAATCAATAATAGCGACACCTAACGAATAGGAGGAATACAAAAAACATCTTTTATCTTTTCTTATTATTATTTTTCTCTTACTTGAGGAAGATCCCAATGGTACATCGTCACCAACGGAGTGATATTCCTCGCCAATAACTCATTTATTACATTGTTGTAAAATTCAATACCAGGCTCGTTGACATAGTTAGAATAGCCATAGGGTAGTACTCTAGCCCAAGATATAGAAAAACGGTAGTAGTCCAGTCCCATATATTCAGCAAGTTTGATATCTTCCATGTATTTGTAATAAGAAGCACAGGCTACGTCTCCAGTAGTGTGGCCATCGATTAGAAAGTTATATTTGTGAGTGTATACGTCCCAAATGTTGGGACCTTTACCTGGAATAAAAAAGGAGAAAGAAATGAGAATTTAGGCGTTATGCTTTCGTAAAAAATTCGTGTATTCAATAACTATTCTTTATTAAAAACATCATTCATATTCAAATTCTTAGGATAGTACATACAATACAATTTTTTGCGTATTATATGACGAAAATGTTTAATTTTTATATCTTCTGAGTTTAGGTAAATGCATTAATGTGTGAGAAATGTCTTTACTTATTTTACTCATAAAGTAAACTTACCAGATACATTCCAAGCACCCTCAATTTGGTAAGCTGAGGTAGCAGCACCAAATTTGAATCCAGGGGGAAATGTGTCATTGTTGTATTGAGGATAGTCATCGTCCTGGCTGAAATTGTATTTAACTTTTATAAATAATAATAAAATGGTCAGTAGTCAGTAACAGAGTCGGCTGAAATATTTGCGAGTGCGAAGTTCAAGGCAAAAGAAAACTGCAGGGACATTTTTTTGCAAAAATATGGCTTGTAGAGTTAAACCAGATTACAATAATTAAGGAAGAAAAATTTAAAAAAAAGAAATACAAAAGATACCGAAAGAAATAATTTTATTTTTTGACAGAGGATTAAAACTTTAATAGGCTACGGCTCGGCAGTGTGCGTTGGTATCGGATCACTAGATAACACACTGTAAGAAACGTATTCAGCAGTTACTGCTAGGATAGGTGATCATCAAAGAACAGTGACTGCTGTAGCCCCAACATCAAACCGAGTCGGGGCGACATAAAATACTGTGGTCTTTTCCCTAGATAAACTTTTTATGACGTCAGAAAAATCCATGGTTCTTGATGATCGCTTTCGATAGATAATACCTCAAGTTCTTACAAATGTTCCTAACTTAGTTTTTTACGGCTTTCTGACCGTAGGTCTTAAAGCGAAATATCCAAAAGTGTAGGGCGATACATGAGCCAGCTCTGGTCATTAGTTTTTGGTAATAGTTAACCCTCGGACGGTGTGGTGGGGTATAACATACCCCACGACTAAATTGATGTATAACTTTCGAAATACGTACGCCAGTGCCATGTACGTTCCAGTAGCTTCAAATAACATTGAAATGAAAATATTTAAAGTAATATGATTACTCTACTCTTACTATTGCGCATGTTACAATGTTTTAAATTCGTTTTGGGTATAGTATACCCTACCACACTAATGGCGTAACGTTTTGAACAAAGGTTAAAAGTAATAGTATTTCAATATTTTGTTCTATTGATCTTATATTTTATCATATTTAACTGTATATTTACCAATTTATTTATAAAATTACCTGTGAGCAAGAACATGAAATACACTATTAACTTTATGGGAAGAAGTAAGGTCAGATCCTAAGTAAATGCCGTTTTTATAACTTTTATATAATTTCCAAAAAAAACATATAATCCCATTGAGTTCATTGTTTTTTCATTTTATTGTAAGCAAGCTAGCAGAGTCGTAATATTTTTTTACTTGGTGTATTTTCACACCATAACATTCCTTATATACATTTTAGGGTATCTAATACCCCACCACACTGTTCATGTAGTTATTTTCCAGCACACTGTCCGAAGGTTAATTCCTATCGATACTTTACTTCAATTTTTTCTTAAAGAATGAAGAAGAAATATTCAATTGGTAATTTCTACTTTGCAAATAAATATGTATAAATATTGCCTAATTTTCTGTGGGATTAAGTACATTTGCCTAGGGTGGCAAACGACAAAGGAAGTTAAATTTAAAATATTTTTATGTAGGCAGAAAAGGGCATGCAATAAACCATGAACACCGTTGATAGTATATTAAAAGCAAATGTACAAATTTAAAGGCAAACACGGTTCATCTAATGATAGATAATTTCGCAAAACTGGTCTATTTTATATTAAGTACTGCACAAAAAGGTCCAGTTGCTTTCGGTTTGTGAAGCTAAATAATCATTTCATTAAGACATCAATACAACTGTATGAATTAGCAAATGAATTTATTCTTTTGTAAATTGGACTATATTAAAATTGTACGGATGACGAGAAATAATTGGAGATGCAGTCGTGGTAAACAATGTTTATTAAATAGTAATTTAATTAACTTTCCTACGTTTCGATCCAAATGAATCATCATCAGGGATAGTTAAAATACAGATGAAAAATAAAATCATTACATTACAAAATTAAAAATGTAAGGATGAAAATGTCGTCAAAAAAAAAAACAACTAAAGATAACTAAAGTTAATTAAATTACTATTTAATAAATAGTGTTTACTACGATTGCATCTCCAATTATTTCTCATCATCCCTACAAACATACTAACAGTCAAGTAATACCAATAAATTTATATTAAAAATACCTTTTAATATAAATAAACAATGAAACTCTTGAAATTGTGTGTATAATCGTAATAATGCTAATATTTTAAAATAGTCTTGACCATCCTTACCTTGCTGTAGAAGAAAACAAACTAACACACAGCACCAAAAATATCACCATGACGATTCCTCGTTGACACAGTTTCCAACAGTTGAATTACTACATAGGCCTACTTACCTATTTATTATTTCATAAATGTTATTAAAATTTACATACTTAGATAACATTTTACGATTCTTGGAGATATATTGTATAAGCATACAGAAGGTTTATATTTATATTTGTATAAATTACAATGAGTTACATGAAAAACACATAAAAAATAAAATATAAAACATTTCCTGGTTTTAATCATCTCCGAAATATGTCCAGTTTATTTTCCTCGAAGATATAATTTGATTATACACTTTAGAAGAAAGTTTCGGTGTTCTACTTTGGTTTGGATGGGTGAAATCAACATGGTACAATCCGTATTTATCACTAAAATGGTTTCAAATTGATGAAAAGTTAATGATTTTAAATATTAATATGTAAATACATATAACCACTACGCCATTCAAAGTTGTCCAACAAACTCCAAAAAGTGTAGCCAATAACTTTGACTTTATCCAAATATATTGCTTTTAATACTTCATGTAGATGATTCTGAAACATACATATATAAGTCAAAAGAAACTAAATGTCACAAAATACCTTCAAAAAATGTATCCTTCTGTAATCTTTAAGTTCTCCATGATCTGGATAACCGTTTTCAAGAATAAAAATTTCTGGATCATCATAGTTATTTTTTATCCAATTTAATACCTTTCTCAAACCCCATGGAACAACCTAAAATCCAGCATTACTAACAAATATTTCTCTTTATTTTTTACTAACTTTTAGCCAGTCAGCGTCGCTCTCTTCCCAACTGTCATCAACAAAAGTTTTCACTTTCGTATCACCAAAGAACGATGGCATCATTTTTGTTGAGTTTTCATTCGTTGTCAGTCGTGCTGTATAATAATTAACGCCAAAGAAATCAAAGGTGCCTCTGATGTATTTTATTTCGTTGGCAGTAAATTTGGGAAGACGTGATTGTTTGAAACCTTGTTTATAACTTATATCGGATATAGAATCTTTCATTATTTGAGGGTAATCGCCAGTTTTGCTGTATATTGGATTTGTGAACCAACCTAACTAAATATGTAATAATATAAAGAAAATGAGAAAAGTTATTATTGAAAGATCATACAATAAATTGTATCATTCTTTCCGAAGAATCTATATCTTCCTTACTGTTAGATTTAGGCTCTTTCCACCTTATATTTGGCGCTATACTAAGTTTTCCTAAAATAAAAAAAATATTTGAAATCAAGTATAGTTTCTAGACGTGCGTATTTTGGATTAGGTAAAAAACTGCCTAAAGAGAAAAGTTGATAAACTTGGAAACATTGAATAACATAATATAACATATGTGTTAAGGTGCACCTTAAAAGAGGTCGAGTCGAATTTCATCCAGGCCGCCTCCTAAAATGGTTTCAAATAAAAAAATCTGATGTGGCCAGTACATTACCTTCCGTCACTTCTATGTATTTTGTATAAATGTCATGCAGAAAGTTCCTTGCAAAAGATTATATTTCTTGTACATTGCCTTAAGGCAGTTGTATGTATTTTATACAAATTCCATACGCAAACATACTGTCAACTGCACTTAACACTGATACCTTTCAATCAGAATTTTCTTAATATGACAGCTGTTATAGCATAGCTGGCTAATATATATTTAATTTCATTATAATTTTTTAACTCTACATCCATTTAATATGTAGTATAAAATGCATTCAAATCCTATAGAGAATAAAATATTCTTCAATATTTATAATAACACTAAATGTGAAAAAATGATATTTAACATCGTTTTTTCAAGAAAACCTGTTAAAATCTTCAAATGAGGGTACTTCCGGTTGCCCAATTATAACCTAATCTAATATGGATGTAAAGAAGAGGAATACGAAAGAATTATAATTTTTGGAATTGTAGTATTAGAGTTATCGCATTAGAAAATTTTGTCACACACACGCACGCACGAACGCACGCACGAATGCACGCACGAATGCACGCACACACGCACACACACACACACACACACACACACACACACACACACACACACACACACACACACACACACAGACATCATCGTAAAAATAGTAAAATCGTATAGTAGGGACCCTAAAACGTGCTTATTCATCAAAAACTAACCACCGATTTTTTTTATCAAAGACAATACCGTCCTTACCTAAAAGTGACGGAAGGTAAAAAGAATTGCACAGGCAATGATTCCGCTTAATATCATTATTTGACCTTGCCGAAATGCACTTGATTTTTCCCCTTTTAAATAAAATTGGATTTTGACACATTTTGGAACTGTATTTTTGTCAAAGGCAATAAGAGGTTTCAAAAATCCACTCAATATTGGTATATATATATATATATATATATATATATATATATATATATATATACATATATATATATATATATATATATATATATATATATATATATATATATCCACATATTCTTGGGTCACTCTAGTATATATATATATATATATATATATATATATATATATATATATATATATATATATATATATATATATATATATATATATATATATATATATATACTAGAGTGACCCAAGAATATGTGGACAAAATTTAAAGACCCAGTCAATATCTTTAAGACAATTGAAGATAGCTTTTTTGGTCTTTTGTGATAGTTTAACCATCTATAATTATCTTAAGAATAATGATTGGGACTTCAAATTCTGTCGGGTCATTTTACTATATATTCCAATATTGAGTGGATTTTTGAAACCTCCTATTGAGTAGGAAAAAATAAAGTTCCAACGTGTGTCAAACCCTAATTAAGTGCATTTAGACACGGTCAAATATTAATATTAAGCGGAATCATTGCCAGCACAATTTTTATTTATTTATTTGGAACCACTATAAGGGGCGGCACGGTTAAAATTCGACCCCTTTTAAGGTCTACCCTAATATGTATATACATATACCGGAAGTTCGACAATATTTGAGGAATGTATCAGTAATGAACATGAATATATTAGAATTTATTTTTTGTGTCTTGGCTTGCCTGCTAAATTACCCCTATTTTTCGTTCACCTGTACGTATAATTCTATAAGTATTATTTTGTTCTACCTTTATATTTCGAATAGTACTTTTCTTTATACAAATGATAAACTTTTGCATGAGCTTTTAATATGTTATGGGCACACAAATAGTCTGCTATTCCAGACATATTAATATAATATCCATAATCATAAACACAAAATTGTTTTGGTTCATTTATTGTTATCCAATATTTTACTCTGTCTGCAAAATTTTCAAATACAACTCGACTGTATTCTACGAAATAATCGACAATTAACGGATTAGTCCATCCTCCTAATTCCTAAAAAAATAAAAGTAGAAATAATAATATTAATAACAATAAAAATTAAAATGTTACTCTTAAAGTTTGTGGCAGATCCCAATGATATATAGTTACCATCGGTGTTATATTATATTTTATTAATTCATCTAGTAGATCATTGTAATAATTTATTCCTTTTTCGTTTACATTATACGAAAATCCTGTTGGTAAAATTCTGGACCATGATAAAGAAAATCTATAAAAATTCGCTCCTAAATCTGTTAAAAGTTGTACATCTTCTTTATATTTGTAATAAGAGTTACTAGCATTATCACCATTACTTTTATCTCTAATTTTTTCTGGGTAGTCGTGAGTTAGTCTGTCCCACACATTTTCACCTTTCCCTACAATAATAATAACAATAACAATAAGTAATCTTGTACTGTTTTAAATGTATAGGGTACGGTATTTAAGTTGACATTTATCAGCCTTAAAGCTTAACACAAGATTTGTGGGGAAATTTTAGAAAGAAAATAATATTAGTACTTCATCTTGTCTTTCTTTGAATCTGGACTAACTTTCTATTAAATATTTTAAAAGAAAAATTCAGAAAAACGGAAGAAAATGCAATATATAATTTAATAAAAAGTAGCCGATGGGAAGGCAAAGAGAACGAAGAATAATAATGGTGGAATGACATGAAGAAAGAGGCGGACAAGGAAGACAGGAAGGACGTCAAGGGTGTAGAGGGAATTAAAAGCGAGGAAGGCTGAGAAGTTGAAAGACAAGGGACATGAAGGACAAAAAATGGTGAAATGACGGCGAGAGTGTTGAGGCCTGGAAGGATGTGAAGTACGTAGCGTATGAGACAGGCAAGGACGAGGAGGAAGACAGGAATGATTTTAAAGATGAAGGTGGCAAAGAGGATAAGGAAGGCAGAAGAGACATCAACGATATAATATAGAGAAAGAGGTGTATGAGGAAGGTAACAAGAACATCCATAGTCAAGGAAAAAGAACGCGGAATTTGGAACGTTAGATTGTGCATTTTACATTATTATTAACCATTCTAGAGAATATTCTGCAAAACAGTGAATTCGCTAGTTTTCTTACTAAAAGTTAAGATTGTTAACATATACTGAGTTTATATGCAGTTTTCAGACCGTTTTCAAAACGTTTTTAGTTTTGAAAACGCCATGTATACAGTGTCAAAACGGTTTTGAGTTCTCACAAACCGAAACTAAATTTCATGGCTTTGACTTGAAAACTAGCTTCAAAACTACTCATGTAAACACTTAAAATTCAGTTTCGATATTGCGCACGCGTACATAGTAAAACGTTTCTGTCGCTTTGTGTTACTTGGTGTTGGTAACCTATAAATAAACTGAGAGTTGTCTAGTTTTAGTGCGTAGTGGTACAAACTAGAAAAAATAATTGGACTAATGACAAAATGAAGAATTTTGAGTGAAGAGAATCTTTCACTTACATCAGCAAAATGCGCATGCGCCGTAATTTTGACTGAAAACTGAAACCATTTTCAAAACTGCATGTAAACGTAGTAAATGTCGGTGTGTTACAATTTAACCACGAAGTTACAGAATAGGCCCCTGGGCATTACCTCCATAATGGATGCTCGGTCTAGTATATGTCTTTCCTTGGCTATGGTTCAGGCATACAACGTTGGGGATTCGAACCCTTCGGTATTCCAATCGGTTGGTAATTTTTGTTAAGTACTTTAATAAAATAGATAAACAAGAAGTGCTGATGAGGACAATTATCATCTTATTTTATTTTTACATATTTCCCAAAATGTATAAGTGTGTATACATATATGTATAATAACTGCCGACTTATACAGCGAAACCATTCTGGCAAAATAAATATATACCAGTACTAACCGTCTATATCCCAAGCTCCTTCAATTTGATACGAAGACGTTGCTACTCCAAACAAAAAATTATTTGGAAAAGTGTTATCATCACAAATAACTCTTAAAATATATTTGTTTTAAAACAAATTTTGTTTATTAATGCATATGAACATTACCTGTAACAGTTTTGTATAATAAATACCATTAAAACACACCAACTATAATCACACATATCGATTTATGAACTTCAAATAAATATTTATTATTACGCTAATTCAATTTACATGTTATTTGATACATATTTCCTATTTAGATATTAACAAACATATGTTTCATATGAAATGTAAATACATTACTATCGATTAGGTTTCATGTTTCACAAACAATATCGGTGTTGTGCTAACAGATTTATTAACACTACTAGCATTACTATTTGATTATTTGAAACTGAATATGCTAGATTATTTTCAGAATGTGGGATCCAATTTAGGTGTCTATCTCTGATGAGATCTCGGTAGAAGTAGGCGGATTTTTTGTAGTAGCGTTCTTTAATAGGTGTATTGAATTTGACGCCGAATAGGCCGTACCTTTCTCTAAAAACAATGATGATGTTTACTTATATTAACAATAATTACAGTAATAATATAAACCGGGGGCTAGTGATATGTAAAAAATGTATCATGGTATTCTAAATACTCACCCTTGGTACTTATTTAAATACCCTGGCGAACGATTTGCTGTCTTCTCCGGAAAAAAGACGATCTACCTAGCTGTGGATCTTGACAAAACTGTTTTTTTTTTAAATGATGCTTCAGAATTTAGTTATTTTCTGTATAGGACTTCCATAAAATGACATAAATGCCAGCCATTTTCAATTGTTGCAGAGGGCGCTAAAGCCTTTTATTACTGGGCTTTACTCAACGGATAATTTTTACTATAACAGACAACAAAAAAATGTAGGTCCGATATAGAATACGTAGATACTAAAATATCATTTTTTTAAACAAATTTGGGTCATGGCCCACAATGACCCATAGCTAGGTAGATCGTCGAGCCAGTGTTTGGAATACCATGATACATTTTTATTGTAACACTAGCCCCGATCTAATACACATATAGGCTGATGAGTGGAACTCTCGAAGACTTTACGATCATATTTTCGTAATTTCACATTTCCCTATTTATTTTACGTAAAAATTCTTCAAATAAGAGTTGTAGAGCATAAAATTCTGCATCAATAAGCATTAATTAATTATTTCGATAACTGTCCTGAAAAGTTCATATTTACATAACAAAAAAACTTTCATGCTCGAATTAACTTAAGGAAGTTGAAAATATCGTTCAACTAGCATGATATGAATATCCTACTAGCACGATATGAGTTTATCGCATTGACGAGACTAAATCAGCATAGCCAGGCAGCTTTGGCTTATTTGATTGTTTCAAAAAGTAGAAAGTATTGAATTGGCATTTGAAATAAAATTCTTGAAAATACTTTGCTATTCTTTGTGGTCGTATAAAAAATAATGTTCATAACTCGCTGGAAAATAACATCGTATTGCTCACACACGCAAGATGTTTCTCACTTTCGATACTCGTTATGAAAAATACGATATCATTACAAATAAAAATAAACTAACCTAGCTTGACAGATACATCGTTAAACATTTATTAATATATTTGTTTCGATTCCATGGCTTTCGCTATTTTTGGAGTGATTTTCGACATTTTCATACATAATTTCTGCCATTATAACGCATTCAAAATTAATTTAGTTTGTTGGTTCAGATATAGAATTCTATGCATTACAATTTGAAGATTTTTTATCTAAAATAAATAGAGAAGCTGCAAATTACGAAAATATAATATTACATATTAAAGTCACTTTGAATAAATGCATGAAAGCAAAATTTAGTGTCATTCCTCAATAATTTTAATTCTAATTGCTCACCTGTATCCTCCAAACCATTCAAAATTATCTAACAAGCTCCAAACGGTGTAGCCTTTTACGTTAATTTTATCTTCATGTATAGATTTTAATAGATAGTATAAATGGTCCTGTAATACACAACAATTAAATTGAAATATACTATCGTAAACAAGGTACATACTTTCAAGTACAGTATTCTTCTGTTGTCGTTACTTTCACCGATATCGGCAAATCCGTTTTCCGTTATAATGACGGGAATATCTCCATATGTTTTTTTAATCCAGTTTAAAAGTTTGCGTATACTCCAGGGCACTACCTAAATTAACATTTAAGAATAATTTAAATTTAATAACGTTACTGCCGGTGTACCTCAAGGCTCGCGTCTAGGACCCATTTTATTTAATCTGTATATACATTAAATTCAATTTCAGACTGGTTTGTAAATTGTAAATTTGTTATTTACTGATGATTCGAAACGTAATAGATCTATTTTGACTACTTTAAATTGTATTTTGACTCAAGATTTGTTGCGGTTGCGATTGTAGAATTTTTGTTATGAAAATAATTTTTTGTTGAATTTAAACATGTTTTACGAATTATAGAATAATTATTATCCATATTATGTGAAACGAATCAACGCGGGAATCATTTAATAGTGATCCTGCAGTAATATTGAGCTATGTTCTCAAGCATAATAGCATAATAGGATTGGTCTACAGAACAGCTAAATCATATGGAAGAAAATAATCATTAATATTATAATTCAACGCATTAATTCGTTCTATAATTGAATATGCTATTCAAGTATGAAATCATATACAATATAAATATTAAAATATTAATCAAATTGATTCAATTCAAAAGAAATTCATCGCACTTTTAAATTACAAGTTTAAACTTTGTACTTCAGCTATCAATCATTACATAATAAATCTAATTAAATTCCTTGGTATGCAGAACTAATACTGATGTGACTTTTAAAAAAATATAGAATAGCTATTAATCATATAGATACAATATCAGATAAATTTTTCATTTACCATCATTTAAAGCGGGGCAGTCTTACTTTGCTATGCAAGTAAATTTATTCAAATAATTTTTAAAATTGGATTTATGTTTGTCATATAATGAGAACTTTTAACATTTAGATTTGTTTTCATTTATTCTCAACCATTTTAAAAAAGCTGTACTTATTTAAATACTACTTACAGTAAGTTTTCTATCTTTGTGTAAATCTGTGAAAGCTTGTTACATGATATTCTATTAGCTTTCCGTATTTTTTTATAAATAAATAAATAGTTTTCCTAATAATTGTCTAATATTTACACTTCACCCAAATAAATAAAAACGTTACAATATAATTATTTGTTGAATGTATCTTACTTTAAGTCTTTTGGCAGAAGATCCAGGCCATTTTGGATTCTTCCAAACATTGACCCCAATATCTTGATAAAAACTAGAACATGTACTAAATATTTCATGTTCTTCTTGTGATACCATGCTAGCCGTATACATATTCAAACCTAAAAAATCAGAAGTTCCTTTAATGTATTTAATTTCTTCTTCACTTAAAGCTGGTAATCTAGAATTTCTGTATCCTTCTTTTTCACTTCTAAAAGATATTCTTTGTTGCACCACTAAAGGATAGTC
Source organism: Harpalus rubripes (assembly GCA_963082715.1). NCBI lineage: Eukaryota > Metazoa > Arthropoda > Insecta > Coleoptera > Carabidae > Harpalus > Harpalus rubripes. Next base: position 24,357,998 of record OY720464.1, read on the forward strand.
GCCTTTTTCATGGAATATAGGATTACCAAACCAGCCGAACTGAAATTAAAACGATAATGCAAGCTGGGTACAAAAGTAATCACTCGATTTCCTGCAGCAGTAACTTTGTTAGTAAATAAAAAATTGGTTATGTTCAATATGTTTATTTAAACGTTCAATTTTTTCCTCATTAAGTCGCAAAGGTAATATCGCTCAAGTGGAAGCCGCCAGAGTTGATATAGAGATGGGCTCGTTTCTGGTGATAAATTCTCCACTTCTGGTCGCATGTTCTCCTTTAGGGCCACCAAGGTCTATGGCTTGTTAGTATAGACCCGTGATTTCAGAAAACTTTAAAGAAAGAAGTCTGGAACGGTCTAATCGGGTGATCTTGCGAGCCAGTGCAAATCGCCAAAACGAGAGACTATGCGGCCGGGAAACGCTTGCTGCAGAATGTCCATTGTGGCTCGAGCTGTGTGTGCGATTGCACCGTCCTGCTGGAACCACATGTTCTCTAAACCCAATTCGTCAATTTGGGGCAGCAAGAAGTCGTTAATCATGGTTCTGTAGCGCTCACCAGTCACAGTAATAGTGTTGCCTACGTGGTTCTCGAAAAAATATGGGCCAGTCACCTTTCCTCCGTAAACGCAGCACCAAACAGTGACTTTGAGAGGATGTAATGACTCTTCATGCAATATACGCGGATTTTCAGTGCCCCAAAAGCGATAATTTTGATTATTAACGTATCCGCATAGGTGGAAATGCACCTCGTCGCTCGTGATGATTTTTAATGGAAAAATCATCCTCATCGCGGTCAAGGTTTAGGAGGGCTTGGTTGTAATTCACACGCAATTGGCGATCTGCAGGCAATAGCTGTTACACTGTTTGAAACACCGTCTACTGATGCTCATATTGAGTCTCGTCGAGGCGAGCAGCTAAACGCCACATTGTTTGTCCAGTTGGTGCCATACATCGACCTTTCAAATAGATTGAGTGTACTAGCAACATCCTTGTTCCAAGATAACGGTGCAGATATATGTCTCCATCCTTCAAGAGAACGGAAGTTAGGAAGATGAGGCAAAATGAAAAATAACAAATTTCAATTTGTTATGAAATTTGTATGGAAAAAACAATTATTTTATTTAATTTAATACAAAATACAATGTTCCCCCATGACTCAACTAGCAAATAGTACAAATATTCTTATAGCACAATGAACGAACAACTCAAACGAACGAAACCTGAACGTGAAATAAGAATGACGTGGATGCGAAACGTGCGGATGTTTACATGAAAATGTACAGTTTTGTAATAGAGAAAGATATATACGGCTTTATGCATGAAAGAAAGAGTACACAACGTATGCGCAGTATACTTTTACAGATGACTTCCGTTCTGTTGAAAGATGAAGATATATTTCTGCACCGTTATCTTGGAACATTATTGTAGCATAGGCAAAATAGGCTGCGCTGGGTCTATAGTTTAGAAGGTCGATAGTGCCATACGACCAGGGAATCGACGACGAAATACACATTGAGTCAAAACTACAGACCGATTATGTGACAAAATTATTGCGCGTTCTTGAGTATAGCGAGTCATGATTTTTCTAAGTGAATTTTATGTTTGTTTACTTCACAAATGTCAAAGTCGCGATGATAACATGAGAGCATCTTCCGATAGGGTGATAACTTTTGTGCCATCTTATATATAGAAATATGAGAATGAAGATAAGAAATACATACATCAAATTGCAGCTTGCGTTCGGATGCTTCTGTGTCGTTGATTGTGGCTGGTTCGAACCATTCTGTATGAAGAGAGATTGCTATTTCTCCTAAAATAAAACAGAACAAGCAGTAATTGACGCATGAACCAATTGTGAAAATAAATGAGGACTCTTTAATAATACATTTTGTAGCCAAGGCTCCTTAACAAGAGTATAGATTTGTAATAATCCGACAGTATATTCCAAACATGGCCAGTTTAGGCGTTGGAAGATTTATTGTTGTCTCGAAAAAAGTCATCCATCGGATTAAACATTATGTAAAGAAAGCCTTATGGTTTCCAATTGCACTGGATGACTTTTGTATTCGCAATAGGGTTAAATTTAAATAAGGGCAGGGATGGGGTTGTATTGGGTTGAAATTGTAGGTTGTGAAGGGAAATCCATATTATTAATTCAGTTAGCTCGGAAAGATTATAATAGCCAACTATCTGATTATTCGAAAAAAACACGCTAACCGACTAATAGCAATAATCAGTTTGATTTTATATAATTAATCGTTCAATCGATTTTCTGTTTTTGTAATTCTCGTAACCTAGATAATGAAATAACCGATTACAGGAGTAATTTTGATAATACTATATGTCTATACTGTGGTTCAATTGCGTAAAACTGAATTTGCTGATTAGAACCATGGCTACGTATGAAAAATGCATTGAGCATTGTAAAAGTGAACAATTTACTCGTAATTATTTTTAATTATTTATTGTTTTCCCACCTTTTTGCTGTTTCCTGTATTGGTTGTTATACAAATGATAGGCTTTAGCGTGGGCTAACAGGACTGTCTTTCCACATAGATATTCCCCTATGCCGGAGGCTTTAATTCCTGGAGCCATACGTCCTTCGCCATATCCGTAAACACAGATCAATTTCGGCTCATTAAATGTCAACCACATTTTCACCCTATCGCCGAAATTCTCGAATACAACTCTTGCATAATCCTCAAAGTAGTCGGACATGATAGGGTTGGGCCAGCCGCCTAGATCCTAAAGAATTTGTCCGACATGAAATTATTTCTAATTTTTCATTTATCTAGGGATTGTAAACAATCGCCGCTTTCCCTTCCTAACCGGACTCACCGAGCCGCAGTTTTATGTATCATTACCGTACTGCCGGTTAGATTTCAACTATTTATTCATTTTATTTAAGACGTATTAACTTATATTCGCAGCATCCGAGTGTAAAAAAATGTAGCTATATTTCAAATTTTTTAAAGACAAATCACACCTTGTCGGTCTACGAAATTCCAACGAAAGGAATATGATTCGATGACGTCATAACCACCGGCCACCGTGCTGACTTATTTCTAATTTTTAAATAGTGGAAAAGTGTCCCGTGTGCTGCTCTCATAATAGCTTTAAGAGCCCATTAAATGATGCATAGTAAGCGCCTTTAAACGATACAGACATATCGTAATATGGGCTTCCAAGACTAGGGCTTTTAAAAAAATACTTATTGGATATCAATGTTCATAATAGTAATATTAAGGTGAATATAATCGTTAATTTTCTCGTGGCCGCGTGCCGGAGTGTCAAGTCGCGAATCTGGGGAACCGGGTTCGATCCCGACCGACGCCAAATATTTCGAATTTTAAATGGCACTAAATTGACCCCTGTGGTGCACTCTGCACGCTAGCAATGAGTGCCCGTGAGGTGACGCCTGGTAAACGACCGCACGGTACAAATATGTCATCATCATTACCGATATCTGCATACGAAGCAGATTGCCACACCCAGCAAATGGGTAATATGCCGTGTTGATATATTTATTTATTTATTTTCATTTTCTGATTTATACTACTCTGATATGAAAATGAAACTTTATTGCATATAAATGGTGCGGTTAAAATTCGGTATCAGCCATGTGTGTGACGTGCTGGGGACTGGTAAATGCTATTGGTTAATATAACTTAGTAGTGCCGTTATGCCGTTAAATGGCGGCGTACGAAAAATGTCAAAAAGAATTGAAATAAAAAGTAAGTAAAATGTTTATGCTGAAAATTAAAATTTATCGAAATAAATATAGTATATTCATCAGTTATTTATAAATTATGTTAACATGATAGATTTGATGTAGTAACCTAATTTTTTATTTTAGATTATTCGACCATCAGGAAAATATTTAGGATATTTATCTTGCAATTATTTCTTTCCAGTAATATGAAAATAAATTCAATTTCCACATATTTCATCAAATTTTTTGGTATCCATTGCAGTCTATTTTCTACGTGATCCACTTTTTTCTTCCGTTCATATTTTGAGAAAAAGAATGAATTCAAATGGTTTTATTTCAATTATTATTACAACCCGGTACGCAACGTATAGTACCCGTCATAATTACTATTATTATAATAATTACTTTTCCAATGTAGAAACAAATACTAACCAACAAAAATAATCGAACTGTCACCAGTCATATCGTAAACAAAGATGGGTATACAGCACTAACTTTTGTTATCTTGTCTAAAGTTTGCACATGCGCATTGAATTTTTGAAATGGTCTATAGCCGCTTGAACGCGTAAACCGGATACATGTATCGCCTCCACCATGTTTACGCTTGTTTTGACGTGACACGAAACGAAGTACCCAGCGGGTTTGTCATATATGCGACTCACTTAACTCTAGAAACGTATGTTCTTGGTGTAGATGACGTCACCCGCGCCGTCGATTTAGTCGGGCATAATTTAATGATAGCTTTTTCGATTGGCATGCTCGCAAATCGCTCGGAACTTAAGGATATTTGCCGTCTGACGTCATGTTCGATCAGCCATTTGCTCTGAAAGTCACAGCAGAATATCTTGCTCGCGGAGCGATCTGCAAGCGGATTTCTGTTCTCAATCGAATACGATGCGAGATGCTCGCTTGCTCTGAAATTTCCAATCGAATACAGCTGTTGTTCGCAGAGTGACCTGAGAGCAGCAGCGAGCACCCAATCGAAAACGCTTTGAACCGTAATTTTTTTTTCTAGCGTATTAGAAACTTTTCGGCGAAAATACAAAATACAGATCTAATATTTTTATGTACAAAGTAACATATTAAAAAATCTGGTATGGCCAACACAATACCTCCCGCCATGTACCGCTCGAGTCACAAAAAAGATTAAGCTAATCTTTATTTTTGTGACCCCATGAGGTCTCATAGCCGGGTGCCTGTGTGTCAGGTCGCGAATCTGGGGAATCCCGACCAACGCCAAATATTTCCAATTTTAAATGGCACAAAATTGACGTCTGTAGTGCACTCTCCACCCTAGCAATGAGTGCCCATGAGGTGACGCCTGCTAAGCGCCGGCACTGTGCAAATATTTTATCATTACGGATATCTGTGTACAAAGCATATTGGCACACCTAGCAATGACTAATAAGCCGTGGTGATATATTTATTTATTTATTTATCTACTTATATTTGGATTAGCGAATTTTACTCTAATTTTGGCAGTTTATTTCTTAAAATATAGTCTAATCTAATCCAAGTAACTGCATTTTTGATAATAAAATGAAGAATTTTAAATACTTGGATAAAATAGAATTCACTAATCCAAAACTGAGAATTAGCTTAAACTTTTTGGCGAATCGTTAATTTTTATTAATCTAAATACATACCTACATATTTACATATGCTGGAAACTCTATTGATTTCCTTTCCTATTGTTCTATTTACATATTTCTTTTTAAACTGTTACTATTATTAATTTGAAATGGTTAGTTCTTTGACAGTGACATTTATCTGTCAGTTACATACATTTGAATAACTGCCAAGGAGTATTGTTTGTTTAAAGCGTAGGCTCAGGGTTTTAAATTATAGATAATTTTATAAATTTATCCATATAATATGTAGAAAAAGTATTAATGCAAATCTGTAGAAAATTTAATAATCATTAATTTTTATAATAACATTAATGTCGAAAAAATAACATTTAAAGGTATTTTTCGAAGAAAAACTATTTTGAGCTTAAAGTGTCATTTCCGGTTATCCGATTTACACCAAAATCTAGTGGGCTCTTTCCGATACAAAAAAAGTTCGAAATACAAGGTTTCAAAATTTTCTGTATTATAGTATTTGAGTTAGAGTGGAGGATCCACACACATATACACACAGACATCATCGTGAAAATGTTAAATTGGATTGTGGGACGTTAAAACGTAGTCATTTACCAAAATCTCGATATGCGATTTTTACCACGATCTCTATACCTCCCTTACCAAGGGTAGCGGGAGGTAAAAAATGATAAAAAATTGAAACCCTTATTACCGACCTCTGCGAATAAGTGCAGATTGGCACTTTCAGGAAAGGGTATAAATTGTTTTTTTTTTAAATACCTGCAGTGCTTGTGGTAAATCCCAATGATATAACGTGGCAAACGGTTTTATTCCACATTTCAGCAACTCGTCGATAAGATTATTATAATATTTGATTCCTGCTTCATTTATATTATTAGATTGTCCTGTTGGCATAATCCTTGCCCAGGATATAGAAAACCTATAAAAATCCACTCCTAAAAACTGTAAAAGTTGGACATCTTCTTTATATTTGTGGTACGAATCACAGGCAATATTTCCTGTTGAACGATCGTTAATTCTTTCGGGATAGGTATGGGTGAATCTGTCCCATATATTTTCACCTTTTCCTATAATTTATGTGTGAAAATGTGAAAAAGTAAATGGTTTTTTAATAATAATTACCGTCAACGTTCCATGCTCCTTCAATTTGGTAAGCAGAAGATGAAATGCCGAGCAGAAATTTTTTTGGAAATGACAGTTTCTCACTGGTACAACTAAAATATAAAATTATTAGTAAACTAATTAAATTATTCTTTGAATTCGTACATATGTATCGCTATTAAACTAATAAATATTAATTTGATTTTCATTATTCCAATATCTGCTTTTGGTGTTAACTGGATGATTGTTCAAATGATACTATTTTATTATTAATAAATTCTGGTGATAATTTATGGGTTCCTGTTTGATTTTCTTCAGTAATTATTGATGATAAACCAGTTATAATTAATATTTACTAATATTGTTGTACTATGATTTCATTTTGAATTCACTATTATGTCCAGTCGTATATTAAAAAATAACTACAAACACTAATTATTACAATTATTATTAAACATCCTAAAGTAATCCATAAATATTTTCTGCAGGTGTTAAGCAGTTAAAATGATTATACTTTTGCTGAAAATACATAATTTTGTTTGTATAAAAATGGAATTTTGGGCATTGTAACGCCTGGAAATTTACAGTAAATCCGCATTAAAAAGTAGGGCTGCTAATTTGTTTATGTTGCTAAGGATGGGTAATATATAAACGGATTTGAACAAAGTTTGTTTGACATTTATAATCATAGGAAACTGAATCGTTTTGGAAATTTGGTATTTTAGTGACTGCAATATTTTTGACGTTTTGTTTGACAGTCCAGCTGGCAGTTGCAGACGCCATTTTACTTTATATAGAGGTTGAAAGAGATAATAACGGTTAAATTGAAAAGATTTATTGTAACTTACATGACCACATTTTAAGTGTAAATAATTATATTTTACGAAATACTGAATCGTAAAAGTCTTATTATAGAGCTCTGTCTCGAATGGTAGAGAGAGTTTTTGCGGGCTAGCCTGTAAACAATTTTACGGGCTATTAAAACCATAGAAATATATATATATATATATATATATATATATATATATATATATATATATATATATATATATACAGATTTATTTATTCATTATTTTGCCATATATTTTCAAAATCTATTTCGATCAAATAGTTTAATGTATTGTGCTGTATGTACGTTCCAATAATATATTTTTTCAAATCATTTATGATTCAGTATATCATAAAACATTGCACAATGCTCAACCGTTACCCAAAATTTACGTGCTCGCACGGATAATAAGCTCGCTTCTCTCGCTCGTTAGGTACAGTTCACGCCCGTAAAGGTCTAAGTAACGGCCTTGCAATGTGCAAGCATGCATTGAAAAAACAATAAACAAATGCTTGTTGATTTTTCTTTTGACGTTTACAAATCTATGTCATTTGAAATTAAAGCCTTCCGATATTACCAACGTAGAAAAATCCTAGTATTTAATATGTGGACAATTACTAAAATTCCTTAAAAAATTTATGGAGAAGCTGGCACAAAAACACCTTGTGTGTCACATGTCCAGAAACAGCATTGCTAGTGCTCATATTTATAGGCCTCGCCTCAAGTACAGTTGCTAGACAAGTGATTTTTTTGAAATTTTCCCATAATTAATTATCATCGATGGATCTGGTTTTGCAGACTAGTCTCTTCATTTCATACCACAGAAGTTCGACAAGGTTCAATTCTGTTATGTTTTGTAACTTACATTTGAATCAAGGGAAACATAATTAATTTTTACAAATTAGCAAATACTACCATCGCTTTCATCAGTTCAATTTTATGTGCAGTTTTATTTATATCTTTTTCTTTAGAAAATCATCTTCATCCTTTGTGACAACTGTACCTCGTCCACATCGTCGTAATCGTCGTTTACACTTTTTCGGATTTTGTCATGTGTAATCTCTTAATCGTGTCCGTCTTTATCGTGTTTTGCTCTAATCCATGCCGTGGGTAATTCGACCATTTGTCTGGGCTAATCTGCCGGTCGATCTCGCGTTAAGGCCCTTTGTGCATCGAGGAACGCATAGAAAACCCGCGACAGGTCGGAGATCTGATAGCTTCTTACAGGGAAAAATGTCAGACGGGGTAGTAGATATGAAAGGAATAGAAGAATTAGTTATTGAAGTAGTTGAGATTGGGAAAAGAAATGCTGGAAATGAATGGACATTACATTATTTACATTGTAATTTTATATATATATATATATATATATATATATATATATATATATATATATATATATATATATATATATGGATGAAATGTAAAAAACAATGAAATATTATTAATTAAATAAAAGTTTTTTAAACGATAAATATTTAAAAAAAAGGAAATGACGATTACTATGGTTAAACAATATTAAATACTAATTTAAGACTAAGAATATAATTAACCAGTTAAACACTAACACTAAGATTATTTATTTATTTAAACAATTAACACAACTATTTATTTTTACGCTATTTATGTCACTAATTATTTATATCACTACTTATGTATATCACATTCAACTGTCCGACCTCCACAGCGTCTATATACTTAACTGACTTCTACAGTGTCTGTATACTCAACTGCCCGGGCGAAATTCATTCCTTTCAACACTCTTTCTGAACTCTCTTCAACTTTACTAATTAACTGACTTCCGATCCAGTATCATCAACCCTCCGTATGCCACAACTCTTCAACACTAATGCCGAGTATCCACTTCCACTCACCGTTACTGTCCCCGTAGTCTCTAGCGTCCCAATACTCCTCAACACTACCGAGTATTCACTTCCACAGCTATCCCAGTATACCAGTAACTTCCCGAGTACTCCACTCGACACATACGCTATGCTACTAAACTGACTAACTGCCTTACATCCTATCTATGTAACTAGCTCCCGGGCATAACTGCGTCCCTTTTATACAGGGTGTTTTTCAACTTCGGGTAGAAACTTTAAGGGCATATAGTACTGACCAAAATGAGTAAAAAAGCTTAATCAACATGGGTCTGATCTTCGACTGTTTTCGAGAAAGACGCCTTTTTAAGAGAATCGAAGAAAAACTGATAAAGATAATGATTGAACTTAATTTTGTCTACACCACTGAGGTAATTTTATAATTTTTGTCATGACTTGCTTGTTATCCGTGCGAGCACGTAAATTTTGGGTAACGGTTGAGCATTGTGCAATGTTTTATGATATATTGAATCATAAATGATTTGAAAAAAAAAATATTGGAACGAACCTAAAACACAATACATTAAACTAATTAATCGAAATAGGCTTTGAAAACATATGGCGAAATAATGAATAAATAAATCTGTATAGGGCGCGAGCAGACACGTGACTCGAGGGACCTTGACGTGCTTAGAATCAGCTGATTTGTGTGCGCATGTCATTTTGACAAGAACAATGTCATGTTGACAAGACCACTGTTTTGGTTTATTTGGATTTTAAATTGCTAAAATGTAATTATTTTTAATTTCATGTGTTTTACTCCCTAAAAATTATAAAATATTAACATTTTAGCAATTCAAAATCAAAATAAGTTAAAACATGAGTCTTGTCAAATTGACAATGTTCTTGTCAAATTGACAATGTTCTTGTCAAATTGACAATGTTCTTGTCAAATTGACATGCACACACAAATCAGCTGATCCCAAGCAAGTCAAGGTCGCTCGAGTCACGTGTCTGCTCGCGCCCTATATACATATATTTCTATGGTTTTAATAGCCCGTATGTCATGCCTTTTTAATCAGATATGTTGGGGTTATATGCCAACGCCATTCCTCTGTCCGTTTTTAAAGCAGTCGTACCACCTTTACAAAACAAAAAACACCAAAAACTGTGTATTTATAGATCTTTTTAACGACATGTTTTCAATGCATTCATAGACTTATAAAGACACCGAAATAGAAAAATGTAATATACTTGCTTGAAATGAAAACTGATCAACAATAATCGTACAAGTACAAGCGCAAGTATCAACAAATATAAATAACAAATTCTTAATGACCCCTTCAAAATTTAGTCCTATTAGTCACTTCATTTATTTCACGGTAAAACCGGCCCTGATAAAAAAGTATAAAATTTCACTCCACGTTTCATATGATTATTTCAAAATTATGTATAAAAATGTAACCAGCTGTGGCGAAATGTAAAAAATATATGATGATAGGGTCCATTTTGGTGGTTCACTTTTTTCCTATTGCGAAACAATGTTGTTCCTTTTATAATAATTAATGTGGGAATAAATCTAAAATTGCTATTGACCCAAATTTTATTAAGCATTTAATTAAAATACCAAATTTATATTCATCATTTCGTCATCTTTATTAATATGAATATATCTAAATTAACATATTATGTGGGACACAAACATGAAACACAAATCATATTTCTATAGAATTTACATACAATAACTAATAATAACATAATTTTTATGCAATACGAACATTAGAGAATTGATAAGTCATTTTATTGTTACAAACGTTTTTATTGTTAAGTATTTCAAAACGTCTCAATTATAGCAAACAATAAAATAATACAAGTATGTAGTTAAATCTTTAATGTTTTTTTATAGAGACAAAGAACTTGGATATATGTTATTGTAAGACAAGAGTTCGGGTTTTAAAAACTATAAATAATAGAAAGTTTTGTTTTTTAATGCCATTGTAGATGTTATTTTTCGATCGCGTGTTTGTTGATAATTACTAATAAATCTTATTCTTTTACAGGTAAGGGCGTTATTTGATACTCCTTCTCATATTGTCTGTATTAGCGGTAAGGTTTTTACGATTTTTATAATTATATGGTGTACTTCGAATCGTTCATGCGTAGACGAAGGAAAATTATCTATGAAAAATTTAATTTTGACTGCAATTAGATTTTTTTACTCATATTTTTTTCTGTTGAACAAAGTAAGAAATTCACAAATTAAACAAGTCATTTTTTAAATTATGCTTTGAAAAGACTATTTCTGAATATATACATTCATACTGAAAATAATAGTAAATAAAATCCTTAAATATACTGCCCTAAACACTTCAAATTTTCAAATATTCCCAAGAACCGGAAACTGAACCGAACCTGAACCGAAAACCGTTCCGACCCCACCTTTTTTATGAACCTGAACCAAAACCCGAACCACTGTTAATTTGAAACCGGAACTGAACCCACTATTTTCGGGTTCAAAAAACCTGGCTCATTGAACCAACAATAATAATACTTCTGTAATACATAGTTGCAAATAGGATTACTTTTGTACTAAAATAATTACTTTTAAAGAAAACCTACATTTTTAATATTTTATTTTATTATTTGAAGATGAAGATTTATTATAAAGCTAGTGAAAGATAATGGAAAAAGCCCAAGCCGAAATATTAAAATTAAAATAAACCTAATTTACAAGTACATAGTTTTTAAAAATTATGAAGACTTTCAAAGACTTCGAAAATCTGATAATATTAAAGTTTTGGGAGGAACAAAAATTTTTACACTCTGTGACGTTACGCAAATTGAGATAGCAGTTACAGCTACACAGGTTAGTGTGGAACGGGCATTTTCTGCATTGAAATTCTTTTTTCAACTTCAACGAGCAAAGTAAATTTATTGATACGAGTATTTTTAATGTAAATAATTGTTTTTGTTTTTAATTTTTATTATTTACCTAATAGAGTAATATTATTTTGTTATTATTGAGCATATCGCCTTTTATTTACCATACTTGTATGTGCAATTTTTTTTATTTGATACACATTTTTTATTTTTTCGAACCGAACCGGAACTGAACCGGTACCGAACCACCTAAAAATACATTTTCTGAATCTGAACCCAATTTTATTTTCATTTCTGAACCTGAACTCAAACCGAACCCATTTTTCTGCGGTTTCCGATCCCTGTTTACAACCTTTTATGGAGGTTTCGGAATCTTAGTGATCAGGACAAATTATTCGAACTTGAAGGCATCACTTTTAGGGTAAGTAATGGGCCGTATTAAAAAAAAAGCATACTGAATTTTTGTATAAATTGGGTCTTAGGGTCTCTACATATTCACAATTTATACAAACACTACTGAAACAAGCACAGACACGACGTTTCGTTTTGATGACTCTTTTAACATTGAAAAAGGTTTTTGCATGTACCTCAAAAGAAAATTTCCAAAAACTGTGTGTATATAAATTTACGTTTGAATTTATTGTAATCATTAAAATATTTTACTCAGTTCTCAATTTATCAATTGATGTTGGAAGAAGTATATTTACAACGTATTATTATTTGAATATAGATTTAAAAGTAAATAATTGGGAAGCATCTTATAATATTTTAATCTCTCTTCAATTTACAAATTGATGTTAGAAGAAGTACATTTAAATGTATTATTATTTTTATAGAGATTTAAAAGTACATAGTTAGTAACATCTTGAACGCAAATTTTGGGTACGGCCCAGGACAGAAAAATCTACCTGTCTCCAGGAACCTTAACCACAAGTGCCATAAAACTTTATAACGGCCAATTGGCAGATTGTATAATGAGTTTCATAGATCGCATCCTCCAACTATAGTTGTGCTGCTAACGAAAAATAACCAAAACCTTAAGTTCTGACACTCAACCATTTGCTGAAAAAACGCAGTTATTATTTTTCAATTTCGAAATATACTAAACATAGTACTTTGTACTTTATCATAAATGTTAACCTGGAATTGTGTTCAATTTAAAGCGATGACTATTCTAAACAATATGTATGACTAGCGAATGAAAGTTGACGTTTAGATTATTTAATAGATGTGGTTTCTTTTGAAAACATTTCCCTATATTTGATTTGAAAGGAAACTGAACCTTATGTTTTCCGTTACAGAAGATAAGAATTGTATACTCAATACTAGAAGGCATTTAAAATGACCTTAACAACAGGATTCAGGGATGTATTTAAAGAAATTAATACCGCAAATTCTGGTTCGTTCGTGGCAGGTGTAAGCAACCCTCGAGTCGGAATTACTGTTAGAGGAAATTAAAAATAAGAATTGCCAAACTAAATAGTTTAAAGATCAAAATATTTAGTTATAATGAACATAAAGGAAAAATGTTTATAATATTTTAAACGCACCCCTGTTTTGATATTCATTTACCCTAGTCGGCCATCTATTTTCAGCCAGACATAGTAATGTATTTCTGTGCTTTCCTAGTCCAGTGATTAAATGGGTTCATGAAAAAATTTCATACCTGAATATTTTGTACAATTCTATTCTTCTCTAGGTTTCAAAAGAAACCACATCTAAAAAATAATTTAAACGTCAACTTTCATTCGCTAGTCATACCATACGTGCAATATGGAAAAAGCTTTTTTATTTGGCGGAAGGTAATGTGCTGACCACATCAATTGTTTTAAATAAAAAAGTAAGAAATAATATTTTAAATATGAAAGAAATGCGACCAGAACCATATATATTCTTTTTAGGTTGTCCAGTACAGTTTTCTTTTAAATTAGCACTTAGAACACGTACGATATTCCATTTTATTCTTCCTCAGAGACATCTATAGTGATACAGTGGTCTGGAATTAGTTGTTAGGACATCGGAGCTCGTTATTATATAATGTATAAGCAACATCGCGTTTCAGATACTGCTAATGGTTGCATCAATGAACTGAATGCATTTATGAGAGAAGTAATGGTACACAATTGATAACTTTAAATGACTACCACCATTTTTCTCTAATTAGTGACTACATGAAAGATAAATGCAAAAGATGTGGTGTTCAAACAAAGAAAACGGAAATACTTCAAATAACACATCCCAATTAAAAAAATACATTACTTTTTAACGTAAGTTTTGGCACATATTTGAACAGTTTTGTTTGTAATAAAAAATGCACTTACATTAAATGATGATGGGCGTGTCTTTCCAAAAGACGAAACTATATGTGGACACCTAGAATAGATGCAAAAGATTCTATTTCTCGTACATTACCTTCCGGCAGTTGTATGTATTTTATACAAATTCCATACATAAATTTCTAGCAATAGATCCTATGTTTTCAGTAAAATTATAAGACAAGCACACTATGTCTTTTTCACTTGACACTGACATCCTTCAATCAGAATTTTCATAATATAGTAGCTGTTTCCATAGCTATGGCTACTTTATGAAATGTAATTTCTTTATAATTTTTTAACTCAACATCCGTTTAATATTAAGTATAAAATGCAGTCAAATCGTATAGAGAATAAAATATTCTTTAATACTTATAATAACATTAAATGTGAAAAAAGATATTTAACAAAGTTTTTTCAAGAAAAACTGGTAAAATCTTCAAATGAGGGTAGGTACTTCCGGTTGACCAGTTGTACCCACAATCTAATCAGCATTTCATATGTATGTAACGAAGAAGAATACGAAAGAATTATAATTTTTGAAATTGTAGTATTAGAGTTATCACAGGCGAAATTTTTGTTACACCTACACACATACATACCCTAAAACGTGCTTATTGATTAAAAACTCATCATCGAATTTTTTGACAAAGACAATACCTTCATTACCTAAAGGTGACGGAAGGTAAAAACGAAAATACCTACTCTAATTATTAGTAAAATTATTGGCTTATTTAAGACAATTAGTTTATTTACTTGTGGGATGCACAAGTATTTGATAACATTTTTAAATAAACATTGCATAGTGCTATATATTTATCTTTTACATGCTTTAAGTAAAATTTAACTTTTTAAAATTTTCGTTCGCTTTTCTTCGTCTTATTTTAATCACTGACTCACTTTTTGCAAGTGAGCATGTACAATATATACAAAGCTTACATAGTTTATATTCTCTATGCATTGTCTACATTTGACATCATTCTTTATAATGTTTTCACATGTAAGTAATCTATCATAGATTACGGGTATTACGCATAACTCTGGTCTGGTGGTTTGCTAGCCAGTTTTACTTTCGGGACGCAAACTCTGGCCAGAAGGTAAAATCTTCCCCAGCATGTTCTTCAATAAAATTATCCAATTTTGTTATATGTACCTTTGATTATCCAGGGCTTCTCGTCACTCGGCCCACATAAGGCTTAGATACACCCCTTGTGGAAATACCGCACCACAGTTCCTATCCTATCTTATCTGCGAATTTGGCTTTTTGTTTATATCTGACATTATTAGGAACTTCTGCTATATTATCAGCATAAAACCCATCATTTCCCTTAATATCGGAGTTGTTCAGTGCAAAGTTCAAAAAATCAATGTAAATGCCGTCCAAACTCAATGCTAGGTGTCCGTAGAAAGTTGTGCCTTGTGGAAGAACACGCTTATATTTATTTAATTTAAATTCAAAATTTTGTTGATTATGAAACAGTTATTTATTAAGTATTACAAAACTTTAAATAAATGCAAAAAATCATGGAAATTTATGCCAAAACTAATGGGATATTCGTTACATTATATTAAAAGTTTCTGAATATAATTAAAGTCAATAGTCGAACAGCAATTTCAAAATATCCCATCTATTATGAATGAAGCAACATACCTCCAAATTGTTTCCAAACACAGATCTTATCTTGAATGTTAAGATGAAGAAGATAGAAGAAATGTTCTTTTTTATAAGACAACTGTTTGTAATGACAAATGTTTCTATTCCGACCGTTAGAGATTGTCGATGAAAGATTTGAGGCCAAGGTACTTAAACGAGAAGATTTACACTCTTGAACTATATATCAAAGTGATGGAACAATATGTAATATGTTACCATTAATAGTTCTCGTTAAGCGTAAGTTATTTGTCTGTTTTCAGAGTTTTATAGACAAGGTTATTAGATATAAAACTGCGTTCCTTGATGCAGAAAATTCTCAGCATTAAGAAATTGAAAAAAACTAAAATGTGATCCAACAATTACATTAAAAAGTACAAAAATACTCTAAATATTTGTAAATACGTATAGATTACATCTAATTTACTCTCTTTTTACAAAATTAAAAATCTGATGTGGCCAGCACATAACCTCTCGCCAGATATTTTATACCTTGTTCCATTTAAGCCATTCAGTATTGCAGAGCATAGACAATAGTTTTGACCTCTCTGATTGGCTGAAATTGGAGACAAGAGACAAGTTTACCCAATGAGATTTCGGCTACTTCAAGTTTGCGCTGTTGCCAGCTCCATCTACTGAATGGCTTAAATGGAACAGTGTATACCTGGTTGTACGCATAAAACAAAAAATATTTTTAAATACAAATTCATATATTCATGTCTCACTACAAAATAATTCTCATATATATTTGCAAAATCTATGGGATATTTTAATACAGAGAATTTATTTTAATATGCAACATATGATCGATCACTTCCAAATACTTAATTACCAATAAATTAGCCTACATACGATTAACAAAAATTAAAAACTTTAATGTAGCACATCTTAACAAACTTTGGCTTACAAACATACATAATTTTAATGTAATAAAAGTTCAAAAATAAGCCCATTCATACTGAAGCAATATCCTAATCGGCAGTAGAAAGAATTGTCACCACTTGTGATGTGTTCTGGGGGTATCTCCTGTGCTGCAATACTACTTATAATGTTGCATTTTAAAATGGACAAATATTACATTGCTGTCTTTTTTGACAGTAGCGAGTAACCTTGGAAGTAATTAACCATATGTTTCATTTTAAAATAAATTCTCTGTATAAATTATGTACAATACATACATTTTCTTTGTATTCAATATCCTGAAATTTTCTTTTTCTACTTTCCTTTTCTTTTTCTTTATATTCGTCATTTTTTCGTAAATTCCTTTTATATTCTTTTTACGTATATTCTTTTGCGTTGTTGACTTTTTTTTATTTTCATAATCTTCATAATGATGTACAAATATTTTTGACAGTGACATTTATGTGTCAATTACAAACATTTGAATTTCTTGCCTTGATGTAGTTTGATATTATAAGTATTTAAATAAATTTTCGATAAATAATATTTAGATGATTTTTTTCTTGTAACTCCTACTTCCGGTTGTCCAGTTGTTACCAAAACTTAATCAACTCTTCCCATTATTGTTAGATTGAGGAATCCGTAGTTAAAAATGTCTTAAATCTTACCCAGTAAACACACCTACGTTTTTAAACGTATTATAAACGTGTCATTGGTTGATAAAACGTTTTACGTTGAAAAAACAACGGTTTATATCTGGTGTTAGGTAAACACCATTTGATATTAACGTTATAGAAACGTACTTTTTGTATCAAAATACAAGTATATCATATTCTAACGTTAAAATAACGTTATTTGTAAGTTATATATACACCATTATAAATAATGTTATTGTAACGTGTAGTTTAACGAATTTTTTAAATAAGGTATAATTAAAGCCGTGTTTCTAACGTTTTTAATTTACCTTAAAAATATGTTCATATTGTTTTAACAACAGCTTTATTTTGGACATGCACACGCATGATATGATATCTGATAATAATGTACCAATCGCGTCCATATATACATATATTAATTAAAATGTATTAAGATGGTTTAAATAATAATTAAAGAAATGTTTAAGTTCAATATTTTAGAATACAGAAAATATTAATTTGCTTTTATTATTTACAACCGGTGAGAACCGTTTATTTAGTAAAACACAATTTCAGTTTTACACAATTTGCTAAATTAATGGTGTATAGTTGTAGCGTTTTGTTATGAATTCGTTGCAATAAAGAAGGAAATTAACGTTATTTAAACGTTCATGCATGCCTGCAGCTATAACATTTTGAATAGCAATAGTAACGTTATAGAAACGTACTTTTCGTAGCAACATCAAGTATATTATATTCTAACGTTAAAATAACGTTATTTGTAAGTTATATTTACACCATTACAAATAATGTTATTGTAACTTTTAGTTTAAAGAATTTTTGAAATAAGGTATAATAAAAGCCGTGTTTGTAACGTTTTTATTTTACAGCTTTATTTTGGACATGTATAATACGGCATGCATGATATCTAATATAATAATGTATACACATCGCGTCCATATATATTAAACAAATTGTATTAAGATGGTTTGAAAGCTAATTAAAGAAAAGTTTAACTTCAATATTAGAATACGAAAAATATTATTTTGTTTTATTATTTACAACCGGTGAGAACCGTTTATTAGTAAAACATAATTTCAGTTTTACACAATTTGCTAAATAAATGGTATATAGTTGTACAGTTTTGTTTTGAATTCGTTGCAACAAACAAAGAAATTAACGTTTTTTAAACGTTCATGCATGCAAGTAGCTAAACGTTTTGTGCAGCACGGAACAATCTGATTGGTTACTGGAAGATCATGCGTGATAGTGTTGTGAGGGTCGCATTTGGTTGCAGTTCATACCAGTTATCAGTTCTGCATACTAGTGCGTTGCTTACAGTACAGTTTACTCAAAGTCTCAACATTATCCCTGGTGATTGTGTTCGTGTTTAGGTATATATATACAGGGTGGTGGCGGTTAGGGGTGAACATAGGGATTTAACATGGGATTTTAGTTTTTTGCAATTTCCTGCTCTCCTGTTCATTTTACGGCAAAAACTGTAGAGTACAAAATTGTTCAGAATTAAAAATTGCATACAAAAATGTATTTACATTTATTATTATGTTTTTGGTTTCTTCACAATTTTAAAAAGAAATTTCAAAATTTCTGTTAATTTGTAGCAATAGCCATGACTTATAACTCAAATGTTTAAACATAATCATGTCATTCAATTTCTGTCAAATTTTCGAAATTTTCTCTAATAAAAAGTTAATTTAATAATGAATGTTTATTCGAATAAGGAACGAGTTTTCATTATAAAAAATTATTATGGTGGAAATAGGTTTAGAAGAATACGTGATTTGTTTCCCATAAAGTACGAAAATACACCAATTCCTATTATAGCAACAATTTCTAAACTTGTTATAAACATTGAGAACACAGCTAGTGTAGCTGTGAACGAAGGTAATGAAGGAAATAATAATAATAATAATAATAATAATAGAAGACGTTATAACGAAGTGAATGAAGAAATGGTATTAGCTATGATAAGTCAAAATTCTACGTAGTTGATACATTTGGAATTGGTTTAATATTAAATGGTAACCTAATAAAAAAATGCGTATTAAAATTAAAAGTTGTTTGTTTTTATTTAATTTTTAAGTTAGATTAACGCATGGTTGACGTTTATAAATAATTTTTGACAACCAGAAAAAAATAAATTCCATGGCTATTGCTACAAAATAACAGAAATTTTGAAATTTCTTTTTAAAATTGTGAAGAAACCAAAAACATAATAATAAATGTAAATACACTTTTGTATGCAATTTTTAATTCTGAACAATTTTGTACTCTACAGTTTTTGCCGTAAAAAGAACAGGAGAGCAGGAAATTGCAAAAAACTAAAATCCCATGTTAAATCCCTATGTTCACCCCTAACCGCCACCACCCTGATATATATATATATATATATATATATATATATATATATATATATATATATATATATATATATATAACATCGAATTCTTTTCCCAAAGTAGAAAAGAAATGGACTCAATTAGCCGAAGTGCTAAATAATGCTAATACAGGACCACAAAAAACCATTAAAGAATGGAAAAATATAAGTATAAGTATATTTCATACGAAATATAATATTCAGTGTAAACAATTAATTGAGTTTCTGTTTTTCGGTTAGGTTATAAGCGAATGGAAAACTAACACAAAGAAAACGCAAGAGATATAAAAGACAATATGAAAGGGACAGGTGGTGGACCCAAACTAAATAAACAATTAAACGATTTAGAAGATACACTCCTGTCCTTAATGAGTAAAATCATTATAGATGGTGCACCGAATATCGAAGAGTCGGAATTAAAACGAAATACAGAAAACGAAGAATCGTTATTAGAAAGAGAGTAATGTAAACTTTTTGTTGTCGGATATGAACATAATTTTAGAAGTATGATTTTTTCAAGTTTTTATTATTTTGAATTAACCAAGTTATAATTTCAGTCTGATGCAGTGGAAAAAAGAAATGAATTTGTCCCGTTTTTTAATATCAAAAATGACAATGAAAATAGCAGTGAACAAAATGATGATGAAAGGTAAATGAATCAAATGTAATCAGTGTTTTAAAGTTTTCACAATTATATGTTTTTATTTTCCAGACTAATCCGCAACCATCTAATATAAACATGCTCTCTACAACTAAAAAAATAACGTAAGACCGTTATTGAAACAGAAGTTAAAGAAAAAAATGAAGAAACAAACGTATACATCCCCAACCGGTGTACACCAAAAAGAAAAAGACAAGTAAAATAAAATAATATAGCTATACTATAGTGCTTTTTTATATTATATAATATTTAATTCGTTATATTTAAATATTATATTACAAAATAGAATGTTCTTTGTATTAAAATAATATATTAAACTAATAAATAATAAGTAATATGTGTCATTTTTGTATTTCGTAAGCAATTTTTTTATGTTTTAAAAGATATACATATATAAGGGTACTCAATACGTTGAAGAAACGTTAATATACACGTTTCTAAATAAAACATTTTTAACTTTAAATTTACGTTAATGCGTTATATTATAACGAAATGAATTTCAGATTTTAATACGTTTAATGAACGTGTTCTAGGTATTAAAATAACACGTTTATATATTAGTGTTTTGCAACGTTTAAAACCGCGACATTTTAAAGATGAATCTACGTATTAGAGACCCGTATTTTTCTAATGGTGTTTCTGCAATAAGAAACGTTTTATACACGTATCTGTGTTTATTGGGTATAGTACATATTTGAGAAATCGTGCGGATCCAACATCCACACACACACACACTCATACTCACACACACTCACACACACACACACACACACACACACACACACACACACACACACACACTAACACACTCGCACACTCACACACGCACACTCACACACACACGCACGCACACACACACACACACACACACACACACACACACACACACACACACACACACACGGACATCATCGTAAAATGTTATAATCGGATTCTAGGGACCTTAAAACGTGCTTATTCACTAAAATCTGGATATGCGATTTTTAGCATGAATTCAATATCTTTCTTAGCGAGAGGTAAAAATATAAGTTTCTAGTTATATTTTAGAGAAACCTATGGAATCATTCGATTGCAACTCAAATGAAGATTCAGGTACACGTTCCAAGTTTTGACGCAAAGTAGATATTCAAATTGGATATTGTAATTACTTTTGATAATGTCTTTAAGCTTTAATATTTAAAATAATCGTGTACCTACGGTAAAAAATAACTTTGTAAATTGAAATAATACATTGAAACAAAAACTAATGTTCTAGTGAAAGTACAAAACCCTCAGAAGAGTTAAAATAAGCAAAATTTCTTTGGTTCTTGCCGGGAACAGAAGGGACAAAGGACTATTTTTGGCCTAATTCAAAAAGGGACGGACTAGAATGGTTCTTGAAGAATTATAAATTACACCCTAATTTTACGTTCTACGTTTTGTGTAGTTTTTTTTGTCACAATGAGATGCATCCGGAATCGACCGATTAAGTGCCATAAACCAGTATCTTTAATAAATGAACTTGAACGATTCTTATAAGAAATTCCGCAACTGCTGTCGTTATTGAAATTCAGAGGGTGAAAATTAATAAAAATATATTTAACGATGTTTAATGCATGTGATGCGTCTTAAAGAAATGAAGCAATAATTAATGTCAAATTATGTTTTTTACAGACGTTGTAAATGATCTCAAATTGAATCTCCTTCTTGACTTAAATCTTCCTTAATTAGAAAAAATTCATTTCAAATTCCAGACTTGCGAATAAGTGGATCATCAGTTATCTTTAATCAGACCACACCTGATGTTAGCATGCTTTATTAATCGAAAGGGACAGGATTTAAAAAGAAAAAGGATCACTTAGCTGTTATTGACTAGTAATTACTTGGATCCATTAACTGATTTTGATCTTGACGAACTTGAACGAATCCGAAAAGCAAAAATCCAAACAAAGAATGAAAAACATATGAATAATAAACAAGCTTAAAACAATCAATTTGCATGGAAACGTAATTTACAAGAAGTAAAAATGTGAAAACAAAATAAACAAAGCCACCTAGCCACTATTATAATCTTACATTATGTCAACGGAGTCTCTAAATACCGAATTTAATTCCTGCGAGGACGCAAATGATGCTGTTTATAGCAAAATAAAATTAATTCATGCTCAATGAGCCTTACTGAGTTGCCAGACCACCGAGAAATGCAACTGAAGCATGCAGCGTAATTTGAGAAAGAGGATTTTTCTTTTCTTCAAAGATTGCCGATAAAAATAAATGCTATATGATATTAGCTAACTATTGACAACTAATGTGGAATTCTGTAATTTTATGCAGAATTTATGGAAAGCGATTTCTACTTATGTCAATTACCATGAGGTGAGAAGTTGCAAAAAATTAATAAAGATTATTTTAAAATGGTATTTATATTTACTTCGTTAACTGCAATACCTCGGATGCCTACATTCACGGGCGGTGTCCAGGTCGGTCGAATAACTAATAATCCGATTTACTGATGATAGCTTACGGAATTTGTTCTTTCGAGTGGGCTCAAACGAGTTTCCAATCACTAAGACAACAGCAGTACCGACGAATAAGATGAGAACAAAGAAAAAAGATAGATAGGCATCGAAAATTTATAATTTTACAAAGGTTATTATAAAATTGTGTAATAAAACTTTTCATTTAAATATAACATTAATTGTTTTTGAAATTATAATAACTAGATATTTCTTTTCTTTCACATTACTTGGAAATGCGTTGTAAAGTTTTATCGCTCTTATATATGGTTTATTTGGGGACATTTCCTAAACTTTGTACAGTATGACTAGCGAATGAAAGTTGACGTTTAGATTATTTAATAGATGTAGTTTCTTTTGAAAACATTTCCGTATATTTGATTTCAAAGGAAAATGGCCCTTATGTATTCCGTTACAGAAGATTAGAATTGTACTCAATTCTAGGAAGCATATAAAATGACCTTAGCAACAGGATTCAGGCATGTATTTAAAAAATTTAATACCACAAATTCTAGTTCGTTCGTCTCAGGTGTAAGCAACCCTCGAGTCGTAATTACTGTTAGAGGAAATTAAAAATAATCCTATTTCGTATAGTTGCCAAACTAAATAGTTTAAAGATCAAAATATTTTGTTATAGTCAACATACACGAAAAATGTTTGAAATATTTTAAACACACCCCTGTTTTTGATATTCAGTTACCCTAGTCGGTCATCTATTTTCAGTCAAACATAGTAATGTATTTCTGTGCTTTCCTAGTCCAGTATTTAAATGGGTTCATGCAAAAATTTCAGACCTGAATATTTTGTACAATTCTATTCTTCTCTACGGTTTCAAAAAAAACACATCTATAAAATAATTTAAACGTCAACTTTTATTCACTAGTCGTACCATACATGTATACATAGAGCGTAAGGGTAATATTTGCCAAAATAAACAGTACTGAAATTTAGAGTGCTGTGGAATTGCACCTGCAATATGAATTTGTCATATTTGGCTTATTTGTCATTTGTTGTCATATTACTGATGTTAAAATCGTCTTCAAAATGCTTCTCACAGCGGAGGAAATAGTATATTATTTTATTAGGTGTAGAAAGTGGTCTTTTTTTGTTGAACCCTGGGTAAAACACAAAAAGGATGTTCTACTCCGAATAACATATACAATTTTTTCTTCAAGTGTTTCAAATATTTTTTTTTGGCACTTTTTGGAATTTTTACCTCCCGCTGCCTTTGTTAAGGGAGATATAGGGATCGTGCTAAAAATCGTATATCGAGATATTGGTAAATGAGCACGTTTTAAGGTCCCTAGAATCCAATTTTAACATTTTCACGATGATGTCTGTGTGTATGTGTATGTATGTGTGGTATGTGTGAATCCTCCACTCTAACTCAAATACTATTATTCAGAAAATTTTGAAACCTTGTATATCGAACATTACTTGAAGATCAAAATATTTTTTCTTCGAAAAATACCTTTAAATGTTATTTTTTCGAGATTAATGTTATTATAAAAATGATAGATTATTAAATTTTCTACAGATTTGCATTAGTACTTTTTCTACATATATTATGAATAATTATCTATAATTTAAATCCCGGCTCCTACGCGTTAAACAAACAAAACTCCTTACGCAGTTATTCAAATGTATGTAACTGACAGATAAATGTCACTGTCACAGAACTAACCAATTAATAATTGTAACGTTTTAAAAAGAAAAAAGTAAATAGAACAATAGGAAAGAAAATCAAAACAGTTTCCAGCATAAGTAAATACGTAGGTATGTATTTAGATTAATAAAAATTAACGATTCGTAAAAAAGTTTAAGTTAATTCTCATTTTTGGATTAGTGAATTCTATTCTATCCCGGTATTTAAAATTTAATCTACATTTTATTATCAAAAAAGGAAGTTACTTGGATTAGATTAGACTATATTTTAAGAAATAAACTGCGAGTAGAGTAAAATTCGCTAATCCAAAAATAAGGATCAGCTTAATCTTTCTTGTAATTCTTGCGGTAAATGGCGGGAGGTATTGTGTTGGCTATACCAGATTTTTTTATTTGTAAAATTTGCAATTTCAGCCACAGCTGACTGTGTATACTACAAAACACAAACGATACAACTGTCAAATAACAATTTTCAATATGATCTGTGTTGCTGTGGCGACTGCAACTAAGAAGCTATAATTTTTTTACTAGTACAACAATAAGAACATTTTTGTACTAGTAAGACAATCTATAGTGTGTGTACAGTAGTATTATATGAATATTAAATTACGCTCGAAGAAAAAAGTGTTTATAGTCAAGTTTTATTTTCGCCCATACGGAAATGGACGAGATAATGGCCCAAGTTTGAAACAAATCGACAAGAGTTTGAAAAAGCGGCCCCCAGTAAAAGTGTAATGTTAGCAAATGTTGAGAAATTTCGGCACACTGGTAGTGTATTGTGTAAGAACAAGAGCTCCGCAGGTCGTTGACGAACAATTTACAGCAACTGCAGCCATACTGCAGCAACCACTCTTTAAATATTCCAATTTTTATTAACAAATCTGATATAGGACGTTTCGGGCTTAGCCCATCATCAGCAACAAAAGTAGAAAAAATATGCAAAACCAATGAACAGGAAATTTGGTTTTCATTATACAAATTACAAAATTTCGTTTTAATTCAAATTCAGGATTTATTGATAAACGTAGTAGGAAAGATGAATTAAATAACGTAGTGTTCTCCATAGCGATAGAAGAAGCTCTTTTATTGTCTATATCTAATAGTGTAGAAATGATAATAATTATTTTTGGGATATAAGACAAACCTACACTTTTTGAGAAGTGAAGATTACAGAAGTATTGGACATAATAATAAAGTATTTTTGAAAAACTCTTTGATTTCACTTGTATCTCAGGACCGTCCAATATCTGGTAGGATGCTCTACCACCTATCTATATGTTTTTCACAAATTCTTCTTTGATATTTATATTTAAATTATTCATATTAACTGATTTTCAGGGAAATTAACAGTTGAAAAACAGTCCTTAATTGAATTGGATATAATATTATGTAGAAATTGTGAAAGTTTTGTCTGTTTTCTTGAAAAAATGATCTAATTTTTATATCCAGTTTCTCGTATTGGTTACATTTCTTGTTATTTGTAATTCAAATGAAGTAAAATACTGCAACATATATGAAAATGTCTCTCCTGACCGCATTTTAGTTCGAAATACTCGTAATGAAAACTAAATTAACAGAATGTTGTACTTAGGTACATATAAATCTTACAATTCTAGAAAGTTCTCTAGTTTTAATTGACATAATTATTCGTTAACTATCTTATTGAAAATCAATAAATAATCACTTCTCTGTCAATCAATGAGTAATAAATCAACTCTTAGTCTATAAAGGAAAACCTAGAAACACGGCATAAAATTAACATAAAAGGATATTCATTAGGATAGATATTGCCGTTTCTTTGTTTATAGCCGCATATACATCGCGAATAAAATACAAGATTGCTTTTAATTAGTTTGAGTCAGATAATTGCAAATAGCAGAAAAATGAGAAACAGTTTCTAATTAAATATGTTTATGCGATTCTCTAATTGTAAATGCTTGACAACATTGACATTGTAATAAATTTATTTATTTGCAATTAGTTTTTGTAGTTTCATTCATTCGTAACAAGATCATTGAATAAATTGATTGTGAAAAACTGGACGAACAATTCGTCATCTGGCGATGATGTCCAATCATACTTAAGATAAGATAAACGAAATTGAAATCCTTTATTGATATTTCAATGTTCTTCGTGCTTATTAGCGATTTATAGTCTAATACAATGTGTTTCAAAAGTTGTCTTAATAAATTGCAAAATTTGAAACCTGATGTTATTTTAATTGGGAGAAACACATGTCAAATCGTTAAATTTGCAACAATGCATATATTCTTTTAATTAAGAAAGAACAAGAACATAATAAAAAAACAAAAATGACACTATACACAAGTTTCTTATGGTTTATATTATTACAAAGTTGCAAATTTTGATATAGAAATTGAAGAAGCAACGTACAACATATAGCATTACAGGCATTGAGTCTGAATTAGAAATAATAAACGTGGATGATATTAAAAAGGAAACTAGAACAAGAATATAAGAAGCCCCATTCAAACCACTTTAAAAGACGGACATGCATAATAGAGCTTTTTGGTGATATTGAAATAATAAATAAATATGATAGGGTATATATATATATATATATATATATATATATATATATATATATATATATATATATATATATACAGGGTGTAAATGAAATAAGTGCATTAAATTTAACCAGTAATGTAACTCGATGAGAACAACAATATTTCTTAATAACCTTTTTTTCTAAGTCTTTTAGATTTTGAGTTAAAATTCTTTAAAGATTTGCTGCATATTTCGTTACCCGCCCATGGAGAACAAATGGCGATTTATTGTTCCCCAAACATTTTTTAATGAAAATTTTTACAGCATTTTCGTCTGTCGAGATGTGTATTGTGCATAATAAATACACCTTCCCAAGTAAATTCAGTCTCATTAATGAACATTATGAGCCATTCCCAAAATTGAAGTCTGTTATGTGCTGAAAACATAGAACTTTTTGCACATGTTATGGATATAACTGTTGCTTTTTTTAAAAATTGTCATATGTGACACTCCGTATTGTGATATGATAAAGATGATTCACAAATGTGCGAATATTAAGAACAGAATGATTTGGTGATGATTTGGGAACGCTCCGTGTAAATGCGTTGGCAACTCCATGACACTGTCTTTATGTCAACCGTGATGTCAAGTAAAATGTAGTACAGATACGAGTAAAAAAATAAATAAACCATAGGTAAGTAATTACAATGTCTGTGTACTCGCATTATGACAGAATTTTACCTTATAAACAAGTTTATTACTAATGTCAAAATTTAATTGCAACAATTGACAGGACTATCAATTGCTAAAACAAAATTTTTCATAGCTATTGGTACTGCATTCAATTTTCACAAAAATATTTGGAACGACTTGTCAATTTACGGGGTGGTAAAAATGCTAAAAAAATATGCGATTTCGAGAAAAAGTTATTAAGAAATATTGTTGCTCTCGATGAGTTATATTACTGGTTAAATTTAATGCACTTATTTCATTTACATCCTGTATATATATATATATATATATATATATATATATATATATATATATATATATATATATTATTGAATGTCGTTAATAATGTCGTTTTCTTTCAAATTGATAGGACTTTCAAATAAAGTCAAAAGAAATCATTTACCCTAAGAATAAAAAAACTAATCATTACTTTATATCCACGCCTACTTTAAAAAATCTGATGTGGATACCACACGACTTCCTTGTACGCCTATTAAACTATACATATTTTTTTATTACCTGAATTATAAAATATTTATTTTAACTTCAAAACGGTAGGATATATAGTGATGATAAAGGTACACAACTAGACTTTAACAAGTCGTAATAGTTTGAACAATAACAAAAAAAGCGTCGTTGGAAGACCAACATGAAGCGTAGACCCAATCATAAAATTGCACGTATATGACGTATTTTGACATTAACTTTATTTTTTGTTATTTTGTGTACTAATCCTTAGCAAGCTTTATTACAAAAACCAAAAAGTATATAATTTTGAAATTTACATATATCGCTCAAGCGAGCAAAGCGCTAATTTAATAATACTTGATGTGCTAGACGCAGAATTTAATTCTCTGATTATTGAAGTATTTATTTCTAAAATCAAAATACAACCATTTTATTCAAAAAAAAACTGTTAACAACTTTAGGTAATGTAACACTTCCGGTTAGCCTATTTTAACGAAAATCTATTATGTTATTCCCATTGGCATAAAAGTCTTATATAGATATCAAATTTGAAAAGTTTTGGATTATATTTTAAAATAGATTTTCATTAAAATTATCACTATTATAGGCTTCAAGTAAGGTACCACTTCTGGAAATTATGTAATATGTAATGACTAAAAAGGTAGGTGCACAACTAGATGTTATAGCAGTCCTAAATACAAAATTTCAACTTTCAACTGAAGTCACGAAGAAATTAATGAAAATGGATTCAGGGATGGTCAAAATGGATATTTCCGGCGAAGTCTAAAAACCTAAATTTTTCGTGATAACAATACTTCCTTTTCTATGTACACGGAAGTAAAAGCAGCGGTACTCCGATTAATTTGAAAAAATTATGATGTCGCAAATTTTATAATTCAACCATTTTCAAATTAGAGACCAGCAAGTATAAGTTTTAAGAATATCAATTTTATTACGAGCACGTACTAAATATTAAGGATTTGGCCAAAATAAGGAATAATAGGTGAAGATATTGGTAAATAAAAAAGCAGAATAGGGTTCAAAGGCAGCTAGTAAATCGAAATTGGATAATGGAATATAGTGATACGTCACTAACCTGTGAGGATTGATATGATTGGCATTAAATTCAACTAGGTACATATTAATAAGGATAAGATGAAATTTAATATCATATATTATTTACATAATCCTACTAGGGACATTTTTGCTTTCAGATAGTGATTTCCTTTTCAAGTTTATTATTTAAGTATGATTTATAATTTATAAGCTTTACAATACCTCATTTTTACTTCCGTCACCTTTAGGTAAGGAAGGTATTGTCTTTGGTCAAAAAATTCGGTGGTGAGTTTTTAATGAATAAGCACGTTTTAAGGTCCCTAAAATACGATTTTACTATTTTTACGATGATGTGTGTATGTGTGTATGTGTGTATCTGTGAATGTGTGTATGTGTGTATGTGTGTATGTGTGTTTGTGTGTGTGTGTGTGTGTGTGTGTGTGTGTGTGTGTGTGTGTGTGTGTGTGTGTGTATGAGCGTGCGTGCGTTAAAATATCGATTCCGGTAACAATAACCTGATAAACAGCTGTTTACCGGTAACAGTTCACCCGTAGAATTTTCGTAAATGCCGCATATAACTAACGGAAGGTAATGTGCTGGCCAGATCAGATTTTTTAAAACTCAGTTTAAATTATTACTTCTTTCAATATATGAAATTTAATTAATTGAACATTATTATAAAACTTGATTAATATTTTTTTTAAAAATTTGGTACTAAAATAAATACAAAATTACAATGGCTACAATACTTCGTGACTGGAAAGATGATTCCAATAAAATTACAAATTGTAATAGCATTATCAATTTTTAAAGAAATTAGTAATATTTCAAAGCCGGAAAACCACAGCAAGAATTCAAGAAATAATAGGAATAAAAATTCTGAAATAAAACTGAGGATTATATCTTTCATGTACACACTTTACATCAAAGGAAAACTTCGGAATTAAAAAATTCTTCAACACATTCCACAAAAACTGTTACTATATTCTACAATACACCACAGCATAATACATTATAAAATAAATAAATACAAAAACAACCAATGTCAACATATCATCATTCCGAGAAAATAATCTGTAATAAATAAATAATAAGTCGTAAATCTTCCTTTTCCTTTCATCCAATTCCTTCAATCTAGTGAGCCATGAGTTGTCGACCTCAGCTCGCATTCTGCTCCAGCATCGAGCTCTTTCTTGAATCCAGTCTCTCAAGCCGCTCGCCGGTGTGCGTGCATCATCTCAGTGTGCCTTGAATCGAGAAGTGATTCGTGTGTTTGTGAAACAAAACGTAGTGAAGCTAAAGGTACCGAAAAACTGGATTTGGATACTGCAAAAGTGGAAAGATAATTGCCAAGAAGAAAATGGAAGAGTTTGATAGTGGCGGGTAAAGTTAATATGAAGTTTAGTAAAAGAAAAGTGTTATACACTATGAAGGAATATAAAATATAGTGAAATATGAATGTGAAATTTCTAGATTATAAAAAAATACTGTTTTGCACGTGCATATATTAAAAAAATATAATACAATACATTAATATTCATTTTCTTTTTATTATAAATAGTTTAAATGTTAGTATAATAATAATTACTACAATATTTTACATTAAATAATATATTTTTTTTGCATACATTACATATTTTTTCATTTATATAATTCTATATATTTATCATTATATTTTAATACTTGTTACACTAAATAATATTGTTAATAATATTTACTTTACTAAATGCGCACAAAATTGCCACCTATTTTTTTTTATCATATATGCAATAGATTTACAATAATACTTAACATTTATAACTTTAAAAATATATTTACTATAAATAAACTACGGGTTTATTAATTTACGCGTATTAATTTTTAATAAATTTCTTTGCTAAACAATTCTCTTATGTACTTCAATATTAAAAGCTTGTTGCGTCCAAATCTACTGATGTTCCTTATACTCTCGTTAAAATTCAAAAAGTGTGCAAAGTGTCAAACTGAATGTTAACATATGTGAATATTTTCTTTTGTGTGGAAAGATAAATTTATTGGAATTCTTTGTGTATTAAACAATTGTGCAGTGTGAAGTTTTATTGTTAATATCCTTTAATAAATCGTTGTGGTATTTAGGTGTGGTAGGAATCTGGAACTTTAATATTAAGGTGAGTTCTTCATTGTTCTGTAATGGTGAAAATAACAGTCATTTTGTATATTTTACAGTTTGGTCATAAAATTATTAATATACCATGTAGTCGTTGGATTTTCTTATTATACGTTTTGAAGTTTAACAAAACAATCTATAAATGTAATGAAGGATTATCATTATAATCATGTTATTAAACCATTTTTTTTTTCATTAGGGTCTGGTCAAATAAGTCCCACTGTTATTATAATTGCATAGCACAGTAGGAATATATTCAATAGTTATCGATAATGAATTACACGAAGGTTTATTGAATTTTTT
Organism: Harpalus rubripes; assembly: GCA_963082715.1. Classification (NCBI taxonomy): domain Eukaryota; kingdom Metazoa; phylum Arthropoda; class Insecta; order Coleoptera; family Carabidae; genus Harpalus; species Harpalus rubripes. The sequence continues at coordinate 24,389,877 of OY720464.1, forward strand.
TAGGGAATCGTAAATATTATTTTGAACGAGAAAAATAATTAATGAGAATGTTGTGAAATTCTTTAAAAAATTCCTGCCTTTACTTCACTCAATATCTATTTTAAAAGAACCAGTACATCAATTTTTAGGTTTTTTGGATTTGTTGGGTTCTCAATGTTATTGAATTTAATTTTATCATTTTTTAAATAATTGTATGTTAACGTAAAAATGAGCATAATAAATTAATTAATCATCTAAATCAAAGTCTTATTTCTATGCAATATTTAATTGTGAATACAATTTTTTTTAAGTAGGTTGTGGTTTGGAGAAAATTTGTCCAGCCCTGGGATCGAATAATAGTGTCGATAACCCTTTAACTGCAGGGGTACGTTCCAAAACTTTACTCTGGAGTATAGAGTACGCTCAATATCGTTCCAAAAACTAAGAGCATACTCCCGAGACGTTCCAAAACTAAAAATGTATAGTTGGTTTCAAGATATTTACAAACTTACCTGTTTCCACTTACACAGCGGGTAGCTTCTTAAAAGGACTCGATGGGTAACATGACAGGGTTGTAACAAAATATTTGAAATCCAGCACACGAAATATTTGTGTGGAATTTAATATTTCACTTGAATTTTAAGTAATACAAAACGAAGAAAGTAACAATCACCAAATTTTCACAAATTATAAATAAAAATAGGTATATTAATTAGCGAAATTTTAAGAGAGTACGGCTATATCGTTTTCTCAAATTTTGCTAATCCTCCCCTGACGCATAGGAACATAAATATCATGCTGTGAACCGCGTCATTACGAAGGCAGATAGATTTGCAAATATCTTGAAACACACCATACCAGAGTTTACTCTACGTATCCTACTTATAGGAGGGTGTTGTATGACTAGCGAATGAAAGTTGACGTTTAAATTATTTAACTTTATTTTTTCTTTTGAAACCCTAGAGAAGAATAGAATTGTACGAAATATACAGGTATGAAATTTTTACAGGAACCCATTTAAATACTGGACTAGCACAGAAATACATTACTATGTCAGGCTGAAAATAGATGGCCGACTAGGGTAATTGAATATTAAAACGTACGTTTAAAATATTTTAAACATTTTTCGTTTATGTTGATTATAACAAAATATTTTGATCTTTAAACTATTTACTTTGGCAATGCTATGAAATAGGATTATTTTCAATTTCATCTAACAGTAATTCCGACTCGAGGGTTGCTTACCTGAGACGAACGATTAGAATTTGCGGTATTAAATTTTTTAACAAATTTAGTCAGGCACAGATCTGAGAACCTAAATTCCGCTATGGTACAATTTTCACTTCTATGTAATGTATAATTTAGCTTTCAGATGTTTTGAAACATAGGTGGTATATATGTGTACCATTCAGGATGAAACGGTTAAATTAAATTAACCAAAATTTTCACTAATTCTTTTCTAAATTAAAATATATTTGTAACTCTAAAACAAAAACAAAAACTCTGAAGATACAATATTTTTCTTTTTGTTATGCATAATGTATGCGAACATTTTTACCGAGAGACTGTCTCACTGTCTTGTTTTATTGTCTGACCTTTTTAAGACACGCTGACTTATATCTGCAAATCTCTTTTATTCTGCTTCAAGTTCTCGTGATTAACGTCGACTTACTTCACACCATATTTTTATTTTACGACTAAATCCGTACTTTACATATTTATCATAGCAGAAAATATACATATCATATGGTTTTATTTGCATGAAAACAATTATATTAATGTTCACGCTTAAAGTGCAAATAATTATAATAATCTATAAATTACTAATTATAGGTACGGATTAATTAATATAATTGATATAAACAATTTGCAATAATCTATTAACTTTCGCAATTATTTAACATTAATTCAATTAGAAATTTATCGTTGGATTAAGAAACAAACACTTTCATTTCAATTTCTACAATAGAAAAACGTCATAACAATAAATAATTTTGTTTTATTATAAATACTGTTTCTTTTGCAATCTTTACACCATATTAATACATCTGTACATGACATGACTAAGATAAACTTCTTGAGAATAAGTGTCGATGACGATAGTGCAAGATTCCATTAATGTACTATCTATATCCGTACTTCCGTACATTCGTTATACAACAGTGACTTCAGATATTGATTTTTAATAGATATGAACGATAGTTTAAGATTGTTGCTCCTGTACATATTTCAAGATTATCGATATTGTTGATAGTGTTTCGATACTATCAATTAAATAAGGATTATCGATTCGATACTACCTTTATACTACTATTTTATTATAATTTTAAATAGACCCAAACGCAAAAAATACATCGAATGTACTAATTTTGTGATACGAAATTGTCAAGGCAACTAATTAAAATCGCTGACATCCGTGTTTGATAAAATTTTCGTTTCGTCTACTGACGACTGAGGTGTTTTACCAAACTTTCCTTTATTTATGTCTATTCACGATAGTCGGGTTTCATAAAATTTTCAATTCGTTGTTAAATGAGGACTGTCGTGTTTTACAAAAAAAAATCTGATGTGGACACCACACGACTTCCTTGTATGCAAGACTAATATGAAGTATAGACTCAATTATAAAATTGCACGTATTTGACGTAATTTGACATTGACATCTATTTTTTATTTTTTGTCCTAATCCATAGCAAGCTTCATTACAAAAACCAAAAAGTATATAAGTTTTAAATTTACATATCTCGCTTATACAAAGAGCTAATTTAATAATACTTGATGTGCTAGACGCAGAATTTAATTATCTAAAATTCTTATTTGAAGCATTTATTTCTAAAATCAAAATGAAACCATTTTATTCAAGAAAAACTGTTAACAACTTCAGGTAATATATCACTTCCGGCTAGCCTGTTTTAACCAAAATCTGCTATGTTATTCCAATTGATATAAAAGTCTTATATACCAAATTTGAAAAGTTTTGGATTATATTTTAATATAGTTTTTCATTAAAATCTATTATAGGCTTCAAATAAAGTGCCATTTCTGGATATTATGTAATGACCAAAAAGGGTGGTGCACAACTAGATGTTATAGATGTTATAGATGTCCTAAATACAAAATTTCAACTTTCTACGGCTTACCGTTTTTGAGTTATGCGAGATACGTACGTACGTACGTACGTACAGAAGTCTCGACGAAATTAGTCAGAATGGATTCAGGGATGGTCAAAATGGATATTTCCGTTGAAATCTGGAAACCGAAATTTTTCGCGAATACAATACTTCCTTTACTTTGTACAAGGAAGTAAACAATGTTTAGTTTACTCTAGAGTATGGTGTGCAGAGTACAGAGTAAGATCACGTGATTAAGAGTATCCCTTTATTTTCGAACGGCATCGAGAGTAATACACTTGTCAAATTGATCAAATTTTTTTTTTTTGTTATTGTAAAGATGACAAATAAAAAGCTCTTTGCTAATGGCTGGTTTATGATGGATTTGATTTATAAATTTAGATTTGAAATTTACGATTTATCTTGCTGGTTTATAGTGAATTTAATGATATGAAATATGCGAAATCAACTTACGTGGTTTGACACAAATGGGATGACAGTTATATGATATTTATCATTTTTATCATAATCAATCTGTATTTTTCTACAGACAATATTAATAATATATCCATATTTTCAGAATCCATTTGTCAAATCAAAATTAAAATGTTTCAACTGTCACTTGAAACTGTCATTTTCCCCACCAAAAATCATTGTTTGAAATACTGTGAAATGATTGGACGCATTTACAAATTTACATTTAGAATATAAAATATGGTGGTATTTTAAATGTAAATTCTAAATCATAAATTTCTTAAATTCATCATGATCCAGTAAAGGCAGATATGTACATCTTATATTTATAAATTTAAATTCGCAAATCTAAATTTGTAAATTAAATCTATCATAAACCAGCCATAAGTATTATATTATATGCAGTTAATATTATTTTCTTTTCGTCTTTTATAACGCCAACGTATTTATACTCTTCTAAATTAATATCCATTTTATTAGTTACTTTTTATACAAATTATAGTACGTCATTCACGTACTACACGTCAAACCGTGAGTCAAACGTAAACAAAAGTATTGGCGCTAAACATTTTCATGTTGGTGTACGTTCGTATGGTATGACTAGCGAATGAAAGTTGACGTTTAGATTATTTAATAGACGTGGTTTCTTTTGAAAACATTTCCCTATATTTTGAAGGAAACTTACCTTTATGTATTCCGTTACAGAAGACTAGAATTGTATTCAATACCAGGAAGCATTTAAAATGACCTTAGCAACAGAATTCAGCTGGTATTTTTACCGGTACACATGTGTACCACCAGGTTTGAAATTCTATGTTTTTATTAGCACTAATATGAGCCAACGACCGTTGATTGAAAAACAGTTGGAAGCTCTTATTGAAGAAATATCAGAATCAAAATCCTTCTCTTCTGGATTTAGCAACAATTATGAGCCCAATGTTGACGGCAAGTCAGATAGTGACTCATCCGAGACGACCAAATCAAGAGTTACTAAAAATTCGATATCTAGTGATCGATTTATGATGCGGGCCTCAAAGACTTATTTTTCTCCGCCCGAAACATCATGAAATGCATCAAAAACTTATTATGTAGTGTGTTCATTTTATTTTGAATAAATGTGTAAACGGTACAAATATGTTATCATCATTACCGATATCTGCGAACAAAGCAGATTGGCACACCCAGCAATGGGTAATATGCCGTGAAGGAAGTAACGAAAAATTTATCTAATATAATGTTGAGCTCACGAAAAACATCAACTTTACGATGACAAATGCTAGCGTGAATGTCAATTTTTCATGGCAGTCGTATAATATTTTTTTTTTCTCCTAATTGTATAATATCCTCTAACAAACTACAAAGTACAGGAAATATCCAATATGTTTATACCATGTTCAACAACATAATTAATAACCTTTATCATCTGAGTATCGTCAACCATAACAAAACGACTTATCTTCATTAGCAAATTAAAAATCTTAAGAGAGACTAACTAATCATTCAACGACAATTTCTATGTCTGTGACAAGCAATCACTGAGTCCCGTTACAGAGGCTTCTTCTGTAGTGGACGACGATTCATTAGCATTTTACAACCGCCAAGTTGGGTACCGGCACCAACGCAATTCATCGAAGAAAGAATTATATAATGTTGGAGATTTGCACCTGTCTCAACATCTGCAGAGGAAGATGGATGCAAACTGTAAGAACGGTTAGATGCAACAAAGAAAATGCAGAATGAATGTTGTCGCTCATTCATTTAACTCTTTCACTACTGAATTTGTTGTTTGTTCCATTTAACTACAATGATTCAAAATTCTACTTGCTATCTCGATGCTATCCCTTTAATAGTATGTTAAAGAACGTGTTTTATAAGACATGTTTTTTTCGCACGCGTCAAAATTTATAAAACGAGCGTTAGCGAGTTTTCTAATTGACTAGTGCGAAAGAAAGTCTTATAAAATGAGTTCTTTATACTAATTTTTATATTTTGCGCCTTCTACAATAACATTACTTACTCAATTTGTGATTATATTTGTAACCATTTGTACATTTTCATGCAAATAATCTTCCCGAAATAAAAAAAAATAATAATAATTTCGTCATTATATTATTAAAATGAATTGTCAATTAACTAAAAATAAATTAGGCAAAAATGGGTTAAAGAAACGTCATCTAGTACCAACCGTCTAAAACAAAAAATTGCGTATCGAAATGAAGGTCATTATAAACGCAAAATATAAAAATATTATTATGTTTTTGTACCAATTCTTTTTTATTACAATTCTTAGACCTGGCGTTTTCTTCTAGGGCTAAACTGTTTGTTAACTCAACTATCATTTAAAAAAAATGTAATACTTAACGACAAAATAATTAAAATTACACGTGTCAATTTTTCGATACCATCTTTTTCATATAAATGACAGTTAACAGTTACTTTAACTAGAGATGAATATAAAAATTTAAAAATCTTTTAAACGTTTCTTTCCTTTTACATATCTGATGTATGTCCCATTCATAGAATCTTTGCAAATCTTACAATATCTGCCCCATCTATTAGTTAATTAATTTCTTGTATTGGCCTGAAAATCATTTTTAGTACTTTTCTTTCAAATATTCTTAGTTGATTATCTTAAGTTTTTGTAAAAGACAAAGTTTCATATCAAATGTAACTACATGCCCTATTTAATATTGTGCTTTTAAATAGGATCAGATAGACATGACTACCCTTCACAATTCTTAATTTTTTTTGGGTAGTGTTATTGTTATTATACTTGGCTTCGAGATAATCGAACTAGCAACATTTTTACAATTTTTAGTAGATGTTAAGATCTTATAGATTCTGGGGATTTCTCATACAGAGCATATATTTTATTTCTCAAGTCTCGGAACGAATGGCGTGGGTGACCAAATCTTTATTTTTACATAATACGATACTAGACAAAAAATAAATTACCTATATTTTTTTAATCGATTAGTTATTTGTATGGTAGAACCATGGAAGAAGACGGGTAGACTAGGAGGGAACGATATTGTTATAGCTAGGTGTAGTCATGCCACACCTACCACAACATAATTTCCTTCCCGGAGTCTATCTGTCTTCTTTCACGGCATATATTCCTTTTCTAAAAGTTTAAATTGTTAATAATAATATTATTACAAATTAATGTTTATTTTTTATTATTTTAATGAGAAGCTATATTTTTTTACATTTTATGATGTATATTGAAATTGGAATATGGTCACATACCGAATTGGCGACGTAAGGTGAAGTATTACTACATTACCATACCTATACCTTAAAATAACTTATGGTTATATGGTGATCGCGTTTCAATGAACATCACGACAGATATCTATCCCTGACCGGGGTGTGCAGTATGGTAAACAAATAAAACCTACGCAAATGGTGAGATATTTCTATAAATTTCCAGTCAACTAAGCACTGCAAATTTTTCTGTTAGTATTGTCGCAATATGTCTTGCAAGATAGGTTTTACTGTATGCAGTGTATTTTCTTTGTATCAGAAGTAATGGTCCTCGGCAGAAGCTACGTCCGGACTAGAAGATGACCCTTAAAATGCCGGTCAAACTATTATCACCAGCCATTTGGCCCACAGTTTTTTAAGTTTAAAGTTTAAGTCTATATTTAAAGTAGCCGAAAGAATTTTATAGAATTTGCGAACCATTTGTGTAGGATTTACAATTTGTTATGAATTTGGGCTCGTATATTTGCATGGTTAATGTAGCTATCCTTTACTAGTGTTTGCCAATTTTGACATTTATTCAAATACTGACTTTTCAAATGGTATTTAAAAAAAATATATCCATAATAAAATCTATAAACAATTTCGTATTGTCAGGAACCATAACCTTTAAAGAACATAATAGCTATCTGTGTATTAAGAGCGCAAAATGGGACATTGTCGATTGAGAGGTTCTTCTCTCGAAATCGACAATGTCCATTTGCGCTCGACACACACACAAGATTTTTTCTACAGTCGCCACAATGGGGTCCTCTACCATTACAAAAAATAATAAAATGTACACTTTGCACTTAGAGTACTACTCAATAGTTTTGCAGTAAAGATAGGAACGTATTCAAATATGACTTCAACATATTGTTTTGGCTTTTGTTTTTTCAAAATTGGATGCGTTCACGCCAAACTTTTGTAGGTGGCAGCACAATTTTATATTTCATTTTAATTTATCGTTATTTTCCATTCTTCTTGAGCTATTGCATCAATTTAATCTATGCATTTTATACGTTTGTTTTTGTAAATGAATGCCCCATTTAATTTTCACAGCAGTGCGGCATTTTGTTTGGTTATGTAATACACCGACAGAGCAGTTATATGTCAGATTGACTTGTGAAGGTGGTAAATTTGTAACTACAGTGCCATTAGTTCCTGACTAAACGTTTCTATTAAGAATGTAGACAAGTGATATTTCTCAACATTGTACAGGTAGAAATTTGGACAGCGAGCGTTTTTCTACTTTGTCGCGCATGAGCGGCAAAGTGACATTTTGCGTTGACAAAAGAGAGCGTAAATGGCTACTTTGTGTAAAGACTGTAGAAAAATATATGTATATGTCAAAAGTAAAGCAATTAATATATCTAACTGAGATTTTATTAGTAACTAGGTACTATTACTACTAAGCTGTATTATTCGGTTAATCATAAGTAACCCAATTGGTGAATAATTTTTTTTGTGAAGTATATGAGTAGATTATTAAGAATTATACTTTATTACGTATATAATATATATATATATATATATATATATATATATATATATATATATATATATATATATATATATATATATATATATATATATATATATACCGTGTGTTTGTTTTAAAGGTGTACATAGGAGATTAACATGGGAAATCAGTTTTTTGCAATTTCCTGCTCGCCTAATTATTTTAAACAAAAACGTGTCAAATAAAAGTTTTAGGGCATAAAATTCTGCATCTAAGTCAATAAACAGAATTATCTTTACATGCTTTGTAACGACAGAAATTAAATATGAAAATTTCAAAAATTACGTTGAAAATATCGACAGCATTGAACAAAAAATAAATAAATGCTTGACATTTTATCAAATTGTCAGAAACGTCAAATAAGTTAACTTACGTTGGACAGATAAAACGTCAAGCTTTTATTTATTTTTTGTTCAATTCCATGGCTGTCGATATTTTCAACGTATTTTTCGAAATTTTCATAATTAATTTCTGTCGTTACCAAGCATGTATAGGTAATTCTGCTTATTGATTTAGATGCAGGATTTTATGCCCTAAAACTTTTATTTGACGCGTTTTTTGCTTAAAATAATTAGGCGAGCAGGAAATTGCAAAAAACTGTTTTCCCATGTTAATCGCCTATGTACACCTTTAAGACAGACACACGGTATATATATATATATATATATATATATATATATATATATATATATATATATATATATATATATATATATATATCATTTTTTTAGGTAGTCAAATGTTGGCCAAATGGACTGTAAATCTCGTAGGAAAATTATAAACTATTAGATCACGTTGTCCACTTTTTAAGATTCTGATACGTTTTGGTATATTTGATTCTGTTCTTATTGATTGACATACTCCTATTAAAACTACGTCAAAATAACTCTTGAGCTAGCAATTAATTCATCGATCTAAAGATTTGGATTTCCATCCCACATACAAATTGTTGTTTAAGAAATGCCATCATTAACAATCCAACAGACAATTAATTCGAATAACACCCACTGTATTCAGCCAATGGTTTACCTTCTCATTTATTCAACACGCCTACAAAATAAGACCTTGCTTGCCTTCGGCACGAAGCACGCAATCACATCAACAGAAGAAATATTTACGCATCAGTCTACCAAGAAAGATAGGAGAATTAGATTCTGATGATGACATAAGTGGGAACGAAGTTTTTGTAGGTCTACATGCTGAGTTATTTATAAGTGAATGATTTAAATGATGATCCATTTTGAAGGTTTGAGTTTCTGATTTGCGCTTCAGCAGTTTAGAGAGCACAGGCATATCACTAAATAATGTATCGCTCATTTAATAAATTGGGATTTTTTCACCTCCCGTCATACCGTAGGCAATGGAGGTAATGTTTTCGGTCCAAAAATTCGATATTGAATTTTCAGTGAATAAGCACGAATTAGGGTTCCCACAACACGTTACAATTTTTACAATGATGTCTGTGTGGATGGATGGATGTAACGATAACTCATATCAAACTATTTAAGCTTCCTGCATTCATATAAAGAGTTGATTAGAACGGAACGAGATACTTTACTTGAAGCCCATATAACAGTTTTGAAAAACTATATTAAAATATAATGTAAAACTTTTCATTTTTAGTATTTAAGACTTTCATATTAAGGGGAATAATATATTCGATTTTGGCAAAAATTGATAAACCGGAACTGATACATTACTTGAAGCTCTGTACAGATTTTCGTGAAAAATGTATTATGATATAATCCAAAACTTTTTTAATTTGGTATTTAAGACTTTTATATTAATGAGAACGATATATTAGATTTTTGCTAAAATTGATAAACTGGAAGTGGTATGGTATGACTAGCGAATGAAAGTTGACGTTTATATATGTTATAAATGCGGTCAACACCCTGTATAAAAAAGAAAAGAATAATTTAGTCATGACAAATTAAAACGCAACTAAAGAACATGAAAGTATTTAATAAGAATGATATACGATATTTAAAAACGAAATGTCATTTTTAACACTGCAAAAATTTACTCACTTTATTACTTAAAAATCTGGTGTGGCCAACATAATACCTCCCGCCATTTACAGCCCGAGTCATAAAAAAAATAAGCTTATCCTTATTTTTGGATTAGCGAATTTTACTTTAATTTTGGCAGTTTATTTCTTAAAATATAGTCTAATCTAATCCAAGTAACTACCTTTTTTGATAATAAAGTGAAGTTTAAATTTGAAGTACCGGGATAGAATAGAATCACTAATCAAAAAATGAGGATTAGCTTAAACTTTTTTGTGAATCGTTATTTTTTATTAATCTAAATACATACCTACATATTTACTTATGCTGGAAACTGTATTGATTTCGTTTTTTATTATTCCATTTACTTTTTTTCTTTTTAAAACGTTACTATTATTAATTTGAAATTAGTTATTTGACAGTGTGATTTATCTGTCAGTTACATACATGTGAATAACTGCGTAACCAAGCAGTTTTGTTTGTTTAAAGCGTAGGCTCCGGGATTTAAATTATAAATAATTTTATAAATTTATCTATAAAGTATATAGAAAAAAGTATTAATGCAAATCTGTAAAAAATTTAATAAACCTTAATTCTTATAATAACATTAATCTCGAAAAAATAACATGTAAAGGTATTGTTTGAAGAAATACTATTTTGAGTTTCAAGTAAAGTGCCATTTCCGGTTATCCGATTTACACCAAAATCTAATGGGCTCTTTCCATAATAAAATAAGGTCGAAATACAAAGTTAAAATTTTTCTGAATGATAGTATTTGAGTTAGAGTGGCGGATCTACACATACATACACACACATACACACACACACACACACACACACACACACACACACATACATACATGCATACATAAATACATACATAAACACAAACACATAAACACATACACACAGACATCATCGTGAAAATGTTAAAATTGGATTCTAGGGTCCATAAAATGTGGTCATTTATCAAAATCTCGATATGCGATTTTTAGCACGATGCCTATACCTCCCTTACCAAAGATAGCGGGAGGTAAAAAAGTTGTTTTATTTGTTAAGTGAGCGCTTACTTTTTCTTTGCTTACTCCCAATTTGCTCAGGAAATTCACTAGTGAGCGCTTAGATAGCAAGAATACAGCAATTGATAAAACATATTACTATGGCCCGGTTTTCTTAACTCTTGTTAAACTGTTAATTTAACTATCATTTAAAACATCGTTATAATACAATAAGTTGTAAAAACTATACATTTTTCATTTTAACAGAATTAACAGAATCCCGTGCCTAAGGCAGACAAAAAGTAGTTGAAGCTCCAGGTACTTCACGTTATTACTGACAGTGTTTATCGCCTTTAATCAATAACCCTATTAACCAAAAATAATTAAAAACCCACACTTAATTTAAATAGTTGGAGATAAAACATTGATAGCATCCAGCAAGTCCAATCTAATTATAAGTATTAATTAAGCACTCCACACTTAGAAAGCTCATGTCATATCATTATAGCTACAACACCTAACGTGAGAAGTAAATAATAACTATGATTACAAACAATTAATCGCAGTATTCGAGCGAGTCACAGTCACACACTTTGTTGTACGGAGGCGAATAGATGTTTCCGGAACGAGGAGCTTATCTCGGACATCTAAACAGCATGACGGACTTGACTTGGTATTGTAAGAGATGAATACAAAGTAATTGAGAGTTATAGCAGATGAGGTAGAAATTAGTTAGCGACCTACGTTAAATACCAGACTCATTTTTGGCTACCGTACATGTACATCGTATACTCTGTCACGAAAGATGACTATTCAAGGTCCTCTAAAAGTCGTCTGATATATTATGGTATGACTAGCGAAGTAGCGAATGAAAGTTGACGTTTTATTTATTTTATCGTATGGCATACTTTACAGATTACGATTATAAAGGTACAACAAATAAGGTATATTACTCCTTAGAATGGCATTTGATTCCTATGCCTGTCAAGTGTCAGGTCGATCGTCGATCTTTGAAGAACCATTTGGGTATCTCTGTCTTACCATACCGTACCGTATTCTGAAAATGCTGAGATATCCTCCATGAAGGTTCAGCAGCCGTATTGTAGACTATTTAGCCGAAATTTAATTTCGTTGCCCGTGATGCACCATTTGGAGGTTAGTCTACTGTGCATTAGTTGACGTTTAAATTGTTTTATAGATGTGGTTTCTTTTGAAACCCTTGAGAAGAATAGAATTGTACGAGATACATTACTGTACCTGGCTGAAAATAGATGGCCGACTATGGTAACTGAATATCAAAACAGGGGTGCGTTTAAAATATTTGAAACATTTTTAGTTTATGTTGATTATAACAAAATATTTTGATCTTTAAACTAGTTTGGCAATTCTATGAAATAGGATTATTTTTATTTTGCTGTAACAGTAATTCCGACTCAAGGTATGCTTACACCTGAGACGAACGAACTAGAATTTGCGATATTAAATTTTTAAATACACCCCTGAATCCTGTTGCTAAGGTCATTTTAAATGCCTCCTGAGGCCCGATTCTTGAAATCATGTGAAATTTTCCGCACGCGACAAAATTCGTCTGGTTAATTTCGTGCACGAACAGTACTATACGTATGAGTGGTATTCTTGAATACCAGACGAAACTCAGCCGAAGCCTACGCATACGATTGCCGAAAGCAAACGAACGTATATGTAGCAGCCAAACAAAACGAAACATTTGTACCACGTGAATGCTTCATCATATAACTGTTTTTTAACTGTCACTGTCAACCTGTCAACCAAAGCCGTCAGCCGTAGCTGACAACGACGCTGTCATAAGCCATACGTGTTTTAATTTTAATATATTATTTGTTATAGTGTAGGTATTATTTTTCTTAGTTTACAGTATGTAAGTAATAATACTTGTAACCATTTCAGATTTGGATGCAAAGCTCGTTGAAAGGCGCCTAAATTTTTTTTAACAATCCATTGCATCGTTCTATTAATGCACGAGCACACATTTGTCCAATATTATAAACGATAGGTACTTGAGTGTATGGAGACTCTAGATTTATAATTGGCGTCATTATAAGATCATAAAACGTACGCGGAATTATAGAAAAACATAATTTGATTTATATCATCTAAGTACTGATATACCAAACACAAGTGACAGTGACAGGCACAGTTTCATGTGCGAATGATACTTTCAAGTTATTCATACCCATGCGATGTAATTGCGCACGGAATATTCGCCTACGACCACACGATTTCGTTTCAAGAATACCAATATGTAGTTCGCATGCGCATCTCTCCCACTTACGTATGCGAAAAATTTCAAGAATCGGGCCCCTGGTATAATTATATAATATATAATTATAATCTTCTGTAAATGAATACATAAGGGTCAGTCTCCTTTCAAATTAAATATAGGGAAATGTTTTGAAAAGAAACCACACCTATAAAATAATCTAAATGTCAACTTTTATTCGCTAGTCATACCATACCGGGAAAGAACTTCATTGCATTACTTATCCATAAGTAGTTATAGTTATGTTGTCAAAATTTGTAGAAAATACGAGACTCACGCTATTGATAATAAGAAAATCAAGCAATGGATAACAAAATTTGCACTATTATTATAAACAGTTATTTATTTGTCATTTGAATATTAGTGGCGAAAGTTAAGTTTAAAAAATCCGGGGTAGAAGGTTTTCGTCTGATGTAGTGATTGATGCTACATTAGTGCAATTTATTATAATTTTGAAAGCATTACAAACGAAGAAGAAGTGGAGGTAAAGAATGGTAAAATGTATTGTTGAAGAAAAATCTGAACTATGTGATTACTAATCGTGGTTAACTGACTAACCGTCAACTGAATGTCCGATTAACCGGGTATTCATCAAACTGGCTAATTTATTTATTCGAGTCTAATCCATGTGTAATATTGTATAATTCAAACTATAGCGTCAATCTTACGTGTCCAGTAGTCAAGCCTTCCACATTCACAGTGATGGTTGGCTCTAATAATAACCAATGGTTGGCATTGTTCTTCATTCTTGAGATATAACTTTCAGAGACAGAGGTTATTCTAACGTGCAGTTGGACACAAAATGTGCAGTAGAAAAAGCAAATTGTGCATTGGGAAAATAAAATCTGTGCAGTTATTTTTCATTTAATACGAATAAACCAAATAAAATTAAAAAAAAAAAAAAACTAAAAATAAGAATATACGATTTATATACAGAATGTTTCTAAACCTGTCACAAATTTTAAGGGTATATAGTACTGACCAAAATGAGGAAAAAGTTTAATCAACATAGGTCCGATCTTCAATAATTTCCGAGATAAGGCAGTGAAAAATGAGTTTTTACGGAGTTACCTACTAATTTAAATGGAATATACAAAATTTTGTTCGATCACTCTTTGTCAGTTGTTCTTCGATTTTTCGTTTTTTCGGAAACAGTTGAAGATCGGACCTATGACGATTCAGCTTTTTTTTCTCGTTTTGGTCAGTACTATATACCCTTAAAATTTGTGACACAGGTTTAGAAATGTAGAATCACTAAAATTGTGCCAGCTTTTCCCTCAACTTTATCTACAAACTATTCGCTAGCCTCATCCTCATCAGTGGCATTGGCCTCAGCAAAAATACCATTGTACCATCTTTATTGTTTGACTTTAGGGGTTGGCTTGACTCTGTGCTTAACGCTTATTTAACCACATCATTGTAGCTTGCCGGGGATCTCACTCTAACAGAGAAGACAAGCTATTCCGAGACACGATTTTTAAAGTATTGTTGGTACTTCCGAAGAAATAGTTAAGAAGTTAATTAACTCTGGAAGCGTTAGTTTCCGCAACTTTTCTATTTCTTTCATCCAACTTGAATTGAGTTAAACAAAGATCTTTCCCTAAAATATTATAAACTAATTCTCTGTTCCATTCAAGCCATTCGATATTGCAGAGAATAGGAAATAGTTCTGACCTCTCTGATTGGCTGAAATTGGAGACAAGAGATAAGTTTATCTAATGTAATTTCGACTACTTAAAATTGGCCTTGATGCGAGCGACATCTGCTGAATGGCTTAAATGGAACAGAATAAACAGCGATTTTTTTCCTATATGTGCAGTGGAAAAAAATCCTTAGAATAACCCCTGCTCAGAGATTAGTATGGAATAGTTCGAGCAGAATCAGCTAATAGTAAATATATATAAGCAAAACTCATTTACTTAGGCTAATGAATGAATATCTTTGTAAATCTAGGTTAGTTGGACAGGTAGAAGAAACTTTAAATGGTTGGCGTTTTTGGAAGCAAAATATTAGATAGACGACTATTTACCGCTTTTGTCAATGTTTAAAAAACACCTCTGTTTGATGAAGAAGTCTAACTTTTTCTAAAAACTTTTGTTTCATGCATTATGGATATTCAACAAAAAAACTGTTAATGTCAAATTAATTTCTTTTACTTTTTTGACCGTTATATCATACGTGTAATATCATGAAAACTAACTGTAACCGTATACTCTACTCGACATATGTATTAAATACCTTCTTCTCAAAAGCAATTACCATATAATTGCATCTATCGATGAAAAACTCCGACATGTTTCTAAGATTGTTTAATTAAAATTTCATCAAAACTATTATATGTAAATGAGTATCTTTATTCATAATTATACATTTTTAGTTAATTATTTTTAGCTGGAAAGTCAGATGAAACTGATTTTACGACTGAAACCGGTTGGACTAGACTTGGTCTTAAGTCAGAAGCGAAGCGTGTTATGGTACATGTTACCAGTTAGACAAAACATTCGGACTATATACAGCGCTATTTTATTAATTTCATCTAGGAATCTTGTCTCATTGGTCTAGTTAGTTGCCTTTCTATTAGATCATAAGGAAGTGAACTTATATCCTTGTTAGAAGAGTAAGGAAAACATATGTTGATACCACAAAAGAAGTTCTTGTAATTCGAATCAGGAAGTGAATCAGGTTTAAGACAATATGAATTTCTTTAGTACTACAGTATTAATTAATATTTTGTAATACAGTATACTTTCTTTTTTACAAAGGGTCAGACTATATGTATACAGGGTGATTTGTTATTATAGCAACATATGCTTTTATTATTATTATTATTAATCTGACAATACTATTAAAAAATGATCAGATATAATATCAGTAAAATACAGGTGGCCAGAATGTCAATGTTTTTCAGTGTATTAAAAAAAACTCGGAATAGGCTATGAAACAAGAGACGTATGTCTTAAATTAAATGTACTTAATTAAATGTTAATTTGACACGAGATATCGTCAAACTTGTTATCTAAAGATATCAAAGCTTTTCTTCTTCAATCTTATTTTAGTAATGGAAATAAATTTGAAAACGGCAAAGTGCAATATACCGTCTCCTTTATTATCTTTTCTCCTTAAAATTACATTTCAAGATCAATTTTGACAACTTAACTTTTTAATTGAATCAGACATGATTCTCTGTTCATAGCTTACACCGTATTATTAGTTTCAAGTAAAGTACATTTATTTTTAAAAATAGGTACATAAAAATGTTATTTAGAAATGTGTTGAATTTGATTTTATAATCAAATTTAAAAAATGATCACATTGTCAATGGGCTACTTGCGTGCCATTTTTTTATTTAATATTTTTGAAGAGACGATAAAAACTTGCTACCTATATGTTTTCTTTCGGCAAAATTTTTATTAATTGGGCAGAAAAAAATTAATGATATATTAATATTTAAATTACCGCCATATATGACGTAGAATTACGCCAAACCAATGAATGGCCGTAAAGCAATAACGTCGGTACGTTCAATAGCAACAGCATGTGCGGGTAATTTAAACATGACACATCATGTGTTTGACGTTTGAATAATAGTTTGGAGGTTGATATTTTCGTTTGTCATTTTAATCTTGTACGAGTTTAAAGCTAAGTTAAAATCCTTCAAAATCCTACTTAACAAATCCAAATATGTAATAAAAGTAACAGAAACCACGCAAATTGTAAATGATAAAGAAGAGAGACAGTGACAGAAAAATGAATTAATGTCAAAATCAAATTAAAACTCGCACTTGCTCGCCATCTACTGGTTACATTCTTAAATGTGCATCCCTTTCTCCAGTTCAAAATAATGACGTCAAAGAAAATCTTCGTTCTTAATTTATTAAAAAAACATATAATTTTTTTTAAATACTATTTATATTTTTATGTACGTTTTCAACTTTACTTTAGGTATTTAGTGATAGATATAAGATTTTCAGTACCACGCAAGTAGCCTATTGATTATTTTGATACTTAAAAATTAAAATTATTTAAAAAAGTTACTTAGAAATTTGTAATAGAATTTACATTTTACTTTAAATTTTAATACAGATCGGTAATTATTTTGTACATGCTGATAAATAGACCTAAGGTGTTCGGATTTCGAAGGTCACCATTAGGATCTTAGAAATTATAAGAGTTACGACTAAATGATCGAATGGAATGTCTGGTACGCTTTTGGAGGGCTGTCTTAGATGTACATTTGTTTTGACAAACACTCTTCCAAGCTACTAGAACCTAAATCATGATGAAAACATATTTTTTTGAAATTTTCATTTTAAAACGACTTTTATTCTACTGGTAGTCCAGAAAACTGTTTCTAAATAAGTTAGATATATTTTTTTATTGTTTATTGTGTAAAAATTTCTATTAGTAAATTTTTAAGTTAGTACTCATACTTATATTTTTTTTAAATGGATTATTAAATCGTAGATTTGTATTCATTATTTTTCATATATCTTGTGTTATTTATTGTAAATAATGTCATTAACTTTTAAAAATAGTGTTTTGTTTAATTCTTTTGTATACCAATTCTGCGTCACAATTTAATTTGAACCCATATTTTTAATTTACCTATGTAAATACTTTATATTTTATGAGAAATATTCTTATTTTACAAAGTCTGTACTTTTGTTAGAATCTTCAATTTCGTTTAGTCTTTCTTCAAAGGTGTTATATTCTGTCTGAAGCACGCGTCGAACATTTGTACAGAGTAAAAGTATGTCCGTGTGGCTATTTTTACTTTCATCTCTGGATATGTAAGTACATTAACGTATGCAAATTCTACATACCGTAAGTGTGAGCAAATGTTGTTTTTAGTCTGAGCAAAGCTTCTTAGCGAAATCATTTTATGCATGTTTGCTTTATCAGATATGTAAGTAAAAAGGAATAGGAATTACGTTTAATTAGTTATCTTTATAAAAGAAAACCAGAAGTATTTTTTGTAAGCATAATTTATTTATTGAAGTACTTAACTTCGTAGGGATCTAAGTAAATGTCATCTTTATATTTCAAAGTTATTCGACAGAAACAGTAAAGATAGCTGCAAATTTTATTATTAATATTATTATTAAATTTTCTTACCTTGAAGTCCAGCGTATAATTCAAAATATTTTAGAACCTACTTGTACTTTTAGCATCACCGTCCTTCGTTCTTCAAATTAGCTGTATATCTCTAGAAATACCTATATTTTAATCATGCCTGGAAATCTATAATCTCTAATTTGCTTCCATTTCTAAAACAAGGTTCAAGAAGAAAAACTTTGATTTCTTTAGATAACATTTTGGACAATATCTCGTGTCAATTTGACATTTATTAAAAAAATCTGATGTGGCCAGCACATTACCTTCCGTCAGTTCTATGTATTTTGTATAAATGTCATACAGAAAGTTCCTTGAAAAAGATTATATTTCTTGTACATTACCTTAAGGCAGTTGTATGTATTTTAAACAAATTCCAAACAGAAAGTTTCTAACAAAACATCCCTTATTTCCAGTAAAATTATAACATAAACATACTGTCAACTGCACTTGACACTGACACCTTTCAATCAGAATTTTCTATTTTATTAATGTAGCAGCTGTTTCCAGAGTTATAGCAAAGCTGACTAATATATATGATATTTAATGTCTTTATAATTTTTTAACTCTATGTCCATTTAATATTAAGTATAAAATACATTCAAATTGTATAGAGAATAAATAATTCTTTAATATTTATAATAACATTAAATGTGAAAAAATGATATTTAACATTGTTATTTCAAGAAAAACTGTTAAAATCTTCAAATGAGGGTACTTCCGGTTGACCAATTATAACCAAAATCTAATCAGCTCTTCACATGGCTGTAACGAAGAGGAATACGAAGGAATTATAATTTTTAGAATTGTAGTATTAGAGTTATCGCATTAGAAAATTTTGTCACACACAGACACACACACACACACACACACACACACACACACACACACACACACACACACACACACACATACATACACACACACACACACACACACACACACACACACACACACACACACACACATACAGACATCATCGTAAAAATAGTAAAATCGTATTGTAGGGACCCTAAAACGTGCTTATTCATCAAAAACTCACCACCGAATTTTTTGACCAAAGACAATACCTTCCTTACCTAAAGGTGACGGAAGGTAAAAAAATGGTATATGTTCCTTTGTTCATAGCCTCCTCCGAGTTAGGATTTTTTAACACGCCGTACTTGTGACATTTTTAAAAACATTTAAATAATTATACTAGATGGCAACTTAAATGTTATATTGTGAATATAATGTGTTCTTTTTGAATTTGATCCAATTAGACTTTTAATTTTGGAGGAGAGTTGTAATTACAAAACTTGTTCAGAATTAAAAACTACACAATAACAGTTTTTATTTGTTTTACGAAAAAAAAAATATTAATAATTTATTTGTTAGATACAAAAAATTATACAAAGTGGATTGACAGTACAAAGTAATTAAGTGTTTATTATAGTATATATAGGACTATTCACTTAAATTTAAAGTAGTTAGCTATATCCCAATTTTTTTTCTTTTGATGGTTCTGCTAGTAGGTCTTTGATGGGACTGGAGGCGTTATTATAGAAAATATACAGTGTGTTCAAAAAAAATCCTAACTCGGAGTAGGCTATGTACAAAGAAACGTATGTCAATTAATTAAATGTCAATTTGACATATGATATTGTCAAAAATGTTTTGTAAAGAAATCAAAGCTTTTCTTCCTGTATCTTATTTTAGAAATGGAAACAAATCAGAAAACGGCGGATGTCAATATACTGTAACCTTATTTACTGTCTTTACTCTTTAAAATTACACTTCAACATCAATTTTGACAACTTGACTTTTGAATTGAATAATGATCAGACACACGTTTCTCTGTTCATAGCCCACTCCGAGTTAGGAATTTTTTTGAACACACTGTATTTGTCTCAGTACTGTGTACGAATCGAAGAATACAGTGGACATTAAAACAGAAAACGCAAAATATTGTTTTCTTCGAGAAGAACAAGTGATGTTTTATTGGTTATTAAATCTAGCCGCCTCGGTGGCCGAGCGCATTGAAGCAGCATATTTCGACAGCGCTCAAAGCGTTCTTTACCGCTCGGATCTTGAGGTTGTGGGTTCGATTCCCAACAGGGGCTTGCGATGTTTGTGAATGTCATTTCATCTCATCTTCATCAACGCATCGTGAAAATAAAAATAAAATAATTTGTATTATGTATGGTAAAATTAAAGAATATTATATTATTATTTTTGGTTAGTAAATCTGACAACTAACAGGTCATAATAATGAGTGGTTCCATGGCATTCTGAAATATTTTGTAATTTGCAAATTTGTTTAGCGTTTTTACTTCCTTGTACATAGTAAAGGAAGTATTTTATTCGCGAAAAATTTCGGTTTGCAGATTTCAATGGAAATATCCATTTTGACCATCCCCGAAGCCATTTTGACCAATTTCGTCTTGACGTCTGTACGTACGTAAGTACGTATGTACGAATGTACGTATAACTCAAAAACGGTAAGCCGTAGAAAGTTGTACTTAGGACTGCTATAACATCTAGTGGTCATTGTAATTACATAATTTCCAGAACTGGTACTTTACTTGAAGCCTATAATAGATTTTAATGAAAAACTATTTTAAAATATAATCCAAAACTTTTCAAATTTGGTATATAAGACTTTTATGTCAATAGGAATAACATTTGGTTAAAATAGGCTAACCGGAAGTGATATATTACCTGAAGTTATTAACAGTTTCTCTTGAATAAAATGGATTTATTTTGATTTTAGAAATAAATGCTTCAAATAATAGTTTTAGAGAATTAAATTCTGCGTCTAGCACACCTAATATAATTAAATTAGCTCTTTGTATAAGCGAGATATGTAAATTTAAAAATTATATATTTTTTGGTTTTTGTAATAAAGCTTGCTATGGATTTAGGCCAAAAAAGTATATTTGTCAAATTACGTCAAATACGAGCAATTTTATAATTGGGTCTATACGAGTATTTCATATTGGTCTTGCGTACAAGGAAGTCGTGAGGTGCCCACATCAGATTTTTTATTTTCGTAAAATGACAGAACACGGCAATTGTTTCTAGTTTTGAATTGTGTAGTTTTTAATTCTGAACAACTATTGTATTTACAACTATCCTCTAAAATTAATAGGTAAGCAACTACAGCAAATTAAAAAATATTCCCTGTTTATGTTTAACAGATTTCATGTATAATTTGTTTCATAAACGTCAGTGTAAATCCATATACGTTATATTTTGTATGAATTTGTATTCGTATTATATAATATATCGATGAATAAAGAATGAAACTTCATGAATTAGTTATCTGTTATCCTTATAAAACATTTTCAGCCTGAAAACTATGTCTTACAGCACGATTCGTGAGAAATTTCAAACAATGGCGATTGAAAATCTGTCCGTATGTCTGTATACTTATACAGTGAATTAACTGCAACATAAAACAAAAGTGAATCGTATACAAGACGTTAGAACGCAGTAATAAATCTTAAAACCTTTAATAAATTTCCACTTTTCATTGTAACACAATGCAATACGGTAGATCAGTTCAAGGCAGTATGACTATTTCTAAGTTGTATAGCATTTATTAATTTGGCAGGATTATTTGAAAAGAATATATTTATTTATTGACATATATGTTTATAAAGGTGTTTCAAAAATACTGTAAAAAAATGAAGGACATATAGTACTGACCAAAATAAGTAAAAAAGCTTAATCAACATAGGACTGATCTTCAACTGTTTCGGAAAAAAGTGAAAAATCGAAAAAACTGACAAAGATAGTGATCGAACAAAATTTTGTCTATGTCAGTAAATAGACTATAAAAAACAATAAAATTTTATATGAAATGTTTTCTCAATTTCTAATAGTTACGAAGTTATTTGAAAATTAAATATTTGCTAAAGTCGCCAGAATATTTAACATAGTACAATTATTTGATTTAAAAAAAAAACAAAAACACATAAAAGATGACCTCTGAAAGGTAAACAAAAAATCCCATTTAATCAAATGGTAACTCATAGTTTTCGAGATAGCAGACGTAAACCCCGTAAAAACTCATTTTTCTCTGCCTCAAATCTGGGAAACTATGGAAGATCGGACCCACGTTGATTAAGCTTTTAACATATACAACTCGAGCTACGAAAATCGTCTGAATATACAGTTGGCGGACTCGATGTGTTACCTGAAAACGCATCTTGTCCTCTCGACTGTATATTCGATTATTTTGTTGTATAACTATTGTATATTTGAATGGCAAATTTAGAAAATCGCTATTCAATTGTTTTCGAACACTATCTTTGTTAGTTTTTCTCGATTTTTCGCTTTTCTGGAAACAGTTGCAGATCAGTCCTATGTTGATTAAGCTTTTTTTTGCTGGGTGTGACAATATGCTTTGTACACAGATTTCGGTAATGATGATGATATATTTGTACCGTGCGGGTGTTTACTAGGCGTCACCTCATGGGCACTCATTGCTGGCGTAGAGAGTGCACCACAGTGCCATTTAAAATTAGATATATTTGGCGTCAGTCGGGAGATTTCTTTTAATAATTAGATTTTGAAACAGACTGTAGATATATCTAAAGTATTTTAGTGACTATTTCACGCATAAATATATAAACCAATCCAAATTCAGGATTCTGCCTAGTTACCAAGTTTCACTTCGACAAAACATTGTCACAAAAAATTTTTCGCACCCTTTAAGCCAATAAGATGTCGCATTTTTACAAGTAAGTGAGTTTTGATAAGCGAAAATTTTTTGACGTTTTAGAAATATATTGTTTACATACCTGTCAAAGTCTGTATAATTTCAGTGTTATTAGTTTTTATTAAAAACGAGTCGATTCGGACAGGAATCTATTTAAAACGTTGTAAAAGCAAACTGAAACATAATACCTCTAAACACAATAAAAATTACAAGATTTTTGTCAACAAAAAAATTATATAAATGATTACCTGATTTTTATTTTGGAAATAGTCATCCGAATACCATTCGTGGTTAAATTTTATCCTGGAAAAATTTTCCGATTGCTTTACTCGAGCCTGTTGCCAATTTATCTCGTGACATTGATCAAAAACCACTCGTTTGACAACTCGTGATTTTTTTGTCAATGTCACTCAATAAATTGCTAGGCAACCGGCTTTTGTAACAATCTGAAAATTTTTCCGGCAAAAATTTACCACTTATGATTATTATATATGAAAATATGGAAAATAAAACCACATAATGTTATATATAATGTTATGTATGCAAACAATCTTCATACAACAGTTTGGAAACATTCTTTCTGACTTTATAGCTATCATCTCCAAACTCTATATCAAGTTACCAAGACCAGTTTCTCCAAATAACTGTTTACTTTACAATGTCCCAGTTTTTTATTCACACACAGACTCAACCTCTTACTTTACCATTTCACACGACTTATATTTCGTGACCTGCTAATTGCTTACTCGTACCTTAATAGCACTAATAAATTCTTCTTTGCAGGTGACGATCGAGTGTCCTTGTCCTTAGTGATTCTAGTGAGTGTAGTGATGGTGTTAGTGCTTAGTGATGTTGGAAAATGAAGAGGGCGAAATCGCTTAATTGGATACAACAGTGCAAGGAATTCGTGAAGAGTGTGAAGCAGACAAACAGTGAACAGAAGGAAGGTTGCCCATCGCCGACGAGTCGCCTATGGGTCAGTGCTGATCAGCTGCATAAACACAGGTAGAGAAGGTTTTTTTTGTTTTTTTATTTTTTTAGGGTGTATAATAATTATAGGAAACAGTATTGTTCATGGGAAGTTTTATTAAGTTAACCACAGCATTCCGAATTGTCCAGTAACTTCATCGAAATTCTGAATTGAATTAAAGCCGCCCACCAACTAACAAAGATAATTTATTAATCGTTTTATTTAGGCTCGTGATTTACACCTCCTAGTACAGTTTCTAATAAATTTATTTGGCTAATAAATAATATTTACAAAGCTTCACTCGCTAATTGTTATTAGGTTGTTTATAAATACGTTTATTTAGCGTATGAACTATAAGCTATAGTTGCTAACAAAATTTATTCACCTAATAAATAATATACTTGTCAAATAGTTATTAGGTAGGTAGCTTGTTAGCAGACAATAAATTCTATTTCGTGTTTTAAATATTATTTTGCTATCATGGCTATGAGTGACTATGGCTATGAGTGACTTAATATAGGGTTGTCCGTCTACGCTTAAACTATGATACATTACTTACATGCGTAAACAATGTAAAAAATCTGATGTGGCCAACACAATACCTCCCGCTATTTACCGCCCGAGTCCAAAAAGATTAAGCTAATCCTTATTTTTGGATTAGTGAATTTTGCCCTAATTTTGGCAGTTTATTTCTTAAAATACAGTCTAATCTAATCCAAGTAACTACCTTTTTTGATAATAAAATGAAGATTAAATTTTATATACCGGGATAAAATAGAATTCACTAATCCAAAAATGAGAATTAGCTTAAACTTTTTTGCGAATCATTAATTTTGTTAATCTAAATACATACCTACATATTTACATATGCTGGAAACTGTATTGATTTCTTTTCCTATTGTTATATTTACTTTTTTCTTTTTGAAACATTACTATTATTAATTTGAAATGATTAGTTCTCTGACAGTGACATTTATCTGTCAGTTACTACATTTGAATAACTGCGCAGGATCCGGGATTTAAATTATAGATAATTTTATAAATTTATCCATGAAATATATAGAAAAAGTATTAATTTAAATCTGTAGATAATTTAATAATCTTTAATTTTTATAATAACATTAATCTCCGAAAAATAACATTTAAAGGTATTTTTCGAAGAAAAACTATTTTGAGCTTCTAGTAAAGTGCCATTTTCGGTTATCCGATTTATACCAAAATCTAATGGGCTCTTTCCATTACAGAAATGTTCGAAATACAAGGTTTCAAAATTTTCTGAATGATAGTATTTGAGTTAGACTGGAGGATTCACACATACACAAATACACACAGATATCATCGTGAAAATGTTAAAATTGGATTCTAGGGACCTTAAAACGTGGCCATTTACCAAAATCTCGACATGCGATTTTTAGCACAATCCCTATACCTCCCTTACCAAGGGTAGCGGGAGGTAAAAATGATGTCAAATGAAGACAAAGCGTAAACTATGGAAACTTTGTATATATTGCACATGCGCATTACATATTTAGCAAAATACATCTGATTTGTTATTTAATCTGACAGACCAGTGAGAGTCAGTGATTAAAATAGGAGGTAGAAAAGCGAACGAAAATTTAAAAAGTTAAATTTTACTTTAAAGCACGTAAAAGACAAATACAAAGCACAATATGCAGTTTGTTTGAAAATGTTATCAAATACTAGTGCATGTCGACTTGAATTGCACCGGTAAATAAACTAATTGTTTTAAATTACAAATACAAAATTATAAACATCTAAAAAATGCGATAACGAAGAAAAAATATGATTGAAAATGATTTTATTCATTAATAGGTGTTTTTGTTTATTACGTTATGATTGCTATGTCACGTTTTCTGTACCAATCAATTTTTTACCAGTAGTTAGCAATCCACAGAACTGGTAATTCCCAGCCCAACATTTAGTGTCATCCTGTTGGTTACGTAAAATACTAATTGCTTCACTTTTTAAATAAAATGACATCGTATACTTACTATACTTTGAACGGCTCATTCCCATATCTTGTAAATTAATCAGTAATAGTAACTTTTTTGCCCCTTTTTTAAGCAAAAAATTAAAATAATTATACTCTACATGCGCATAGACAATATACAATGACGTTTTTTATGTGGCATAGATTACAGGCACAATCCTGATTTCTGCTTGTTTTCTTCGCCACTTCATATTTGTTTATTGTATTAATAATAAAAAAAATAAACCAACAAATAAGGGATATAGCTATTTTCTTCAAATGAACAAATTTACTATAGACAATATGGGCAATAAGATATATCAAGAAGCGTTTCACAACTTCCAATTCCTGAGTACATATAATATATGTGATACCAATTTTGAAATTTTGAACTTAATCAAATTTTATATTAATAAGGGTCCGTGTCCCAGAATTTTCAGAAAATTTTTGGACACTGTTAACATTTTAAAACTCTTTTACTTTTTAGATTCTTTTGCTTTTTAAAGTAAATGTTACAACAATTAACAATAAATACAACGATGAAAACTTAATATTCAAATTATTGATAGTGGGCCATTATCTTCAGTGGTCCTTAATTTTCTTCTGACTTGTCCCATCATCCGCTGGATAATAACGGGACCGGATTCTCGATTTTTTTTTTTGAAAAATGCGGTGTGGCCATTAGTCTTAATTTGCAGTTTCCCATCCCTTGACTTAACTTTTCTGGACCATATTTGTCAAAATTCCTCCATTGGCCGAGTCTAATTTACAACCAGTTTATTGAAAAAATGGATGCGCCTTAGCGCGCGACAATATCCATAATTTTTTTTTAATTAGGCCACGGTATATTTTGTTGCCTTTCTTCTTTTTCGAAACATCACATCATTTTGAGAAATTGTTCTAAAAATAGTGGCCTTTGAAATATCGAATCTTCGAACTAAATTTCTCTGTAGAACTCTAACTTCAATCAGTTTATTTTGTCTCACGTGGCTCAAAATTTTTGGTCTTCCACTTTTGGATAAATTAACGCAGGGTGTACCCTCTGCACAAAATCCTTTATGGTCTGATAAATTGTCGACAGAGAGATGTTTTGTTTTCGATAAATTGTACAATAAATATATATATATATATATATATATATATATATATATATATATATATGTATATAAATTCCTTTATGAATATGTACCTACCTTATAAGACATGTAAGGACGCGGCAGTAAACCGTAGACGCAAATTACCGCAACGAACAGACCGACTGATAACTTTGACTTTATATTCAGTACTCCTGGATATCCCCTATTCTCTTTGATCAGCTTGATAAGAGTTTCGCAAGATCAACTGGCGCCCTTTTTTCCACATTTTAACTCACCCCATCTCTACTAGAGTTAGCCAGAGCCCAACTCTTTATGCGGGAGATAATTTACAAAGTATCGTGATCTTCTACGGCGTTATTAAAAGTAAATTAGTATTTGGTAGACTATGGATTCTTTCACGCAACATTTACGTATTTAAATATTTTAATTTCGTTTTAAAATACCATCTGTCGAATACCGTGAATAATCTGTAAATCTTCCCATAATCATTTTTTTTCTAAGACATTTACAAATCAATTATTTTTGGTCCGCATGAATTATTACACCATATTTCAATCACGTGTAACAGCTAAATTAAAAAGTAAAACCAGGAATTAAACCAGATATCAAATGATGAAACTTGGAGTAAATTGCAATCAATTAAACTCAAATTACAAAATAATATGCTATAAACACATTATTAGAAACGAATTTGATTTATTTCATATGTAATTTATAGTTTAATAACAAGAACCACGCCTGCTTGTATATATGTTAATAGTTTTTTCCATAATTTATCTGACAGATAATTTTTAACGCTGAATACAAGGTTGACTCCGTATATGGTCATGAGATTTAAGGACACTACACATATGAAGAGACGTCTGTACGTTCCATGAATACAAATTAGATCAAATAAATAAATTCATTGTCTCAACATATTTGAAATATTTTGCTGAAGACAACATCAGTCAATAAGAATTATAATAATACCACAGGGTTTAATTTCTATAAAAAAAAGTTTGTATATTATAGATACTATCAAGAATTCGTGTAAAAATTTCTGAGAAATCCGCAACGTGATGCTATGAAAAAGTGAATTTTTTGTGCACTCTATCATCTTTTCTACAAACATAATCTACCGTCATGCTTTGATTGTTAAACCAAGTTCTCAGCAATACAACTCTTCCTCGTTTTTATTACGTAGTCTTTCCTTTCGTAATAAAAACTATTTTGCGCTAGTGTAAAGGAATTTTAAGTAGTTTAAAGTAAAAAGCCTGTAAATGATTTTGTGATGTCTAGAATTGATAAGGTTTGTTTATCTTGTAGCGCAAATGTTTGTAAAGCATACAGTATTGCTTTTGTGATGCCTTTAGTGATGCCGATCTTTTTCATAACTGATTTAAAAATGACAGATGAATGTATTAGATATTCCAAGCATAATAAATTAAATTCTATATCTCTTAAAATAAACATCATTTGAATAGAGTTGCAAAAAATGTAATGGGGTACCTATCAATAGCAAACTTTAAAGTGTCAAACGATATGATTCAGCTCTTTAATTTTTTATTTATTTATGATACTCCTAAAAAGTTTAATAATTGAAACGCCGCCAAAATCCAGCCAAGTTGTGACGTCATTTGGCATAGCAAGCAGGACAGTCATAGAATGGAAGCTACTACTGAGTAGTTCATCTGCTGGTTTCTTATTGGCAGGCAGTAGAACTAATTATTGTACGTCACTGAACAATGAAAATGGGTGTACTTTTAATGCATATTCAATCATTTAATTTTCAAAAGATTATTTTTTTCGAAATCAACATTAAAGTACACGATATCACTCCGCGAAGTTAGCCAAAATAGTAGCTAAAGTAAAATTTTACAGACTATTATGTAAAAATTTAACTTTACATACTCATCTGTCAAACTTGAATTAAAGTAAATATCTAACTTCTATAAAAAAATATACATATTGAATACTTTCTTTCACGTATCAATCAACTCAATGAAGACTATATCTAACTAATTATTTTTAAGTTAGTGGTAAACTGGAATGTCCAAAGAAGCAAGTGATGTTTGTGCTGTTAAATTATTTGACAGATCTTAATACATTTGACAGTACTTTTTTACCACAGCCATCTCCATCGCAACAGCTAGCATTCATTTGATCTAACGTCTTACAAATACATAACATAAGGCTATTTATTTATGTTTTTTACCAGTTTCAGGATATTAATCAATTGTTTACATGTACAGAAGTAGGCTGGCAACTAAGTAATAACTATATCTGTATGGTAATATTATTACCATACTGACTTGTCACCAACGGTCTACAAAATGAAAATAAAATAAAATGAAAGTATAATGCTCTTCATTACATACAGATAACGTTAGTGTATCGTTGTAAATACGATTTATTTTATTCTAAAATAATAAACATGAGGAATAAAGCACACAATTTGAATATTTGTTATATTGACATATGTCAAAAATTGTTCTATTAACCATAGCATACTGAAAGTAGCATTAACAAGAGAATTTCAAAAAATCATATTTCTTAATATAGTCTTAATTTTCTGAAACCGATAAACTATTGAACAAACCACGGATGTTATGAATCATAACAAGCCTTAGATGTTTTAAAATCCTCGCTCTACGAGCTAGGATTTCAAACCGACATCTGCGGCAGTTATGATATACATAACATTCCTAGGTATGTTAATAGCTATAATTAATAATTTAATGATTTCGGAAAAAATATGTGTACCTCAGCACTAAAGTATTTTTTTATTACTCATTTGGTTTATCCTCCTCGGCTGTCACCTTGTAGAATAAATTCCATATGAGTAATAAAAAATCATACTTTAGTGCCTAGGTACACAAATAACTATGATTAGTATCATAAGAAACAGAACATTTTTATCCTCAATCCCAGAAGGAATCTGTACATACCATTAACAAATGTCGGTAATGCACAATGAATAACATGGAGAAAAAATATTTGATAATACTTCAGATACAACTATGTGTTACAGTTTACATTCTTTGTTAAATGTATTGTTATGATGAAAAATGACTTTATGATAATCTTGCATTTTCCCGTAACTTCAATTCCTTTTTCTATTCTTCTCTTCTGGAAATCATTGTTTACAATCGCTTTCTTCCACAAAGCAGCGGGATACCGACCGACAATAATAATAACACATTGCATTGCGTTCTATTTACCGCTTATTGAAGTACTAAACTTAAACTATGTGAAGTTTCCCATAACTAAATTGTTTTACACTTATCGTTAATGTGTTGTAATGGTGGCCCTTAGTATACAATTTTATGTGAAAAAGAACACTATGTACATTGTACTTTGTATACTTACAGTGCAAATTACATGACATAAATTAATATTTAATGTATTCTCGGATAAAAACATTAGTACCACGAAAGTATAACATCGATCAATCAAAGTCAAATCAATTATCAGTGAACCGGTATTGTCTAAATCTATACACTCATGATATAGACTAAATTATCTATTAACTTGTGAACACGAATAGAGCATATATTAAAAAGCAATTTATATTTTCGTTGACGTTTTATCCCTCCAAATTAAAACACTATTATTCTTGTTCTTGATAAAAGGTGCACAAATTTGACCAAATGAGATGACCGCTATTGCCCATGCGCACAATTCTTTTCTGTAGGTAACTTCATAACTTTTGTTTTTTATTTGTAATTACAATTTTTATTGAAACTAAT
The DNA here is from genome assembly GCA_963082715.1 of Harpalus rubripes. Classification (NCBI taxonomy): domain Eukaryota; kingdom Metazoa; phylum Arthropoda; class Insecta; order Coleoptera; family Carabidae; genus Harpalus; species Harpalus rubripes. The sequence continues at coordinate 24,421,116 of OY720464.1, forward strand.
ATTTTGGGATGTAAAAAGTTCTTTTTCAGTAAATAAATGTACACGATAGCATGTAATACAGTGGCAGTATGTCTATATTAAGTGTAACGGAATGTAAAAACAGTGAGTTCGTTGATAAATGTCTGTATTAGCTCAAACACTGTGCAAGCAGAACGTTATAATTGATTTATGTTAAAAAGACCGGTTTGAAGCGCGTACTGAAAGTGCAAAATGATTCTTAGCTTAGACCATTTATTTATGCACTGAACTACAAATTACAACATAATGTAACGTTTTTATTTATTTGGGTGAAGTGTAAATATTAAACAATTATTATTATCATCGAAAATACGTGTTTATTAAACTACAAAGAAAATGACTAATACTAATATTAAACAATTATTAAAAACTTATTAAGACTAAAACTATAATTAAATAGATAACACTAACACTATTTATTTAACCAATTAACACTCCTATTTATTTCCACTATATTACAAATTATTTATTTCACTACGCGTTCCAATCTTGGACTGCCGGTCTGTTGCAGACTCTTGTAGACTGTTTACGCGATATTTAAATTACTATATTTATATCACAATATACTTATATCACGTTTAACTGTCCGCCTACCGACCTCCACAGTGTCTATACTCAACTGACTCAACAACGTCTGTATCTTCAACTGCTCGGACAGAAATCACCTCTTTCGCAACACTATCTGTCTATTTATGTAACTCTCTGTCTAACATCCACAGCCTCAGTATCACCGACTGTCCGTATGCCACAATTTTTCAACACCACTGCCGAGTATTCACCTAGCTTCCCAATACTCTTCAACACTACCGAGTATTCTCTTAAACAGCTATACCAGAAACTTCCCGACTCGCCGTTACTATCCTTGTATACTATAGCTTCCCAATACTCGTAAACACTACCGAGTATTCACATTCACAGCTATCCCAATATACCAGTAACTTCCCGAGTACCTACCCGACTCGACACTTTACTGCATACGCTCATTACGATATTGCTGTGCTTCTCACTAACACTTTACTCTGTAACACTCGATGTAAATAATTCCATATGTCTCTCTCTCGAGCATAGCAGCGTCCCTTTTATACAGCTGCCATTACCTTCTAGAAAAGCTCTAGAATGTTCGAACGTATAATAACAATGAACACAAAAAGTTCAGGCGCCCGCATGTAATTAAACACTTCGCGACCAGTCTGTTTACGTCGCCCGGCTACTAGCGCGATTACGTCACCGCTATAAATAGACACTCGCTTACAGCGGCGGCTACGGCGGGCGTTCCACGTTACAATAATTTGTTTTAAAAAGTTGCAAAAATGTTGCTCGCAATTACTAAATGGTTAATACAACAGGAGACATTTACAATTAATGGTTTCGTATAAAATATAATTATTTTCTCCAATACTATTTTGGAAACTACACATTCAACAACTAAAAATGATGTTGGAATCAATATAATTCCAAGAAACCGTGTGGAATAATACCGAACGCCGTTTGGAATAATTCCGCACGGCATTCAATATATCAGACTCTGATTAACCGCATATTAGCGCGGTATATAAAATATCTTGGTTCCGTTGCTATTATTATAACTCTTTGGTTTATATTTATTTATTTCTGAATTCGCGTTTGACGTTTTGAAGTTTTGTACATTTTTCGAGTTTTCTGTTAACTTTTACAGGTTTTTGGACATCTTTAGAGCAGTAAATTTATAATAATCAGCCCAATTCTCTAAGGTAGTTGTTAAGTAAGTAGTTACGAAACAATTTCAATTTAACAACTCATTTTAACAATTCTGTTAACAACGCATTGTAAAATGCTATTCTTTAAAAAATATTTTAACAATATTGTTAATTAATTTTTTGTTAACAATCGTTGTTAAAATTAGTCATGAAGTTAGTTGTAAGTATACGTTTTACGGACATCGATGTATGTCGTTATGTACTTTGGATCACGCTTGAAACAATTGTGGGGTTACACATCTTTAACGTCAAACTTCAAATTGTCAAAACGTGAAATTATTTGTGCGTGAATTAAGTACCTATTGCTGGTGCTATTGCTTCATTGTAAAAAATGAGTGAAAAGGTTGAGAAGAAAAAGTGCAGAATGCACAAATGAGCAATTTAGTTTAATGGTGGACTTTGTATTCATTTTATATTTTTCGAAAAATTAGAACTTTCTAATGATTAGGAATGTACGTATTTCTTATTGACCTAGGCATAACGTCGTTCATCTCTGCATATAAATGAAAAGCTAATTCGCTACCTAGTCGAAAGACTTAACTAAATCGGTATTCAGGAATAGTATATGGATCGCTCACATCTCATATTTCTGTGCATTATTCTTAGGTTATGCCTAAATTAATTGACATACATGATTAAAGTGCTAGAAATAGTAAATTAAAAAAATTCGTATTACTTACCTACGTTCTTCTTCGTCAAATTCATTCAAAATTTTATCTTGAAGCAAAAAGATATCGAGAAAAGCCAAACCAAATCCTTAAAAATTGCTTAACAACTGCATAAAATTCAGTTGTTAGATTAACAATTCAATTTATCCACTAGTTGTTAAATCCTAACAATTTGAAGTTTTAGTGAATAGTAATTCCTTTCTTAACAAACCTTGAAATTAACCACACAAACCAGTTGTTAATTTTAACAATTTTGCTTAGAGAATTGGGCTGAATATATTACTTCGAAAATTAACTAAATAATATTTTGTATAGAAAAATGTGAAGTGGCAATGAATATATATATATATATATATATATATATATATATATATATATATATATATATATATATATATATATATATATATATATATATATATATATATATATGTACGCCACTAGAAATATGGAACTTGCTAATGATACATTGGGCCAGTTTTACTAAATAAATTAAGAGATATATGATGATTTATGAACTGGCGTCAAAAAATTATTTGATGGTATATTTGCATATAATCAATCAATATTCTTTTATAATTTCTAAAATCTTGTTGGAGAAAGTATAGTCTAGAACATGTTTGGAATGGCATAATCCACACTCGCAAACTGTAGTCCTCGCCTTCGGGTCGGACCATAATTTTTTTGCTCATGTGAAATATGGGCCACTCCATTACTTGTAGAATGTAATATGTTCTTGTTTTTAACAATTAAGCAGGAATAATAAATAACGAGTAATAAAGCCGTCAATGGTACAGATATATATATATATATATATATATATAATATATATATATATATATATATATATATATATATATATATATATATATATATATATATATATATATATATATATTGATTACCAAAATTTGCGAATAGAAGCAGAAAGACAGTGGCACACTAGAAAATTCGAGATAATATATTTATTTATACTTGCGGAGGTGGTTTTGATGTTCGTATAGGTGTGGGTGTGAAATAAGTACGAAGGTATATAATAAATAAATAAATAAATAAATATATCATCACGGCATATTACCCATTTTTTTATATTTTATATTTTTACCATGCGGACGTTTACCAGGCCAATTACCATTTTAGTGCCTATTTAAAATTTGAAATATTTGGCGTTGGTCGGGTATATAAAAATATTCTAATAAGCACGACAGTAAAAATGTAAAATAAATGATGTTAATTTTCATCTTCGTCGTACATGGCGGTCGTTTTAAACGCCTGTATATAATATACAGTTTTATCCTCTAAGACTTCTATTTTGCAAAGCTGTTACATCTAAATTGATAGACATAATTTAAATCAAATATCTTTTGCGCGATATAATAAAATTTATAGCTATCCGTTAGAATTCTTGAGGTACTTCTCTTATGACAGGTTCAATCTTCATTCACTACACTACTACTTCTAGCTGTGCGACTTCCCGTTCACATGTTTAACATGCAGAAATAACGAAGCAGGCGGTGAGATCAGCCTGGCTTTCAAGGAAAATACATATTCAGAACTGGATCATAATTCTGCATCAATGGAGACGAATACTGTACTTACCTACCTCGACGTTGCAGAAAAGATTTTTAATATTGACGAATATGTGACAGTTTGTTATAATGAATGACTTTATTTAAAATATATTGTGAGTTTGACAATATTGAAATCTTTGAACAAGCTCACAATAAAAAGTGTAGAGGATATGATCAATTTAGACAATATGAGTGCAAAACAGAAAGAAAGAAAGTAATTACATAAAGATGAAGAAAAAGATAACTAACTTGTAGACGAAAAATTGAAACAATTTAACAAATATCTGTATTTAGGTGTAGAAATTTGAAAGAATGGACGCAGGACAGGTTACCCGTACAAGATAAAGAACGAATGAAATATCAGCACATTACCTTCCGTCAGCTCTATGTATTTTGTACAAATTTCATATAGAAAGTTCGTTGCAAAATATTCTATGTCTTTTCGTACATTACTTTCTGGTAGTTGTATGTATTTTATACAAATTCCATACAGAAAGTCTCTAGCAAAAGATCCTATATTTCCAGTAAAATCATAACACAAACATACTATGTCAAATGTACTTGACACTGACAACTTTCAATCAGAATTTTCTTAATATAGCAGCTGTTTATGAAATTTAATTTCTTTATAATTTTTTAATTCAATATTAATTTAATATGAAGTATTATATGTAGTCAAATCGTATAGAGAATAAAATATTATTTAATGTTTATAATAACATTAAATGTAAAAATAGACATTTAACATCGTTCTTTCAAGAAAAACTGTTAAAATCTTCAAATGAGGGTACTTCCAGTTGACCAATTAAAACCAAAATCTAATCAGCTCTTCATATGGATGTAACGAAAAATACGAAAGAATTATAATTTTTGAAATTGTAGTATTATAGTTATCGCAGACGAAAACACACACACACACACACACACACACACACACACACACACACACACACACAAACGCACACACGCACGCACACACACGCACGCACACACACATGCATACGCACACCATCGTAAAAATAGTAAAATCGTATTCTAGGGATCCTAAGATGTGCTTATTGATTAAAAAATCATCACCGATTTTTTGATCAAAGACACCTTCCTTACTTACAGGTGACGGAAGGTAAAAAAGAAAACTATTTAAATCATGGATGTTATATAAAATACAGAACAAAACACTTGATTTGGAACGAAGTAGTTAAATGTTCAAGGAATAAGTATGAAAAACAGAATATGAAATGAAATAATAGAACCTAATTTTAAAGTTTAACAAAGAGAGCAAATTACTTGGTGGATCTATCTGAATAGACTTGGAGCCAACATGAAACAATTTCTAATTTAAAATAGCATAAAAGTGATTCCTGTGGTGCTCTAACTCCGACAGCTTTCAGAGCCCATGAGATAACATCTGGCAAGTGCTCTCAACATTTAGATAGGTACATAAATTATCATTACCGAAATTTGTGAATCAAAGTAGATTGGCAACAATCCGTAAATAAATAAATAAATAAATAAATAAATATATCATCACGACATATTACCCATTGCTTGGTGTGCCAATATGCTGTGTACAGACCTAGTAAAAATCTCCAAAAAGAAATGACTTTATTACGAAAATGACAGGAAAAAAATAAATATTAAAAACGAATGTGTCCTACGTTGTCAGTTCTTGTTTTCATCTACTTTTCCTCATTTTCAACTTTGAACAACTCAACAAATTTCCACCTTAATTTTGTTCAGTAATACATTAAACGTCGCTTGATAATGAAGTCAAGTCTTGATAAAGTCCCACTCTAATATAATTCAATTACTTTGACGTTGGCGCCACTGTGGACAAAAAGCGAATTAAATCCAGGGAGGAACAAGCATTTATCATCATCAACCCTTAACCAGTCGCCAGATTACGAAAACAGCAAATGTTTTTACTGAAAACTTCACCGAAGATAAATGAATTTGTTTATCACACTGTTTCGACTTTGGAAGGTTCATAAGTGATTACTTTATTTTGGCAGCATAAAGAGGTTTTTGTAGACTTTAAATAGAGTGGAAGTAGTTTATTTAAAATTGGGTTATTTTTCTCGAAGCATTAATGTCCTGGAAAGAGATAAGCAAATGTGAACGATTTAGAACGAATAATGAAGGTATTCTATTTTGCATTAATGCATTAGGGTTTTTAAAAATACAACTCTGTTTAATGCTGTGCTGTACTAATAGTAAACCGAAAATAGATATTGATGTGCAACACTGGTTTTTTCAAAACAAAAAAAAATGCATGGGTTTTAATAAAGAATATTTCAACGAAGTCATTATTTTTATAGTTATTTTTTTAAGCATTAAACTTTAATCTCATATATCGAGTATAGTTGCTTTTGGGAGCCCTAATAAATAATTAATGTTGGCAACGATGAATAATGAATTTCTTTGGACTGCGGATACGAGATTAATAAATTAAATCAACTGTCTCATTAAATGATTTAATGAGATTAAATGTCCTGGGTCGTCCCATGATTTGTTTCTCTTCTCACAACCTCTAATCTATAACGTGGTATTTAAATTTACTTTTCACCTAAACCCTAGATTTCAGTTCAGGAGTGGGATCACGTAAAAATGAAAACAATATTGCGATTACCGATAAGTGAAAACGATATTCGTTACCTTAACGATCACGTAAAATTAGTCACACTATACGTTTTCATCTTCGGTTATTTCCGTAAAGTTTTTCGAAAACGATATCGTTTTTAGGCAGATGTTTTTATATTATATAGTAGTTTTGACAAATAATTTATTTAACTGTCATATTTTTTCTTAATTTAATGTGAAAATATATTACTATCGTCTTTTATTCATAATAGTAGTGCTACAAGAAATGAAAAAGGACACAAGCTAAACTATCATGCACCATATAATTTTGCTCCTTTCCAATTCCAGAAGAAGTAAACAAAATTACTTCTAATTAATTAATTTAAAACATACAAGGGAAGATTGTTATTTTAAAGTAATCGAATTTTTATTATGTACCTGTATTTCAAGTAAACAATAACCTAACCTATTGTATTTCAAGTAAATAAAGTCTAGGCCACTAATTTGAAAACACACATTACAATCTTTCTTTCTGATGTGTCGCAAAATTAAAATACAGTCTGATCGGATTTATTTTTGTAATCAACATTCTTGGACTATAATCAAAATATCCTTTGTTGTAATCAACAATTTTACAGTTATTGGAATATAAACAGTGCCAGAAAAATATCTATTTGGCAGTTATTTTCTTTTACTTTTTCTACCATACTTTTGAAAAGATTAAAACATGTTATGGTACATGATAAATCATTGAATCTTCACATAATGCTAGTATAAATTATTTGTGAATTTTTTATTTGGATTCATTCTTGTAATCAATATTAATTATCGTATTTTCTTACAATTACTTCATTTTCCGGATTAAAATACCGTTTAAATTTGAATTTTTTTTTTAATCATTCATAACGACATTTCATTCTAAAGCCTGCTTCAGAGTTTACATAACGTAACATAACATATAGCAGAACATAAAGAAAATATGGATGTATGTAAACCGGTATAGTATTTCATAGTTTTCGTAAGAAACATAACATAACGTAACTTAGAACATAGAATATGGCCAAATTTTATTTCCTTACGGATACGTTATGTTAATCGGTTCTGTTCGGACGCGTACGTGATTTGTCGTGTACCACATTTCAAAACAACAGAATAGCTGTCAATTGAAGTGTCAATTCCAGTTTGCGTTTGACATTTAAGTTGCTGTTAATAGTATGTTCCGTAATGCAACCGGTTCGACCAGATTTACGGTTTTGTGTTCCGTAAGTCCTGAAATTATTTACCGGTTTCTATTTGGAACGCGGTTCCTGAAAAAAGTTGGTAAAAAGTCGTACCACGGCAACCACGAAATAATTCTGGTTCATAACAAAATCAAAAGATATCCGTCAGTGTCAAATATTTAAACCGCATTTTTAGTGGTATTACTAATAATTATTATAGATGTACGTATGAAAACATTATTTATATTTGAGATATTGGTGATTGCGTTATTTTTATTGGTATTATTCAACGTTATCATTCATTTAGTTAATTTGTATTTTTGTTAGGTTGTGTCAATTTTAAATGTCATATGAATTAATGTCAATCTGTTCCGAAATAGATGAAAATATTCAGGAAACATGGTGTACCCTCAATCAAGATACAGGTTTTCTGGTTTACTTACGGAACATAGTATAAGATAGATGAAGCATTATTTCCTTTTAAGAAAAATAAAATATATATATAATATATTATACGACAACAGATGTGGTACCAGCATGATGGTGCTCCTCCTCACTATGGTAGACAAGTAACTGAGTGGTTAAACCAAAACTTTCCCAATAGGTGGATTGGACGTGGAGGTCCAAACTTTTGGCTTGCAAGATCTCCAGACTTAAATCCTCTTGATTTTTATCTATGGGGACACTTGAAACAAGAAGTTTATAGGGTACAAATAAATACGCGTGAACAGTTACTTGAACGAATTATGAATGCATCCGCTGCCATTCGTAACGATCAAAATGTAATTTATCGTGTATATGATTCTATGATTCGCCGATGTCAAGCATGCATACGAGTTCAAGGCGCGCATTTTGAGCACTTGCTGTAATTTTTTTAAAATTTGTTATCTTATTTCATATTGTGTTAACCTATTCCATGTTTGGTTATGTTGTTCTGTGTTTAGAATTTATTTATTTGTCTATTTAATAATTGTGTCATCGTATGTTTGCTTGTCCAAATCGTATTCGTTAATATTAATAAATAAAATTAATTAATACAAATTAGGTATGACTTTTCAATATAACTCTTGTTTTCCGAAAGTACTTTGATTACAAAAATTAAAAAATTTCGTGTTATTTATAGAACTTCAACCTCTTGTATTTTGGTAACTAGAAGGAATAGGACCTATGTTCATATGACATTTTTGGCTCAAAATGACCTCAAGAATAAGCTGTTAAAGTTTGTTACACTAGTCCTGCAACACCCTGTATATATATATATATATATATATATATATATATATATATATATATATATATATATATAACATCTAAGTATGACGTTTAATTTAAAGTGACAACCAAACATCAATATAACAATTAAATAAACAGAACCCAACCCAGGCAACCTTTCTCGGGAACCCTAGCATGTGAGAAATATGGCGATCGAAAACATTGAAATATTTTGTGTATCGTCCATCCATCACCAAAAATCTTCAAATTCGTATCCTTCTGGGATATCATGCAGAGGCATTCATCTGGGCGCCATGCCATGCGTCGTTCACTAGCGACGCTTAGCGTCACCCTAGCGTGTTCCGATAATCAATCAAGGCTAGGTTATTATCAGCAGCCGCCAACTACGACACGTGTTCGGATTTATAGAGGAGCCCACCCTCGTCGCTGCAAAAATAGCGCAACTTTTAATTGAAATCACGTGAAATATAGCCGATGGGATCGTGCTAATGTTTGATATTAGTTCGAGAAAAAAGAAAAGTTTGATTGCTAGATGTTGTTTTAATTTGAAAAAGAATGATGGTATAAGACTGCCGATATATAATTGAACGAATTAAATAAAAAGCCATTTTGGAATCCTACGTTTCTAATAATTTAAGAGAGAACATTATTGTTAGGTATTATCGATTGACCGAAGTACTGGTAGTACACTGAGGGTCCCGAGTTCAAAATCCGATATTTGTGTGTATCTATGATTTTAAATCGATCAACAAAAATTAAGAAAATAAAATATAAAAGAAAAACTGTATCAACTCCATTTATCACCGCTTTCAAGTCGGATTGAATCACCGTGGACGTGTAGACATGACTTTCCTCCTAAGAACAAAAAGTGTCTGTGCCCAACTTTAGGTAGTAGAAGATAGTGCTGAAACACTACGTTAGGTAAATTTATCAATGACGTTAATAGGGTAATTATAATATTAATAATAGGGGACTCCACCATTTTATAAATATTCAACCTGAACGTGTAAGTAAACTAAGACTGTCGGTGAAAATCCGGTGAAAAAATTCCTATTAATAAGCGAGTTACAGTCCTCCGAAATTTGAAAATATAGATGTGACGTCACGAATATAAGTTTTCATATCAAACTATTTTTTTCGTGGACCTAAATGTTCTTGAAATATATGCTATTTTCAAATTATTTTTATAAAAAATAAATGAATATTATTATACTGTACAAGACTACATGATTTATAATTGGAAACGTATTTAAATTATTAAGTTTAATGCAAAATATGTATATTCAAACAAAAACCGTTTGAGAATTGCACTACTGGACTGATAGCCACGCCTCCGTTATTTGAATTTCTCTACTTCTATTAGTAGTAGGCTCCGCCCCTAACTGGGTATTCGTAACATATTTATAAGCCGTCTTTGATTCGCCAATCAATATATATATATATATATATATATATATATATATATATATATATATATATATATATATATATATATATGGATTTCATATGAATGACGAGCTACTATAACAAAAATCCCCTTATTTCCGAAGTATTTCAATTATGTCGTTTTATTTCTTTATAATATTTATTATTAAGCATATACTTTCAACATTTTTCCCTAATTTCTCTTAAATCAATTGCGCTGTAATCCCCTATTGTTATTAGTATTGGGGTGATTGCTTTAAGCAAGTCGCTAGTTGCTAGTCACCTGTCACTGGCACCCTTGAGATCTATTGGAACATTGCCATTGCCCTAATTTTCTTCGTACTCTTAGAAAAGTCGACAGATACTGTTTCCAGCTTTACCTATTTTACACAGATGGTATTTCATAGACAATGACCAATAAGGATACCTATCAAAGCTCTAAGGTTCTTTTTGCTAAGAGCTAATAGCTCCTTGACATTTGTCGACTGAAGCCCAAAATGTCCACTCTCTGATTTTATTTTTATATAACGTTTCTGGCAAAATGATTTTATTCAAGTTACATAGTGGAATTAAAATCTTTAATTGATATTTAAAAAAAACGATTTGCATTTGTGGTCATCACCATTCCTACCAAGAACTAAAGTCGAGAAACCATAAACACTGTTAGTTCTACACTGATTCACAGTTTTAGGGAACATACCTGGGTAAATGATTTTACCCAAGATACATCGTTCGTAAGAATTGAAAATCTTTACGTACACAGAACAGACACTATAGTAGTCGTCGGTTAATAAGTTCACTGGTTAATATGATTAGCTGCTTCTTACAATCAAAACCTAAGGGGTCTATGCAAAATAAACTTTTGTTATGTGTTTTTGTGATCAAATGTAACAGAATCAATTAAACCTGTTTCCAAAGCAAATTGAATACGACTTTCTCCAGGAGAAGGAGGATGTCTGGGAAGTTCAGAAGGAAAGAGTACCAGGAGAGATGTACGAGTATACAGGTGTCCCATAACTTCAGGTACATATTAGAAGGGCTTATAGTTCTTAATGTCCTGATTATGGAACAAAAAGACTTTTTTCAAAATTCAAAAATTAGTTTTTGAGGTTTTTGAAGGAAATAGTTTTGGGACACTGGTTGAATAGGTAGTTTTGATATTAAATATTACGTTGTATTATATCTAATTAATAAGAAATGTTTGCATAATACAATCATTTCATTAGGTTTCTAGTAGCCGGCCACATAAATTGTGTTTCTTAAAGCAGTTTTGATATTGCTCTTCTGATTATTGTTACAAATATGAATGGTTACAGTAACAGTGAGTTAATGGATATGTTGCTAATGTATGGCGAAGCAGGGCAAAACTGTAGATTAGCTCAGCGTTATTACGCTGAACGTTTCCCAGGACGACGGCATCCGAATTCTCGCATATTTGTAAGCCTTACTCAACGCCTTCGCGACACTGGTACTTTGCAACCTAATCGGGGAAGAGACGGCGGGGCTCATCGGAGACCAGTAAATGTTGAAAATGCTGTCTTAGCTTTGGTACGCAATGACCCAACAATCAGCATAAGGAGAATATCTCGTCAACTACCAGGTGTACCACGAATGACAATTTGGAGAATTTTAAGGAATAATAATTTACATCCTTATCATTTTCAACGGGTCCATGCGTTAATTGAACCCGATCATTACTCTCGAGTACGGTTTTGTGAATGGCTTCTAAACCAACACGCTCAGGATGGCAATTTTACGTTAAAAGTAATATTTTCCGACGAAGCGATATTTACTCGTGATGGTATACATAATATTGGGGAATGATTATTTACAATTTTGCAGAATAATTTGCCTGAATTATTAGAAGATATTCCTCTTAATGTACGTCAAAATGCATGGTGTATGCATGACGGTGCGCCGCCACATTTTGCTAGAAATGTCAGACATCATCTTGACAGAGTATTTGAGGACAGGTGGATTGGTCGAGGAGGTCCCGCGTCTTGGCCCCCTAAATCCCCGGATTTCAATCCGTTAGATTTTTATTTGTGGGATAATTTTAAATCCCTCGTCTATGATAATCAAGAGGCACCTGAAACCCTTGAAGAATTACGGCAACGAGTTGAAAATTGTGCTGAAAAAATTAGACAAGAGAATGCAATTCATCGGGCTTGTTCAATTTCTTTAATTCAACGTGCTGCATTATGTTTAGCTGTTAATGAAAATAATTTTGAACAGTTTTTGTAAAAATAAAGTAAATAATTTGATTTTTTTTCATTACATACACATCTTCCAAACTTAATTGGTGTGATAAAGCTTTACGTAATTGCATAAATTAATTTCATTGTTAAATTATTTTATGTAATAGTTATAACTAATTTCACTATTCCAAATATTATAGTATCCAGGGGTACAAAAAATGTTCTTCTTAAGTGAAGTACCCTTAATTATAGGAATTTTGAAAAAAATCTTTTTGTTCCGTAATCAGGACATTAAGAACTATATGCCCTTCTAATATGTACCTGAAGTTATGGGACACCTGTATTATACCTATAATACGACCCATAGAAGAAAATGATGTGGGGGAAGAAAATTTTTGTCAGCTAAATGAAATGGAATGTTTTCTTACCAATGCTTTATCTCAAAAATAACAAAACAGTCACTGACTTTGTAAAAAAACTGAATTAATGTTTTTTTTATTTAAGAAGTTAAATAAACATTCATATATTGTACATAAGTATGAAATACTTTACAAGTCTATAGCCCTATTCACAGTTTATATGATCACCGCTTTATATGATTTCCGTTTATGATCAAATTCTACTTGGTGTAACACTATCGTAACAGACCGCAACTACTGTTGGTATTATGAAAAGGATCCATCAAAATTCCATACAAGAAATACATTTTAGATCGTTTATCTATATTTATAGATAAAGTAATACCTTTTTGCAGTGAAAAGATATGATCTAATGCCTGCACTTGTGAAATACAATAATGCGTTGCACTTTCCCACGTCGAGTAAACCAGGCAAATCATTACCTACAATTCTTCGCGGTAATCCATTATGCTCAAATATCTTGCCCAAGAATAAGGCAAATTTCCAGTCTAGCTACTAAGCGTAATTATCATTAATTCCGTACGATTCCATTTACAACGCAAACTTAATTAATCATCCTGTATTCAGTTCTAGAGTTCAAAGAATTGCGCAGCGCAAACTAAAAACTTCAACTTGCAATTACTGGAGGAAAAAGTGCAGACTTGGAAATGATAAACAAATTCATTTATCAACAGTCAGAAAGGAGTGAAAGACTATTTATTTCAAAACTTTATTTGGAAAGCCGGGAGTGACAAGAAATTGCCCTGAAACATTAACTGAAATGATATTATTTTGCATATTCTTAAAGTGAAGTGTGCTATTAATTTATTTTTTTCATTTCATTTAAATTTTGTTCTCTTCCACGACTGCGGCTAAAATATGGATGTCTTAAATATTTTTGGATTACGCAGTAATAACTAAAACGAGGTGAAGTGCGTGGCAATATGCATTATTTGAGAGGTTGTGATTCAAATATAGGACAAAATATACACCTATGGTACTTTCTCCACAACAGCTTCGAAAGCTTATAAGGCGCCGTCTGGTAAACGTTCTCAATGGTAGAGACATGTTATCATTACCGAAACTTGCTAATAATTACAGACTGGCACATCCAGAAATGAGTAATTCATATTCGTATTTATTTAAATATAACCTACTGGCTTTGAATCTACATGAAATTATTAAGTGTATTTGACGATGATTACTTGGTATTGTAAAATTTTAGTAATTTGTCTCCCTTGTACATAGGCGCCGACTACATGGGGGCTTCGGGGCTCATGCCCCCTAGGAAAATTTACTTTGGGGCAATGCCCCCAAGGAAACTTTTCCCTTAGCGCAGAATTTTTCTAAACTTTTATTTAATGTACGAGTAAAATATAAAAGTTAATGTAGTATTAATTACAGGGTGTAAATCAAAAGCGGGACATAGGCGTTTAACATAGGAACTTAGTTTACTACTTCAAACAAATTATAGAGATTTAAATTTTGCATCTAAATCATGCAAAACGATTATTATCTAGACAGCCACGGATTATGACAAGAAACAAACAATTTCGTTGTATTTAACAGTCAGTTCATATTTATAAAATTTATAAAATAAATTAAAGTAGTAACTAATACAAAACACAAAAAGTATACCTTGTTCCATTTAAGCCATTCAATATTGCAGAGAATATGGAATAGTTTTAACCTCTCTGATTGGCTGAAATTGGAGACAAGAGACAAGTTTACCCAATGTAATTTCGGCTACTTAAAACTGGCGCTGATGCGAGCGCCATCTGCCGAATGGCTTAAATGGAACAGAGTATAAACTGTCTTAGTTTTATTGACTTTGAATATAATAAAATTAATTTAAAATAATTTCCATTGAAAATTAGGTTTTTTCCTTCATCTCTTTCCAGTATTTTTTTCTTGTATTGTTTTGATTTTGATCATTATTAAAAATTTGTGCCCATAAGGAAATTTTGAAAAGTCGGCGCCCGTGCACTTATACCTTTTCTTTAGATGACATGTTATGCTCGTTTGATTATCATCTAAAAGTGTCTCTTTATGTTGTCCTTTCATTTTCAAGTCCCTGCATGATAGTTTAAGATATTCTAGGATATCTTCTTCTCTCCCACATAATCGGCGCCATACGAGTAAGCTCTTCTCCTCTCAACCAATATTAATTATATTTCTCTTCATATGCGCAGCGAGATTTTGCAACTAAAACTAAACTGATATTGTTGCTATTTTTTTAAATTGTAATATGGTATGCCTGCTGGATTTAAATTTTAATATATCTTGTTGTAAATATACCTCGTTCAACGAGAGTGCGTACCCGATTACGAACCAAATTTGCAATATTATTTCATTCTTACTATTATTATATTCCTTATTTCTGTTATATTTACAATACTGTAATTATATGCATCTAAAAATAATAACTATACAACTCTGGTATGATTTTCCCCGCCCAAATTTTATAGTCTCCTGCGAGAAACAGGTACGCTCTCTCGTTTAACGAAGTATAGTAGAGGTGGGCGCGGGCCGTGATTTTGTCGGGTCACGATGGGTCACGACGTGACCCGCGTGATCGTGAATATAATTTAAATTTTGCGTCGTGATTGGACGTGAGCGTGAGGCACCAAAAAATTATCGTGCGTGATCAGGCGTGATTGAAATTTAATCGGGCGTGAGTACAAGTATTAAAAAAATTGTCAATTTCCATCTTTTACTTTACATTCTTATTATTATTATGTCCAAATATGTCATCAACAGTATTTTTTGCATAAAAATAGTGTTATTGTTGTACCCAAAATTGTATACACAGTTGCTCCGATTTCACTAAAGATATACAAATCTTTAAGCCCGTTTGACACGATCATAATATTGTTAAGAAATTTGTTACCAAATTTATAATGATATTTGTGATGAAATAGAACAACCTATATGTCCATAAACATTCGTTTCCAATGAAACCAATCTGTTACCTAACTTATTACCAATTTGTTAACAAATTTTATAATAACTTATGACAGTGTTAAACAGGCTTAAATGTACATAGAAACAATTACATGACACGAACGTGACCCGCTGTGCGTGATCGGGTGTGAGTGCCAAAATAAAATCGTGAGCGTGAGTGATTGTGAACAAAAAGTTACTCACGTGCCCACCTCTTAAGTGTAGAGTCCATTATTCTGTTGTTTTGTAAATGCATCTGATTTTTACAACTCTTATTTGTAATTTCTGCCACATATTTTCTCTATTTAGTCGCTTTTTTTCTATTTCCACTGTTGAAACACTATTTCTGTCGATTTTCTTTTGTTTTTCCTCAAATTGATAATTTTTAACTTGATCTCTTCTTCTAATGTTCTTCCAACATTTTTGTAGAATTGTTGATTCTCTCATTTTTTTACCTTCCGTCACCTTTAGGTAAGGAAGGTATTGTCTTTGGTCAAAAAATTCGGTGGTGAGTTTTTGATGAATAAGCACGTTTTAGGGTCCCTAGAATACGATTTTACTATTTTTACGATGATGTCTGTATGTGTGTGTGTGTGTGTATGTATGTGTGTGTGTGTGTGTGTGTGTGTGTGTGTGTGTGTGTGTGTGTGTGTCTGTGTGTGACAAAATTTTCTAATGCGATAACTCTAATACCACAATTCCAAAAATTATAATTCTTTCGTATTCCTCGTCGTTACATCCATGTGAAGAGCTGATTAGATTTTGGTTATAATTGGTCAACCGGAAGTACCCTCATTTGAAGATTTTAACAGTTTTTCTTGAAAAAACGATGTTAAATATCATTTTTTCACATTTAATGTTATTATAAATATTAAAGAATTATTTATTCTCTATACGATTTGAATGCATTTTATACTTCATATTAAATGGACATAGAGTTAAAAAATTATAAAGAAATTAAATACCATATATATTAGTCAGCTTTGCTATAACTCTGGAAACAGCTGCTACATTAAGAAAATTCTGATTGAAAGGTGTCAGTGTCAAGTGCAGTTGACAGTATGTTTATGTTATAATTTTACTGGAAATATAGGACCTTTTGTTAGAAACTTGCTGTATGGAATTTGTATAAAATACATACAACCGCCTTAAGGTAATGTACAAGAAATATAATTTTTTGCAAGGAACTTTCTCTATGACATTTATACAAAATACATAGAACTGACGGAAGGGAATGTGCTGGCCACATCAGATTTTTTTTATTTGAAATTAAAGTGTTTCCCCGTTAAGTATTAGCACTTACAAATCGGGTTTATATTGTACACCTATTTACATTTCATTTAATAAATTAGTTTCTTCTAGGTATTTTATTATTCTGGAGGCGTTGTCGTTATCTAGTGCTTCTTTCAAGTTTTCAGGTATTTGGTGTTGTCTTCTGAGGGTTCTGTATTTCTGGAATTCGGTTATTATATGTTTTACCGTAATTATCGTGTTGCAGATGTCGCATCTTGTGGGCTCGGTTCTTCAAAATAGGTGGCTGTGGGTTAATCTTGTGTGTCCGATTTTTAGTCTTGTGATTATGATTTGTTCTCTTCTTTGTTTTGTTGTCGGTTTCCAAATGTCTATATTGTCTTGGACTTCTCTTAATTTGTTGTTTTCTGTTTTTCCCATGTTTTGTTTCTTTCTGTTCTCAACTTATTTTAGATGAAAGTTTTGATATATTCTGCAAGGTTTAGCTGGTAAATTTCTTCTAAGTTGGTTGCTTCCTTCGCTGCCTTATCTGCTTTCTCATTCCCATGGATACCAATGTGAGATGGGATCCAGGTAAAATTTACTTCTTTGTTCTGTTGGCTTATTCTGTAGAGGAGTTGGTGGATATGTTTTATTAAGGGATTTTTTGAATATAGGTTTGTAATTGCTTGGATTGAACTCAGGGAGTCGGTGCATATTATAAAGGTATGTGTCTGTTTTTGGGTTATCAGTTGTCATTCATTCTTTAAATGCGACTATACCCTTTTTCGGTTTCTTAATTTTAGTATTTTAATTGTTTTATAATACTAGAATATGGCTATCCGTGCGTCTATCTAATCCTTGGTCTAATCCTAGTATACCTTTTGCATATCTTCTAATATATGTATACGCACATACGATGTATTTAAACATCAACCATTTTTTTTTTTTTTTTAGTATTTGTTAAATTTTTGTTCCCCTATATTACAGACTTCTTTCATTGCTAACATAGCTTTTTTCTTCTGTTTTTCAAGATAATTATTATTTCTATTATTGTTTAAATAAATAAACGAAACAGTTTCATCTCTGTCTATCAACAGTGTCACGCCAAACTTGTTACTTTAAATTTGTAACCCTAACCATTTTTCTTAGGAGCGAAAGAGTGTCTGCGCATTATAAAGTTTAAAGGATGTATTTTCCATTCATTTCTCAATAAAATACTTCATCATTATTCAGTATTGTTTTCCATATTGGCGAATCAGTATAGGTCAAATGACCATTCACACCATAATTGAATAAACGCTGATTACAAAATCACGAAGGATTCTCTGATTCTCTAAGTTTGTTGTCCATCACGTACAACTTTCTCGAAACTTAGACGTGCGTTTGAACTTTAAATTGCTGTTGCGTGTTCAAAGTGCAAAACACAAGTGTCAAAGTCAATTACAGCGAAGACGCGATAGTTTTTAACTCTGAAGTAAAAGATGGTGAAATAAAATGTCGTCTGTAAAATTTACATGAACAGACTTCGTATGTGATAGGAATAAATACTATACTCGTATGAATCATTGTTTGATGTTTTCTATATTATTCTTTTTGTTTTACTCTTGGCAGTAAACCAGAATCCATAAATTAATGTCACCTTTCCTGACCAAAGAGTCATAAACCAAATATCATGTTCACAAGCTATTTTCGTGATGTTAATATTTCCGTTCAGGTGTAAATGTACAGAGCAGAAGTAAATCATTTGCATCTGAGAATAAATACATCCAGCAATCCCAGTTTCATATTCATCCGAAGAAATTTTAATTAACTCTAAATGGTAATGAGAGAATCAATAGTTTTTCTCGCAGGGATTTTCTTATGCTAAACTAATACACGTTTGCGAGACACAGTTAATTAATAATATATATGAAAGAAGGTTGATTATTTACAAATGTTGTTAATGATAAATTAATTGTATTTATGCTGGAAGATTTATAATTAATGATAGGAGGTACATATGTCAGTGAATTTAATAAGATGCACATTATATAGGCAACAAATATCTCAACAAAATAGTCTCTATTTTTACATACTTGAATAGCCATCAATTCCATAAGTTAATTAATTAATTATCATTCAGAACTCAACAGTATTAAGTGTTTTTTTATTCACCATTGTGGCCAGTTATGATATTTTGAATACTTTGCTAGTATTCCATTGGTATGAAGCACAGCCACAGTTACTGATATTTTCTGGGATATGCAAAAAAAAAAACAGTGGCGTAGCTAGCTTTTTCGGCGCCCGAGGCAAATATTTGAAATTGTGATTATTATAGTCATTCAAGCCTGGTTTTGCCGCGCCTGCCCCCTTCGCCCCCCCCCCCCCCCCTAGCTACGCTACTGTGCAAATCAATGATTTTCATTCATTCAGTTTACCTAATATGTATATCTAGAAAATCTTTCGTATTTTTATGGGCCTTATAATTGCAACCAGACACTCAGGTACACGGCCAAAAGACAAAAGACGCTAAAATAAATAAATATAAATATATCATCACGGTATATTACCCATTGCTGAGTGCCAATTTGTTTTGTCACATGGGTCACTTTTGTGCTATTTAAAATTCTATATAATTTTGGCGGTGGTCGGGAATAAATGGTCTACATGGTCGGTTGTCCATATTTGACGATGATGTTCAGATTTTCCAATAGCCCAAAAACAGCAACAACTAACGAAATAGTCTTAAATTATCGGAGAATGAAAGTGCGTGAGCTTCCTGACAATGTACCTAAACATCTGAACAGATCGTGTTCACAATATCCTACACATTTGAAAGACCAGAACTATAAATAATTTAAACATTAGCTTTCATTCTGAAGGCAAACTGTACTATGTGCATTAATTACAAATATTTGCATCACAAAGTAGATATAGTTAAGATGCTGGAGTATGGATCAAGTTACTTGACTACTAACTAAACTTCTTGTACGTACGTAACGGCTTCTATGATTCCCTAGTGGTGTACTCCACAAATTCCGTTGAATACCCTGGAGATATCGGCTTGTAATAGTGGTAACTGTTGTAAGTTCCAAGAGATCTGTTCATGAGCATACATTAAAATTAGACACCACCATACGGGTCGCGAGAGTATATGATACTTAAAAATTGCGGTGGTCTCTTTACGACAACTTTGGTAAGCGCCTTCCCTGGTACAGATACTCGTTTATCACTCTTGCCGAAATTTGCTAATAAGAGGTAGCGTCAAAATGTTTCCGGAATTGGTCAATAATATTTTATTGAAAACAAGTACAATATTTTTATATTGATTTCCTCTCCTGCATTTACACAGTTATTCAACGTTTCTAACAACTGTTCAAAACACTCCTGGAAACCATTTTCTGAAAGCGATGTACCAGAGCGTTGTCATGCAGCAAAACCCAATCGTTTCCTGCCCAATTTTCGTCTGATTACATCTCGTAGGCGTTGAAGGATCTCCACTAAAGTTCCTTGTTTACAATTTGGCCTTAAGGAATGAATTCGTTGTGAATCACACTCTGATACTCATAAACACCTCCTAACCGATTTTTTCATCGCCTCATTTCCATATGCTTTCGTTAGCATCTGAAGGATCTCACATGGTAATTTCTTCAGCAGAACGCAGAATTTGGTGTTTGCACGCTGCTCTTAAAATGACGTTTCTAAATCAGACGAATAAAAAAAAAAACGCATTGTAAGAAACTATGTGCAACTTTCGTAGACAGTAACTAAAGGTGCATTTACAAATGAAAATTAGGTTTATGGTTTTTGTTTAGGTTTAAGTAAGTCATTCATAAATGTAAGTTTAAATTACCTGAAAATTAGTTCTGATATGCCAGACATCTGTGTAAATGCTTCAAAAACAAGATTAAAATATCGGTAGAGCAGTACTCAACCAGACACCTGTGCGTAGGGATGAAAGTATCGATGATAGGTATCGATACTTCATATCGGAATCGGTATCGATGTGTAGTATCGATACCACGTCAAATATCGGAAACAAGTATCGATACTAGCAAGTATCGGTATCGGTATCGAAAAAAAATCCTAAATGCTAAATGCATAGGTTTATAGGTATAAATAATTGCAGAAACGCAGTAAATAATTTATGAAAACCAATCTCCCCTTTTACATTCTCCTAAAATAGCATCTTTTCTATTTTTTCCCCCAATAGCCTATTCCTTTCCTGGCAGACAGTCGCGCCTGCTTTGGAAAATAATCGTCCGCTGGCACCGATGTTGCAACAATTGTAAAATGAATTCTTGCCTGCCTATATAACGGATTAATTTGACAGGTTTAGATCCGAGAAGACTCGAGCCCCGAGCCTAGCGAGCAACCTTAACGACCGAGTATAAAATATCAACTATCAAAAATCAGATGTCACTGTTATCTGTATTACTGCATTTGTAAATTTAGTAGTATTCTGCTTCCACCGATACCGATACCGATACTTTCATACAAATACCGATACAAGTAAAAATATCGAAACAAAGTATCGAGTACTAAAATACTTGGTATTGCAAAGAAAGTATCGATACTTTACTGGTATCGGTAGTATCGCAACATCCCTTCCTGTGCGCCGTGAAACTGTCATTCGCTTGGCATTATTGGTTATATTTGTGCAATTAAGTTATGACAGTCTCCATGTTCTTCTCGCATTTGTTTAAAAAGCCGAATCCACCAAGTGGATACTAAATAAAGATGGGTGTATATATCATTTCAGACTCGTTCTCATTGGTGAAGTTTGTGACGTCAAACTAAATCATTAGCCTAAAGTTTGGATCTTGCAATGTTTAGCTTTATGATTTGGATTAAGAGACCCTAAATTCTGAAGTGTGAATGGAGTCATTACATAATATGCGGCCAAAGTTTTTAAATCTAAAATATATACCATAAATCTAAACCTAATTTTCATTTGTGAATGCACCTTTAAAGAGGTACCGGGTAGCTCGACGCTTTCCCTAATAGTAGTGATGTGTCGTTCATTTTGAATGACTCATTTAGTGCGCCATGAACGAATGGCTCTTTAGTTCCCACAGTACGGCACATGGCTCACCAGTTCACACTATTTTTGCGTTCGTTCTCGCTCTGTCCCATCGTTCACGTGCTCTGCTCTTTAGATCGCCCATCGTAAACAGCACACTAGCACACATGACTCACCGCTCAGTAAATATCACAGTAGCGCAGTTGCACGAAATACAGCACGGAGCAGGGAATAGAGCCGAAAGCTGAGCTAATGCTTGGCTCTACGCTACGAGTCGTTCGAAACATATGACACTCGCGCACAGCACAGCAGTCACAGCACACATGAAGAGCACTTGTGTGTTTGAAAAGAGTCGTTCAAGTGAATGACTCAATTTAGTGAGCGGAGCAAAATGAACTAACTCACTAAAATTCAACGAACGATCCATCATTACCTCGAAGTGGCTGCTAACCCAAGAAAAAAAAAATTCCCTACACCGATCACTTGTTAGGCTCTAGACAACGATTCCGGGTACTTTTTGACGGAACCTTGTCGAAGTAGAATGATGACATTTATGTTTTCATGAATAAAAATCTGCTGTAGCCAACACAATACCTCCCGCCATTTACAGTCCGAGTCACAAAAAAGATTAAGTTAATCCTTTGAGGGCGTTTTACTAATTAAACACGTCAATATTTTCGTATTTTCACAATAAATTTTTTATTTTCCACATAAAACATAAGTAAATACGTAACACAACAAAACTGCGTCATCCATAAACCATCATCCCCAATGTTGCCAACCTCGTCTCCCTCTCTCTTTTTTACTACCCATCTTCGTTACACAGTCCACACAAAACTCCCCAAGATATTATTTTTCCCTTTTACTTAAATATCTAAATGCCTACTCCTTATTTTTGGATTAGCGAATTTTACTGTAATTTTGACAGTTTATTTCTTAAAATATAGTCTAATCTAATCCAAGTAACTTCCTTTTTTTAAACCCCTCAACAGGATTAAATCCCAATTACAGAGTGGGTACACATTCACATTCACACACATCCATGCCTTAGTGGGATTCGAACTCAGAACCCCGAGGGCACTCATGACATGAGGCGTTGCTCTAACCTTTGAGCCACCGGAGCTATAATAAAATGAAAAATTAAATTTTAAATACCGGGATAGAATAGAATTCACTAATCCAAAGATGAGGATTAGCTTAAACTTTTATATGAATCGTTAATTTTTATTAATCTAAATACATACCTACATATTTACTTATGATGGAAACTGTATTGAATTCCTTTTCTATTGTTCTATTTACTTTTTTCTTTTTAAAACGTTACTAATATTATTTTGAAATGATTAGTTCTTTGATAGTGATATTTATTTGTGAGTTACATACATTTGAATAACTGCGTTTTGTTTGTAAGCGTAGGCTCTGGGATTTAAATTATAGATAATTTTATAAACTTATCCATAAAATATATGGACAAAGTATTAATGCAAATCTATACAAAATTTAATAATCTTTAATTTTTATAATAACATAATCTCGAAAAAATAAAATTTAAAGGTATTTTTTGAAGAAAATCTATTTTGAGCTTCTAGTAAAGTGCCATTTCCGGTTATCCGATTTTCACCAAAATCTAATGAGCTCTTTCCATTACAGAAAAAGTTCGAAATACAAGGTTTCAAAATGTTCTGAATGATAGTATTTGAGTTAGAGTGCAGGATTCACATATACACACAGACATCATCGTGAAAATATTAAAATTGGATTCTAGGAGCCTTGAACCTTAAAACGTGGTCATTTACCAAAATCTCGATATGCGATATTTAGCACGATCCCTATACCTCCCTTACCAAGGGTAGCGGAAGGTGAAAAGCTAACATTTATTATTTGCATCCGTATCGTCGATGACCCAAATCAAACGTAAACAGCTGGAAATTAATCCTCAATCGCTCCACAAATCAACACCACCAACCTATCGATGCGTGATGGGTAATATTAATTGCATATTGTGATCCACTAACGATCACCCTGTGTACGTGGCAACACTGTATTACACATCACACGAGGAGCCGGAGAGCACCAGCGTCATCGTGTAACTCGACAATGATAGATCGCCAAGAGAAGAGCACTGCTCCTTTGTTTGAGCTTTGCAGGGCTTTGGCCCAGCCAGAGCTGATGTAAACTTAATTAATACATTGTATTAAGATGGATCGCATTACTACAGCAATTCGTCCGGATTAATTAACACGCGATTAGTAAATATATGCAGAGGGATGATTTATGCATATTTAAAGCTATTGAGAGCATTGGAGAGATCATTGCATTAATCACAGATTTCAAGAGATTTGGACAATCAGTTTCTGTTATGTATAGAATGGGAGCGTCCAACAATTTCCAATTATTATTTTTTTCTTTAAGTACCTTTAAAATGATTTACATAATTATTATTGCCAGTATTATTGGGTCATCGTGTTTTCTAGTTTTAGAGATACGTATATATTTTTATGAATAATATAATATTTCGAATTTTGTAGTAGTTCATAGTTTCATGGCATTGTAGAATAAAATTTAAACTACCATTGAAGTTTGTATATTATCTTGAAACGCTATGATACCAGTTTTTTTTGTTTTTCCAGCCTTATATTAATAATTTATAATATTTCAATGTTTGCACATACTTTTTTACCTTTAGGTAAGGAAGGTATTTTCTTTGGTCAAAAAATTCGGTGGTGAGTTTTTGATGAATAAGCACGTTTTAGGGTCCCTAGAATACGATTTTACTATTTTTACGATAATGTGTGTGTGTGTGCGTGCGTGCGTGCGTGCGTGCGTGCGTGCGTGCGTGCGTGCGTGCGTGCGTGCGTGCGTGCGTGCGTGCGTGCGTGTGTGTGTATGTGTAGGTGTGTGTATGTGTGTATCTGTGTGACAAAATATTCTAATGTGATAACTCTAATACTACAATTCCACAAATTATAATTCTTTCGTATTTCTCTTCGTTACATCTATGTGAAGAGCTGATTAGATTTTGTTTATAATTGGTCAACCGGTAGTACCCTCATTTGAAGATTTTAACAGTTTTTCTTGAAAAAACGATGTTAAATATCATTTTTTCACATTTAATGTTATTATAAATATATAATGAATATTTTATTCTCTATAAGATTTGAATGCATTTTATGCTTCATATTAAGTGGATACAGGGTTAAAAAATTATAAAGAAAGTAAATATCACATATTAGCCAGCTATGCTAGAACTCTGGAAACAGCTGCTATATTAAGAAAATTCTGCTTGAAAAGTGTCAGTGCAGTTGACAGTATGTTGTTGTTGCTTGGAAATATAGGATCTTTTACCAGAAACTTTCTGTATGGAATTTATATAAAATACATACAATTGCCTTAAGGTAATATATGTACAAGAAATAGAATCTTATGCGAGGAACTTTCTGTATGACATTTATACAAAATACATAGAACTGACGGAAGGTAATGTACTGGCCACATCAGATTTTTTTAATCAATCAATTGCAAGCTTAGCGTCATTTTCAAGTAGTATTAGCTTATCTTGGTTTAGAATAACAATGATAGCTCTGAACTTGGTTACTCTATGTCTTTGCGCTGATATTTAACTATTAAACTATGGCTTCACAGATAGAGAAGAATGAATACCTGTATAATATACGGTAAATTTTTGAGGAAAAATATATTTTTTTAGATGACCCCATTAAAGAATTAGAAATGCAAACAGTAAAACGAGGGTGAGCAGTATTTCATCTGATGGTAATGTTGTATTAATGGTTAAAAAATACGGACCCACAAATATAGAATATTACAGTTCGTGAGTTTAGGATGTGACATCTTAAAATCTACCCATTTCTTAGAATATTTAAATGAAAGTTAGATTACGTTGAAACATCGTCGTTTTGCAATTATTTCTAGAAAAGCATTCTACAATAACTTCTGTTTATAAAATGGACCAATATTCCAAAGATCTTGGACGTACAAACAATGAACATCAACCTGGATTGACATCTTTTTTTTTGGAACTTGTGGAATTACAATATTTGTCTACTGAAGGTCCGATCGAATATCGTTTAGTTCCTTTATCTTCGAAATCATTTCCATAAAGAAATGAAAAATGCAATGCATTCAAATCGTAGATAAATGTAATATCCTGCTACTGATGCAGTCGTGACTTCGAGAATATATTACAGAATTATTCAAGTTTTGTAATTAGATACTCGTCATTAGATTATTAATTTCCATAATGTTGGACCACACAGGGAGACACGGAAAGAATAACACCTACAACTAATCACATTAAACGGAATCATAAATCATATTTAGTATGTCATTAGGATGAATGTTTTTGTTGGATCACGCGAAATGCCACAATCCGAATGATCATTTATCTGTTTAACTTTCATTATATCTGGAATTGAATGTTGATAAATCCAAGGTGTTAGTATTTGAAAGGAGTAAATTGGTGACTGTGTGCAATGTGTTGGTGGATGGAGTGAAACTGGAGCAAGTGAATGAGTTTGTATATTTGGGTAGCATGATGTCAAGGAATGGTTGAATTGATAGAGAAATTGAAAGGAGAGTGAGTGCGGGGTGTAAGGTAATGGGTGTTTTGGGTACGTTTGCTCGAAACGTATCTAGAGAAGCTCGTTTAAGTGTGTATAATGGAGTGCTAGTGCCTGCTTTGATGTATAGCAGCGAATGTTGGGCTTGAACGGGAAAGCATAAAAAGAGAGAGACTGCCGTGGAAATGAGGAATTTACGTGGAGTATGTGGATATGTAAGACGGGATCGCGTGAGGAACAATTTGGTGTATGAAGAATGCATGGTTACGAAGAATGTTGTTACGAGAGTAGGAATGAGCCAGTTGAGATGGTTTGGTCATGTGGAGAGAATGAAGAGTGAACGTCTTGTAAAGTGTATATGTCTTGGTGAAATTGAGGGTGTTCGATTGCGTGGCCGTCCAGTGTGTAAGTGGATGGATGTGATTGATAAGGTACTAAAAGAGAGAAAGTTTCCGAGTGGGAAGAGAAGAAGAGCGTGTATGAATGTGATTATGAATGTGGCCGAGGCGAAATAAGCGTGCTTAGACAGAAATGTGTGGCGAAGGATGATTGTTTCGTAACTATTATTGTGGTTCGGTTGCGGTATTTCGCTACGGAAAATCGGTCACTTTAATATGTTAAGAGCTAGGAATATATGTTGTACCTATGATGTCAGGTTAGTAAGAATGATATTGAAAGAGAGAGTGATTATTTTTTGGATGATGTTATTTTTATTCTTTCGGGTTTGTGCTAACCCACTAAGTGGGAAATGCGTGATTTTATGTATGTATGTATTATATGTTTTTCTTTAAAAATAACTTGATTACTTTCATACTAAAACTAACAATTATTTTATTATAATTTCTATTAGTAGATTCTTCCGATTATAGTCACTATCTAAGTAAAAGGTACAATGATATATTTATCTTACAAATTCACTTCAATGTTTAAAGACAATTGTGAATGGTGTCAGAACTGAATAATTCAACAACGGCATTGATAGTAACGGGTATTTAAACAAGAAAATATGGTTTGAACATAGATAAATGACAGGAATTTTGGTGGGCGTTAGTTATTTTAAGTAAGCGACGTGGGAAGAGATCAAGCCTTGAATAAACAATGCAAGTCTTTAGGAAAGATTGAAGAAATACATTGTCTTTGCAATCCTTAACTATTAATTATTAATTGTTATACGTAAAAGGCGCAAAACAATTATAGTTTCAGTGAAAAAATGAGAAACTATTAAAAAGAGTATTTGTTTCCTTCATTTTTAATTGCTTTTCTAAAATTACAGAAATATTTATTAAAAGACAGTAGAATTTTCATGGTTTACGAACAAAATGAGAAAATCCTTTTAAAATGTTATTTTCTCATTCGATTCACTGAACAATTTCATTAATATTAACACTATACTGGTCAGGATAAAAGTGTTTATAATTGTCTTTGAAGTCATGAAGAAACATCACAATTTAAAAAAATCTGATGTGGCTAGAAAGTTTCTTGCAAGAGATTCTCTATCTCCAGTAAAATTATAATACAAACACTGTCAATTGCACTTGACACTAACATCGATCAATCAGAATTTTCTTAATATGGCAGCTGTTTTCATGTTTATAGCTGCTTCATGAAACTTAATTTCTTTATAATTTTTTAACTCTATGTCCATTGAATATGAAGTATAAAATGAAATCAAATCGAATAGAGAATAAAATATTCTTTAACATTTATAATAACATTAAATATGAAAGAATGATATTTAACAGCGTTTTTTCACGAAAAACTGTCAATAACTTCAAGTGAAGGTACTTTCGGCTGACCAATTATAACCAAAATTTTATGAGCTCTTCACATGTATGTAAACTCGAGGAATACGCAAAAATTATAATTTTTGGAATGGTTGTATCGTAGTTATGCGATCCGAGAGAATAGTCACACACACATCCATTCATACATACATCCTTATATACATCAATACATAAAGACATCATCGTGAAAATAGTAAAATCGTATTCTAGGGACCGTAAAATGTGCTTTTTCATTTCGCATAACTTCCTGAAAAATCTCTCTAATTTTATTGCATTACAACTTTTAATGAATAGCCTGACAGATTTCTTCTTGAAGCATATTTTCATTCAAGTAAATATAAAGAATCTCGTTCTTTAGATTATTTTTATGACAGGTTACAAAATTCGAAAGCTACGCCCATGAAAATAGTAATGCTGTCATACTAAGTAAGCGGCAAATGTCAAAATTGTATGGAGCGGTACACTTTATCCATTTTTGATCAATAAATTTCCAAATATGGCTGTAGTAATGGGCCCATTTCTCAATTATCACCAAAGTAATACGTAGTGAAAATTTCTTTCTTTATCATTTGGAGCTATTCACAATTTCAAAGAGATCTGATACAAACGAGTGAGAAACTGTGATATTGTACCTCTGTATATACTCCGAATTTCGTCTTTTTACCTCCCGCTACCCTTGGTAAGGGAGGTATAGGGTTCGTGCTAAAAATCGCATATCGAGATTTTAGTAAATGACCACGTTTTAAGGTCCCTAGAATCCAATTTTAACATTTTTACGATGATGTCTGTGTGTATGTGTGGATCCTCCACTCTAACTCAAATACTATCATTCAGAAAATTTTGATAGTTTGTATTTCGAAGTTTTTCTGTAATGGAAAGAGCCCATTAAATTTTGGTGTAGATCAGATATCCGGAATTCGCTCTAGAAGCTCAAAATAGTTTTTCTTCAAAAAATACCTTTAAATGTTATTTTTTCGAGATTAATGTTATTATAAAAATTAAAGAATATTAAATTTTCTACAGATCAGCGTTAATACTTTTTGTACATATGTTAAATCTCGGAACCTACGCTTTAAACAAACAAAACTTCTTGGTTACGCAGTTATTCAAATGTACCTATGTAACTGACAGATAAATGTCACTGTCAAAGAACTAATCATTTCAAATTAATAATAGTAAAGTTTTATAAAGAATAAAGGAAAGGGAATAATAGGAAAGGAAATCAATACAGTTTCCAGCATAAGTATATATGTACGTATGTATTTAGATTAATAATAATTAAAGATTCGCAAAAAAGTTTAAGCTAATCCTCATTTTTGGATTAATGAATTTTATTCTATCCCGGTATTTAAAATTTAATCTTCATTTTATTATCAAAAAAGGTAGTTACTTAGGTTAGATTAGACTATATTTTAAGATATAAACTACTAAAATTCGCTGATCCAAAAATAAGGATCAGCTTAATCTTTTTTGTGACTCGAGCTGTAAATGGCGGGAGGTCTTGTGTTGGCCACCAAGGGCGTAGCCAAGGGGGGGCTGGTGGGGGCAGTTGCCCCTCCCTAGAAATGGACTAAAAAAATTATTGGTAACATTTTAGCATAAAACCAATAACTACAGTCAACTAAAGTAAATAAAAGTTTTTCTTTTGTGTAAATAATGGCCGGTTGCACCACCGAAACTTAAATATTAAACGGCTTAAATTAACAATATTGCATCGAAATGAAATGCAAATGAATTATAAATATATTGCTGTCAAAATTTCGATTTGCATTTTTTTGTTTAAATCTAGTTTAAAATTTAAGCACTGCTGGTGCAACTGGTCATTATTTTTTTATTTTCATGATTATCGAAATAAATTGCTGTTAATTTATATCTAGTTAAATAAAAATAATTTTATACTTTTATTATAAGTATATATACAGGGTGTTATATTTCAATGGACCCAGCAAATATCTCGCTTATTTATTAAGTTGGCAATTTTTTCATATAACATGATTTATACAGGAACATATAAGCTACTTGATGACGGATGTACATTCCTGATACCACTTCCGGTTTATGAGTAATTAATATCTACTTTGAAATTTCAAATGGAACATACTACATTTTTTTACAAATTTGAAAAGTGCATCAAATTTGCTTTACAATCATGTAAAATAATCCATATGTTACATTACTAAAAATTAAAATGGCGGGCACTTTTTTATACACCTAATTGGAAAGAGAATAGTGAGCCATGACTGTGGCTTGTGTTTCTTATTCTTATTTTCTGTATTATTATGACAAAAAAAAATTATTTCGTTTAATAATAATAGTTACAATTGTCTTAGTTAATTGTTTTATTTCAAGCCAGTCATGGCTCACTATTCTCTTTCCAATTATAAAAAAAGTGCCCGCCATTTTAATTTTTAATAATGTAACATATGGATTATTTTACATGATTGTAAAGCAAATTTGATGCACTTTTCAAATTTGAAAAAAAAATGTAGTGTGTTCCATTTGAAATTTCAAAGTAGATATTAATTACTCATAAACCGGAAGTGGTATCAGGAATGTACATCCGTCATCAAGTAGCTTACATGTTCCTGTAAAAATCATATTATATGAAAAAAATTGCCAACTTAATAAATAAGCGAGATATTTGCTAGGTCCATTAAAATATAACAACCTGTATATATATATATATATATATATATATATATATATATATATATATATATATATATATATATATAAAATAGTCGTCAGACTACCTTGCCCCCCCCCCCCTAATATAAATCCTGGCTACGCCCTTGTTGGCCACACCAGATTTTTATAATATTGAACTCTGTATGATCTAATGTAATCTCATGCTTGTTAAAATATTTCGTCAATATGATATAAACTACGCGTCCAATATAAATGAAATCTAATATAACAATATAAGCTTCACTGCCTGAGTGCTAGTGATACCAACGTTATAAAAAATAGCTCAGTTTAAACGAATATCGCGCTATATTTAAAAATTCTCGTTACCTACTTTTTTATCAAACTAATATTTAGAATAAAAATTATCACTGTGGTGCTCCCTTTACGGCAGCATTGAGAAATCCGCGAATAAACGTAAAAAAGTGTAGAGCAACGAAACTTTCAATTTCAACAGATACCTTTTTTATCCGATTTAAAAAAACTCCTCTCAATTTGCCACTTGACTAAATACATTCGCTTTCCTAATTCCGTAGCGTAGCTATTATTAGTTGCAAAGTGTTGACTCACTGATATTTCATTTTCTAAGACCTTAAGGGTTGTTTTTACCACAAAAGCGAACAGCAAAGGGTGTTTCCTATCCCTGAATCTTGTTACAAGTAATTAGAAAACTTGTACGTGATTAAATTTTACGCAGAATTCCTACGAACTCGTGACCAGATTAAAGATTAAGAATTTGATGAAGATTTTGGATGGATAATGGAATTTAGCCAAAGTTTGACTTTAAATAGAATTTGCAAAGGAAAAACTTTTCCTTACACACAAAGTATTCGTGTCTTCGAAACAAAGAGGATAAATTGCTAGTATAAAATATTTAAATTAACATAATAATAGTACACAACCTGGTATTAAGGTACAGTTTAAAATTGACGTATACCCTTCAATTTATCTAGAAATAAATTTACGGAAACGCATTCTCATGTCAAACGAAAAGCCTTTGAGAAATTTCGTTGTTTACGAAGTCACGACAGAAGAATAAAACAACCCACGCATTCACATAAGATAAGCTTTGTTCCTTTGCAGGTATAAGATAAACGGTATGTAACCAAAACAATTGAATGATGCGCCATTCGGGACAAATGTATTTTTGTGAGTTCGACATTTTTGATGAACACGTATGACAAATTAATTATAGAGCTATGCACAATAGCACATATGCCCTGTGAAAACTTTTCATGACATTAATTCTTTAATATCTGAATTAATAACTTTTATAAATGTATGTTAGTATGATTGTAGGGATGATGAGAAATAATTGGAGATGCAGTCGTGGTAAACAGTGTTTATTAAATAATTTAATTAATTTGACTACGTTTCGATTCCAAATGAATCATCATCAAGGATAGTTAAAGTATAGTTGGAAAATAAGATAAGTACATTACTGCATCTCCAATTATTTCTTATCATCCTTACAATAATTTTTATATTCACTCATAACATAACCATTTTTAAATTTGTCCAGGTATCCATGGAAGTGGTGCCTCTACACTAATCTATCTTGCTCCTATCATTTTAGTTCAACGTAATTCCCGCCCTCTTTGATATCTGTTTACTTTCCAAACTTTCTTCCTCTTCCTCTTGTTCCATGTATTTTCCCTACATTTATAATTTTCTAATAACAATCCCTGCTTTAAATATATCCACTCCAGTTGGTGTTCCTTATTCTTACTTCTCTAATCCTCTTATAAACCTTCCAAATATGTACTTTTTCTCCTTTCGTAATATCCATATTTCGTATCCATTCAGCATAATACTCCTTATGAAGCATTTTGCAAATATTTTCCGTAAATTTATATTGATGCATCTTGCTCTTAACAGATCCTGAATTTTACTAAAAGTTGCCTTTCGCTGATCGATTTTATTCCTAATCTCTTCTTTACAATAATTGTCATTCTAAATTTCCTAGAAATTTGAAGGAACTTATTTGTTCTCTCCATCTAACTATGTTTTAGATTCCTCTGTTTTAGCTATTTTCATTGCTTTTTAATTCTGTATGCTTATTTTTATTCTATACTCTTCACAACTGAACTGCAATATCGAATTAATGTACCGGCAGAAATATGGTGTGTTTCAAGATATTTGCAAATTTACCTGCCTTCGTAATGACGCGGTACACCGCAAAACAGCATGGTATTTATGTTCTTATGCGTCAGGGGAGGATCAGAAAAAATTGGGAAAACGGTGTAGTGGTACTGTCTGCTAATTAATATACCCGCTCTTATTTATAATTTGTGAAAATTTGGTGAAATGTCATATTCTTTGTTCTGTATTTCTTAAAATTCAAGTGAAATATTAAATTCCACACAAATATTTCGTGTGCTTTAAAATATTTTGTTACAACTCTGTCATATGACCCATCAAGCCCATTTAAGAAGCCACCCGTTTGCAGATATCTTGAAACAAACTATACATAGTACATATGATCTCTAGACTATGTATACTTATAATATCACTCTGACGTCAAATGCAAATCCTTTTCCAAAATAATAATTATCATTAACAACTGGAGAGTGTGAGTATAATTGAGCGATATGAGTGACGTACCATATTCGAAGTTGTTTTACTATTTAAATACAATATCGCAGATTACTTTAACTATTGGCGGCTTTTATGAACTTCAAACTGTAGAAATAATAAAAGTACAATAGCGAACTCTCGGCTAAACAATGTATAATAAAGAGTTAGACAAACACTCACCAGCCTAGTAGGAACCATAAAAGACCGACAGATTGATTCAGATGCTGAAATCTTGTGAAACATGTCGAGTGTTTTTATAATTCTTTATTCAATCTG
The DNA here is from genome assembly GCA_963082715.1 of Harpalus rubripes. Lineage (NCBI taxonomy): Eukaryota > Metazoa > Arthropoda > Insecta > Coleoptera > Carabidae > Harpalus > Harpalus rubripes. Next base: position 24,455,240 of record OY720464.1, read on the forward strand.
TAGTTTCTATGTCTGCTAAATTTTATTAGAACACGCACATATTTCCATAAGCTAATGGGCAGTTAAATAATTCTGTTCCATATATTTTATTCGTATTTTTCAGTTCTTACGTTTGTACATATAAAGCTGAATGAGATGACAAATTATGTAAAAGCGACATGTTTAATTATGGTTAAAATTCAAGAAATTATTTTCCTTTTAAATTCCAATTATTCAGTTCTTTATCTCAGCTCTTTCCATTCATTCATTTCTTTGCTATTTTTCATACTTTTTACCAGTAATTGATGTTTTTTTTTAATATTTCTTGTTTTTGCTCGTTAGCCTTCTGTCACTCGTATAATAATTGTTTTGCATATTCCAAGTTTCATTTTCTATTCCATCTGTTGATCTTTCTGTTGAAATGATTTGAAATGCAAATAATTCCCATGTCAATTTTAACGAGCAAAATTTTTCACTGTTATCAAACAAAAAATTCCCCAACCAAACAGTATTAAAAACTTGTTCGTTAAAGTAACGATAAAAAGCTAACAAATGAACCAGTAAAATTCCTAAGCGTAGGTAATAAATATCCCTAGATAAAACTGGTGCAATTTATTTTTATAAGCAGCGATTCCATGATTCCTGAATATAATTTATATAATATATTCAAAACGTGGAAAGGTGCGTTGAAACAAAGCCAAGGGGAATAAAATGGCATATCTTAATTGCACATGAAATGCAACAATTAGGTTTATGTTGCATTTCTAAGTAAATATGCATGTTGGAATTGATTGCTCGAAGGAAAATATTCTAATAATCGTAAAAGTAAATTCATTAGCTATGTTACCGTTTTCTTGTATGACATTTCAAGAATTTTACTTAGCTATTTTCAATAAAGTAAAATGTACATTTGTTTAATGGTGAAACTATTAAATATTTTATGATTGCGACATATAAATCATTTTCAATTAAGGCCCACTTTTACAATTGATGGATAAACTATGGTATAGCTATCGTAGGTAACTTTATTTTAGTAATTATACCTTCGATAAACAAGACTATCTTTTACAATGCATTTTTATCTATCAGATAGTTATATCAAAATTTACGTTAAATCACTTTAAGTTGGTACTGCTACAATAAAATTATCTTCTTGTTAAACTATTCTTCTTCAATATTGTTATTATTTCTATCTTCTAATTTGCATTTTTCACGATGTTAGATGATATACAGGGAATTTATTTTAACGTGCAACATATGGTCAATCACTTCCATGGTTACTACACACTATTGTCAAAAAATGACAGCAATGTAATATTTGTCCATTTTAAATTGCAACATACAAAAATTTGTAGTTATGTGTTTTCAATACTGATTTCCAATAAATTAGTCTACATACTATTAACAAAAATATCAAAACGTTAATGTAGCACATCTTAACAAAGTTTGGCTTACAAAAATTTATAATTTTAATGTAATAAATGTTCAAAAATACCTCCATTCACACTGAGGCAATATCCTAATCGATCGTAGAAAGAATTGACACCACTTGTGATGTGTTCTGGAGGTATCTCCTGTGCTGCAATACTATTTATAATGTTGCATTTTAAAATGGACAAATATTACATTGCTGTCATTTTTTGACAGTAGTGTTTAACCATGGAAGTGATAAACTATATGTTTCATTTTAAAATAAATTCTCTGTAAATGATATTTTTGATTCTGACAGTGATGATGAAATACATTATTGACATCTGTCAAACGTATGAATAACAACTCACCGTTTGTGTTTACGTGGTATCCACAAGAACAAGGGATAAAATTATCCGAGGTTTATAAGACTGATTTCCATGGTATAACAAATACTGGTGTTTATTCTATCTGTGATTTATCCGAGGTTTGTAAAATACAATTTTCAATTTTATTCCTGGTATAGCGTTATACGAGGTTTATCTAATGATTGTAAAAGTGGCCCTAAAAAAGAATAAATTAACCAGTCAATTAATTTTTCTAGATTTTATTTTATGAATACTCATTAAATGATTAGCAAATAAATTAGTAAGATAAACTAACATACTAAATCCATTTGATCTATTTCTCCCAAAGAAAACAAATTTAAATAAATTACTGATTTCTGATAATTTTAATTTTAATTTAAATTATACAGATATACTGAGACACTAGAGCAAATACAATAAATAAACAACAAAATATTTGAGAAGAAATTACAATAAAAACTATAGGGCGTTATTATTTTACAATTCCAAGGCTGTAAACACAGAAAATTAAAAATAATAACTTTTTAGCCGTTCAAAATCAAAATAAGTCAAAATATTGTTCTTATCAAACCAGGGCCAACTTTTCCAAAAAAAAGTTTAATAGTCACCACAGGAATTTTCGATCTTCTTTTGTTTCTGAGCTAGAGGCAAAAACTCGTTTTTCGTTCATTTTGAAAATATATCATATCTTATTTATAATGCTAGTTAGAGAAAAATTGTTTTTACAAAATTTTTACTGTTTTTTAGATAGAATAAAATGGCGTAATTAGATTTTTTGAAAACTTCATAATTCTCGAGATATAACACAAATTTATGATTTTTTAAATGGGAACCTATATTGAAAATATTCTCGTCTTTTTGCTTAATTTATAAGCTTTTCAATGATATATAATAAATCTACATTCTTTTGTTTTAACCATTGATAAAAGACAAATTATTAATTTATTGGGGTGAAAATATTGGAAATTATTAAGAAACAAATGAAAAAATTTATTCCAGATCATCATTTGTTTATTTTGATTATATATGTATTAATTGTGTTCTCAAAATTATTCTTAACTAATTATTTTCGGGTTAGTTAAATTACTATTTATCTACGTTATAGTTGGCTTTGACACAATCCGGAAAAAACGGTTTAATATGCCTTTGAAATAAATAAATGAAAAAATGAGTAAAACAAACAAATACTATTAGAAATATGCAAATGATAATCTGTAAGAGATTTTTTCATTTGTTTCTTAATAATTTCCAATATTTTCACCCCAATAAATTAATAATTCGGCATTTATTAATGTTTAAAACAAAAGAATGTAGACTTGTTATACATCATTGAAAATCTTATAAATTAAGCAAAAAGACAAGACTATTTTCAACATAGGTTTCCATTAAAAAAATCATAAGTTTGTATTATATCTCGAGAATTATTAAGTTTTCAAAAAATCTAATTGCGCCATTTTATTCTATCTAAAAAACGGTGAAAATTGTATAAAAAAATTTTTTCTCTATCATAATAAATAAGATATTATACATTTTCAAAATGAGCAAAAAACGAGTTTTTGCCTGTAGCTCAGAAACAAAAGTAGATCGCAAATTCCTGTGGTGACTATTAAAAGTTTCTCAAAAAGTTGACCCTGCAATGTACAAACGGTTTTGATCTATCGTTAATATTACCCGAGATACCTTAAAAAAAAAAATCGAAAATGAGACACCCTGTACTTATCTATTTATTTGAAACAAGAACTGACTAATATAAATAGCAAATGAAATAGGTGAGTACTTACATAAAATACGAAATGACTAATCTTTACAGTAGATAAACCGTAATGGATTTCCTTTCATTTATATCAGTAGATAATCATTAAAAATTCAATCCAATTTGGATTAAACGAACGATTGATGGTTATTACGAAAAAAGAGATGAAAAAGCAAAAACCGGAAAAAAATAAATAACAAGAAAATGATATTGATACTCTCGGGCAGTCTTCGTACCAAGAACAAATTCTAAATAATACTTTAATAATTTATACTAGCTCTTTCGAATTCCCAATATCTTTTTAGGTTTTTAAGAAACAATAGGGAATAGTTGACAAGCAAAAGAAAACTAATGGCTGGTTTATGATGGATTTAATTTATAAATTTAGATTTACAAATTTAGATTTGAAATTTACGATTTACCTTGCTGGTTTATAGTGAATTTAAAGATATGAAATATGCCCAATCAACTTATATTTGGTCACGTGGTTTGACTCAGATGGGATGACAGTTATATGTTATATTGTTCTATAGATAATATTAATAATATATCCATATTTTCAGAATCCATTTGTCAAATCAAAATTAAAATGTTTCAACTGTCATTTGAAACTGGCATTTTCCCCATCAAAAATCATTCATTGAAATACTGTGAAATGATTGGACGCATTTACAAATTTACATTTAGAATATAAAATATGGTGATATTTTAAATGTAAATTCTAAATCATAAATTTCTTAAATTCATCATGAACCAGTAAAGGCAGATATGTACAATTTATATTTATAAATTTAAATTCGTAAATCTAAATTTGTAAATTAAATCCATCATAAACCAGCCATAAATGTGATAGAATATTAGAATATCATTTATTTACAAGAACACAGATATTAAACTGTTATTTTAAGGTAGTTAAACCATCGTGAAACTGATATACTTTATAATGTATTCGAAGTACCTTCGTTATAACGCTGCGAGGATCATTCAAATTCATCCCTGTATAACTAATTAGAATCCAAGGATCCCAAGTTGGAAACTACGTAAATTCTGATACCTCCTCGTCCAAAACAGCCATAAACTAATTAAACCGCGCTTAAGAGATGCATCTCCAAGATAATTATATCAAAGTTTAGTACAATACATGCGGTTTACGTAAAGTCCTACGCCAAGTTACGCACGCGTAATCTCTTAACTTACTCTTGACGTAATGAATTCAGAGAGATGTGACAACCCGGCTAACTTGTAATTATGACGTGATAATGCATTTAAAGTGGATGTCAGCCTTGCCTGGCAGATTTATCTACAACCTAATGAGAAAGATTAAGCAATTATGTTAAAGAAATTGATTGATCTGTGATAGCAATCGCTGTAAACATTTTTTCTTGTGATCTTTTCCTTGACCCTAACTTTCACCGGGTTCTTACATTGTGTTCGATCGAATCAATCAAACTACAGGTGAGAGAACAAACAAGACATTGTTGAAATCTATAAGAAAGTAATAGTTTTATTGTGTCCGACAATATCGAACTAGCTTCAGCAACAGAACGGCGATTCATTGATCATCTGTAAACTTTCGATATGCTCCACAGAATACAAATTTTAATGTTTATATTCATCACGAATTGCTAGTATTTGGATGGAATACGTGACTAGAGTTGCCGCCTTATCGGATTTGACCCAGAAGTCTACGAGTTTCATGCGTATCTGGTTTGCAATCTACATTTTTAAAAATTATTTTCGGAACCTGATTTGGACTTAATAAACTATGTAATAGGGGCATAAGACTTTACTGTCCAGTGCTAGGACTCTGTCGTATCGCCTGGCGATCGCATAAATTAAAAATGACCTCACTCTAACATTTTGGTAATGTATACAATCTGTATACAGACTACTAAAATGCTTGAGTGACGTCATTTTTACGTCATACGATCGCCAGTCAATATTGCAGAGCCCCAGCACAAGATCTACAAGAAGTAGTAGTGCATCTGCTTTTACTAGTAGCTTTCGGCACTGTCTGTACGAGGTTTACGAGTAATAAAACATATAGGTAACGAGAATTTTCATGTTTAAAATATAATAGTTATTATATTTATTAATATTGTAACGTGTGAGCCTCGCTGCTACGCTGAACAAGTGTCTAACAACGCATCTACACATTCGCATGAATGGCGAGTCGAATCGCAAGACGAGTGGCGTGGCAAATGTGTAGTCTGTCACCTCGTCATTCGCCTCGGTCTTCGCCTCGCAGCTCGTAGCGCTCGCTCCAGGAGCGGTTTTTGGGGACGAGCCAAAGGTTTGTAGCGATGCGGCGAACTCAGTCTTTACACTCGGCAAGTGTGAAGACGGTCATTCGCGTAGTGGGGACGAACGTGCGAATGCCACTCGCGAATTTCGGCGAATGACGAGGCAAAACACGGGTGCAAATGTGTAGATCCGCCTTAAGTATAGCGATGACGCAATCGCGCTAGCAGCAGGGCTACGTAAACAAACAAGCCGCAAGGTGTTTAATTACTTCCGGTCGCCTAAACCTTTTGTGTTCATTGTTATTATGCGGTCGAACATTCTACAGCTCTCTGGAAGTTAATGGCAGCTGTATAAAAGGGATGCAGCTATGCTCGGGAGTTAGTTAGTTAGTTACATGGAAAGACATATAGAGACATTCACATAGAGTGTTAGTGAAGCACAGCAGTATCGTGGTGAGTGTATGCAGTATAGTGTCGAGTGGACGACTCGGGAAGTTACTGGTTAACTGAGATAGCTGTGGATGTGAATATTCGTTAGTGTTGAAGAGTATTGGGAAGCTATAGTGTACAAAGACAGTAACGGCGAGTCGGAAAGTTATTGGTATACCGGGATAGCTGTGAAAGAGAATACTCGGTAGTGTTGAAGAGTATTGGGAAGCTAGGTATACGAGGACAGTAATGGCAAGTGAAAGTTGATACTCGGCAGTACTGGTGAAGAATTGTGGCATACGGACAGTCGGTGATACTGAAGCTGTGGAAGTTAGACAGTTAGTTACATAAATAGACAGATAGTGAGGTGAAAAGTGTGACTTCTGTCCGAGCAGTTGAATATACAGACAATGTTGACTCAGTTGAGTATATAAACGCTGTGGAGCTCGGTAGGCGGACAGTTTAACATAATATAAGAAAGTGATATAAATAGTGGAAATAAATAATTAGCAATATCGTGGAAATAAATAGTAGTGTTAATTGGTTAAATAAATAAATAGTGTTAGTGTTATCCAGTTAATTATAGTTTTAGTCTTAATTTGTTTTTTTAAATAATTGTTTAATATTAGTAGTAGTAATTTTCATTATAGTTTAATAAACACTTATTTCAATTAATAATTGTCTAATATTTACACTTCACCCAAATAAATAAATAAAAACGTTATATTATTAGTTGCCCCTTTCGGAGTATTTCTCATTAGATTAATTCACTTATGCCAACGTTGTTCCAAACTACAAAACACTTGTGGAATGCACTTGTCTTTCTAATGTGCACATCATCTTCGGGTAAAGAAAAAAGCCACAAGGAGCCATGTCTGGTGAACAGAATGGCTACCGCATCACGACGGTGGTGTTTTGTATCCGTGGTGCAAAATCCAAAAGTTTCCCTAAAATTTTTCGCGTTTTCTTCGGATTATTCCGAACAAAATGCACGAAAGGTATTACTCCGTATTGACTGTCCGACCTGGCGGTAAGAATCCTTTGTGGACTATGCTAGACGTTCGACTCTCTTGTCGTCTTCCATGCCTTCACGGTTCTCTTGAAAAATAAATTATACTATTTAGAAGCGCTTGCTTTCGATACAGCTTTCTCGTCAAACGAATTTCCAACATTCGCACTACTTTACTACATTTTGTACAATTTTTATATAAAATTTAATACATTACTTTTATTAATATTAATATGGGCTTCTTTCGAAATATTTTTCATTACATTAATTCACTTATGCCAAACTACAAAACGCTTGTGGAATACATTTGTCTTTTCAATGTACATATCATCTTCGGATAAAGGAAAAAGCCACAAGGGGCCATGTCTGGTGAACACGATGGCTGCCGCATCACGACGGTTGTGTTTTGTATCCGTGGTGCAAAATCCAAAAGTTGTTTCCCTAAAATTTATCTCGTTTTCTTCGGATTGTTCCGAACAAATTGCACGAAAGGTATTACTCCGTATTGACTGTCCGACCTGACAGTAAGAATCCATTGTGGATTAAGCTAGACGTTCATCTCTCTTGTCTTCTATGTCTTCACGGTTCTCTTGAAAACGTTTGTACAATTTAGAAACTCTTGCTTTCAATACAGATTTCTCGTCAAACGAATTTCCAACATTTGCATTACTTCACTACACTTCATATAATTTTTACATAAAATTTAATGCAGCTTCATTGCTCAGCCAATAAAAAAGCCGTACGTGTCAAAGTGCTTTGTCAATATGTAGCTGCGGAACACAAACTATGCGGCCAATATGAATGAAACCTGATATACATATCACATACCGCAGTACCACACCATTTTTTATAAACAAGTATTGGGTTTAAAGTTGAAATAAAACTGTAATTCCAGTTTAAATTTAAAACTAAATCTGGTCGACGTATTCTGCTTTCTTATTGTCAGCCATCAAAATCCTCCTTTTCGTGGATTTATTTCGTGAAAGCTTTCTCGGTTGCGTGATAGTTCCAAGCCTGTAAGCATTATCCATGATTAGCTGAACTAAAGATCCGTTTGTTTTGTGAATCGTCGTTTCCTTTCAAAGGGCGTCATATACTAAGATGTTCTCTCTTCCTTCATTGTCTCTCTCAAGGGTCAGTTACTTTAGGGTGGATCCGTAGATCTGTCGGAAGGTGTTTGATTTATTGTGGTTTTGCGGTTTTGTTAGCTGATGATTTATTTGTGGTTTCTACTGATGTGGTTTTAATTTTAGATCTGGAGAGCTAATGATAGAGTTTTTGTAAGGAATACACCATATTTCAACGTTAAAATAGAGAGTTCTCACTTTCTTTCCGTCGGCGTTACATAAAAGTATTATAATTTATGTGTTACACTTTATGAAGTATTAGATAGTATAATTTTATGCAATATTATGCATAAATTTTATGCAAGAATGAGGAAAATATATTGCAATATATTAGATACGTCAGATGTGTTATTTTCTATAATAACTGATAAGTTTTATTGCCACATAAACGTACGCATATATGTATATGATTACATACTTGCCTATCTTAATTTCCAAGATTTTACGTATTAAATATGTTTTACAAACTAAAGGAGAAATAAAGGAAGACATCAATAACACAAGTACGTAAATACAATGAATAGTAAAATTATACCTCAGTATTATTAATTTTAAATCAACATTATTAACAACCAAAACATGACAACTAGAATAAAGATGATTTTATACAAAGTGTCTTCGACGGTACAAATTTATAATTATTAAAGAAATCTGCGATGAAAAGCAGAATTTAAAAAAAAATGGATAATAAGGCATGGTAATTTACATTTATTTTTATTACTGTACAAATATATCCTATTGTGTCTCTTTTTACAAAAAGGAAATATTGGGTCCATATTACGGAACAGCCAAGTAAAATATAATTTGCGATAAAATATACTGAGAACAAATTAGGAAATAATTGGACTATATACCTATTTTTAACCTTCCGGCACCTTTAGGTAAGGAAGGTATTGTCTGGTCAAAAAAATCGATGATGAGATTTTAATGAATAACCACGTTTTAGAGTCCCTAGAATACGATTTTCTATTTTTACGATGATGTCTATATGTACCTATGTATGTATGTATGTATTTATGGATGGATGTATGGATGGATGGATGGATGGCTGTATGGATGATGTATGGATGGATGTATGGATGGATGTATGGATGGATGTATGGATGGATGTATGGATGGATGGATGTATGGATGGATGTATGGATGTATGGATGTATGGATGTATGGATGTATGGATGTATGGATGTATGGATGTATGGATGTTTGGATGTATGGATGTATGGATGTATGTATGTGTGTGTGACGATTCTTTCTGATCGCTTAAATCCAATACCACCATTCCAAAAATTATAATTTTTGCGTATTCATTTTCTTTACATCCATATGAAGAGCTGATTAGATTTTGATTATAATTGGTCAACCGAAGTAATTTGAAGGTTTTAATAGTTTTTCTTGAAAAAAACAATGTTAATTATAATTTTTTTACATTTAACGGTATTATAAATGTTAAAAAATATTTTATTCTCTATACGATTTGTTCATATTTTATACTTGATATTCAATGGATATAAAGGTAAAAAATTATAAAGAAATTAAATTTCATAAAGCAGCCAGCTGTGTTACGGAAACATCGACTATATTAAGAAAATTCTGATTGACAAATGTGTCAAGTGCATTTGGCATTTGGAAATATGGAATCTTTTGCAAGAAACTTTCTGGGTGGAATTTGTACAAAATACATAGAACTAACGAAAGGTAATGTGCTGGCCACATCAGATTTTTTTAAATATTTTTGTTCAGCTGAGTTAATAAGTGAGATGAGAGGTATATGAAAAGAACAACTTTTCACATACTTATAGAAAGAATAAATTCTTACTCTAAAATTGAATGACATTTTTATTTTCAATCAAGAAGCCAATATATTTGTTACCTACAAAATTATATTTCTTCTCACAACATTACCCCTTCTAGTGAACTGATTAGCTCATTTTAAGTTTATTTAGCGGGTGACGCGTCGTCCGTAAGGGGGGATGTGAGAACACTCAGTACCGCTCGGCTCAGTTAGAACAAAAAGAACAATAATTTACTGAGTACCTGAAGTGAGCTTAGACTAAATGAAATTTTGACCGAAAAGAATACAGCTAATGCCACTACAAAGAAGTATTGAAGAAACGCGGTAACAACGAATTTAGTGTTCATAATACTTAAATTCAATAGTCCACAGCAAAATATTAGTAGAAGATGCAAAAATAGTGTTAAAATATTTTTAATAGTTTTATTTAATTTACAAAAAAAGTTTGAAATCTGCTAGAATGTAAGTGGATAAAATATCAAAAGTTTTTTGGAAAGCATGAAAAACTAAACAAGGTAGTTCGCCGCAGTATACATGAGACAAACATATAGATGAAACCACAAAAAGACAAATAATCATATCTTATCTTACCCAGAATATGATATAGCGAAAAAGCTTCATTAGGATATATAAAGAAAAAAAACCACTTCTATATTCGAAAATAAAACAAGCCTTCAACTGGTTGACATCTTCTGTTAATCCCTCAACTTTTCTTACCATCACATATCGTCTTGAATCACGTCGAGGATCCATTGTTACTTTTAGCTGAACGCTCGCTTTCGTTGTGAGCGATGAAGCCATTTGAAACGAAGCCGTGAACAAGAGAAAGGTGGAATCGACGCCTCCTACGACAGGAAGTTCGGATTATTCTGCGGGGTGTTGGTTCACTCCCTTTAAAACTAGGGACGAGATTGTTGAAGTTGATGCTGATGTAGTCAATAGAAAATTACGACCAGAGAGAAAACAATTTTCAATATTGGATGGTTGTGTTTTTATTTTATCAATAACCACTTTCTATATTTTCCAACAAGATATGTAAATGTTCTTGTGTTCAAGATGTGGTAACTATCAAATAAGTTTGAATGTACATCGACTCGAAGTTCCGAGTTGACATGAAAGATGAGGACCTCCTCTCTTAGATTGAGTTACCTGTTCGCCATGGAGTAATTAGCAACTGGCAGCAACGATGACAAGTATAAATTGATGAGGGTGTGCACATCATATTGTAAATGAGAGAACGAACGTACATTGCTGAACGATGAATGAATATATGGAGGAAATGAATCCCGGTGAAAATAAGAGTTATTGCAGGTTGAATATGAATGTTGTTGCCAATGGCAATGGCCTGATCATCGTGGATCCGTAGTTACAGTAGTGACAGGGTCGCTTCGAATATCGATAGTTCCGGGTTTCTATGCTTGTATGCTTCTTTATATACTCATAGCTATTAATAACAATGGGCTCGTCCAACTTTTTTTGAATTTTTATATGTTACGAAAAATTTAAAAATAGAAATTCCGTATTGTTTGTTTTCTTGAAATTTTACTTAATACCGCCTAAAATAATTATTAAAGTTTTGGCGCGAAAGTTGTGACGTTACCGTCACTCCGTCATAAGTAGATAGGACAGAGAACCGACATACGTTACCATTAATAATAGTAGTATAATATACAATAAATGTTTCAAGAATAAAAATACGTATCCATTACTAACTGTGATCATAAATCTTTAGAGCTAATAGTAATAAGTAAACCAGATAGTTATTATATCATTTCAAAATATATATTTGTTTGATTTACTTACATGAATTGGTATAGGAGTAGTGTTAAATGATAATTTATGAAAAACTTCCCTAGTAAATATTATACATAAATAAAAATCTGGTAAGTAAAAATAATAATTTTTGCTCGTTTTCATAACCAGGTTGATTATTCGCTTTAATTAATGTGACTTTAACACTTTCTTTAATATAATATTGAAGGTTATTATACTCACCAAGTGCCATTATTATAATTAAAATAGTATTTAAACTATTTTCTATTTATAATTAAATACAACAATAACAGTATTGATTACAATAATCACAGCATAGTTCATAACAAAAAGTAATCCAACATTTACTAAATGATTACAACAATGACATGTATTAGGATGACAATAATTAAAACATAAATTATAATATAAATTTATTTAAAAAGTAATTTTTTTTATCTTAATAAAAAATTACTCGGATATATTAAATATGTGTATGTGTAAAGCCAATCGCGAATTTATGAGCAAAATATGCATGGTCCACTGTATAATGACATTTTCACAGGGTAACTGGACGACTTTAATGACGCTAACGTCACAACATGGCGATCATTTTACGCTAAAGACTTTAATTACATTATTATTGGTTTAAAAATACAAAATATATAGCAATTTTTATTTCGTTTTCATTTATTTATATTCAAAATTCATATGCGACATCTAATTCATAAAAAGTCAAAGACTTGGACGGGCCCATTAAATAATGCAACTGTTATGTAAAAACTAATTGGATTACCGTGTAAATGTAGGATTGAGCTTTCTTTCTGAAAGCGAAGAGTGCCTATATCCAACTGATAACGTTAATAAGCTAATAATACTTATTGAGAAGCCCAAAGCGTCCATACTGTTATTTTGGTAGCTCTGAGACACACTGGCGTTTATCTGAGAGCTTGTATATTTCTCTAAAAATAACAATAATAACGTAATCTAACGCACAAAACTTGGCTTGAGTTTTGCAAGCATGACTTTTGTACGTTAATTTAGGTTATTTTTTAGAAAATATACAAGCTCTCAGATAAATTCCAGTGTGTCTTAGAGCTACCATAATAACAGTGGACTCTGTATTGTGCTGGGTTTGTCTTATGAGGTTAAGGAATCACCTCCGTCAAAGTCCTGAGCGTTTGAGATCATCGCCCGCTCTGTAGCGTACAGCGGAATGGCTTTACGCAACCGGGAACCTAGCAACATCATCAGAATGTCTTATACTAAATTTGTTGTTTTATATATATATATATATATATATATATATATATATATATATATATATATATATATATATATATATAACAACAAATTCAGTATAAGACTTTCTGATGATGTTGCTAGGTACCGGGTGATTCATCGGTCTGTCCTCACTTTATAACTCTTTTATTTTAAGTCAGATAGAAAAACTTTTCAAATATAATTTATATGATATATTATTGTCTATCTACGTACCATATGCATTTGTATGCAGGGTGCTCCGTTTAAACGCAACAATATGTAACTTTATATTTCTTAATGGAACACCCTATATTTATTTATTTATTTATTTATTTATTTTGATAGTAAATTAGATTCCCTTTAAAAAAGTATTAAAAAATAAGGGGTCTAAAATTATAAATTAAGAAGTTATTTACCTTTATTCGATGAATATGTTTGTATCATGTTATTATTAACATAGTAAACTATAGATAATTTGATCAATTGTTTCGAATTTAAACAAACAAGGTGTCAAAATACTCTTAGTTTATCATTGTTGATGTTGATGTGAAATGCATCCGCGAAGCATTTTTAAGCATTTTGCCTGATCTGGTGCGTTCTGTACAAACTAATTTTATAAGAAGAATAGAAAAATGTATTGCAGTTGAAGGACAAATTTTCGAGCATTTATTATAATTTTGCATTATTTAGTCTGTCACTAAATTTTAATAACCTGTTTGTAATTAGTGTAATGTTGACAATAAGTATTATTAAAAAAGTATCAAAATTTTGTATTAAATTATGTTTTTTTCCACTATGAACTACTATTTTTTATTAACGTAAATAACTTCTTAATTTATAAGTTTAGACCCCTTATTACTTAATACTATTTTAAAGGGAATCTAATTTATTATCAAAATGAATAAATACATATAAGGTGTTCCATTAAGAAATATAAAATTACATATTGTTGCGCTTGAAGGGATTCAAATGCATGTTGTACATAGATAGACAATAATATATCATATAAATTATATTTGAAGAGTTTTTCTATCTGACTTAAAATTAAAGAGTTATAAATAGAGGACAGATCGATGAATCACCCTGTATATATATATATATATATATATATATATATATATATATATATATATATATATATATATATATATATATATATATATAGAAATTTGTGAAAGATTATTCTCTGTTATGTGGAGAATTAAAAACTGGCTGAGCACTACTATGACACAAAAAAGCTTTACTAATTTAGTAGTAGGTAGATAAGTATTGAATATAGAAAATGAACTTATAAATAATATTAAGATATTTTGCAAAAATTTATTCTTCTAAATAGAAACAGAAAATTAGCTTGGCGTCGTGTTCCTTTTCACAAAATAAAATGTCACATTTAACGCTTATATCATAACTATTTTGTTACTTTAAATAATATTTTATTTTTTTGTTAATAAAGTAATCAAATAATACTTTTATTTTAAAGTCTAACTTCGCCTATGTAAATTATAAAGCAACTATTATGTATTTATTATGTCCACTGACAACTAGATTAGACCTTATTTAGTAATAAATATATAAAAAAATCCACTTAGTGTCCTATCACAAAAAGTTTCATATTAAACGAAAGGTAATAATTATTGATAACACTGCAAAACTTTGTTGATTTCGGTATCGGTTCCATCGCCTCTCTCATTTATTGTTAGGAACTTTCAGCCCGACGTATCCTTATCAGAGAAATTCCCAACAGAGTTCTGTTTCCAAAGTTAAGAAAAAGTTTAGCGAAATAAAATAACAAGTTTCTTTCGATATCGAGTTACACATTAACATACACATTGCGAATTTCGCGAAACCGGTTGCTACTCCACAAAGCACAGAGCCCTTAACGAGATTCGCACGTAAGTTTTTTAAATCGACTTTAGGAAAAAGCCATTTGATTATTTCTCCGCATCACAGAGATTTCCATCTGCCGACATTGGAGGTCGTTCGCGCATTGCAGTTCAGATTTGGTGTTTCCCCAACGACGCGATAAAGTTTGACTCCTAGCGATAAGGAGGTTCGATTTTTGTAAGCTTAGCGAAACGATCACAGATTTAGAGCCGGATAGATAAAGCCAGTAGTAAAGTTTTATTCGAGAACACGTAAAATAAATTAGGTTAATATTTTAAAATAAGATAAAAAGTTTTTAAAGAATATAATGCTACTCGAATTTTACAGTAGTTTTTATCTTTTATTCACAATCTGTTAATATGTGCGTTTCTATCCCATCAAAAAGTTGAGAACTTTTTCACTCCACTTTCCAGCTGGGTTTTTGTTTCTGTTTCGGAATTATAATGACATATTCTAACACGCTTATTGATGTTAGAATGATCTTCATTCTTGAACGATTTTAGGTGGCATTTAATGATTTGGGATTGGTATAACAACATTAAAAACACAAATCACTAACCTAATTATTCTACCAAAATTTTCCCTATATGAAAATTATCAAATATTTTTTTACAAAGAAATAATGTAAATGAAAGCCGAAACAAAGAAAATAATATAAAACACTAGTTACAGAAGGCTAGTCGAACACTCTTTCGTTCGCCCAGCGCTAGCAATGTGCCGTTGCCGGCAATTTGAAATCGAGGCAACATTGCCGGAAATATTAATGGCAATATTGCCCAAAAATGGAAATATAGGGCAACTTATGCTTATTAATTATAAATAATTATATTCTACTTTTTAATTGATTTTTGTGTTTAAAGATCACTGATTTTTTTGTATAAATATAAGGATAATACACCGGAATATTAAATATGCCACAACATTTCTAATTTCGGCAACATTGCTTGCAATTTGCAATATTAACAGGAATAATCGCGGTTGCGAGTTTGAGTATGCGAATTCGGTTATTTTGGAAAGATCAGGGGTAGGATTTTGTAACTCGTCCGTTATCACTATGGTTACATAGAAAATGACATTTTATTTGACAACTATGACGTAAGTATGCCAATCATCTTATAAAAATTAAGTTGCTATAGTGATAACGGTACGAGTTACAGAATCCTACCCCAGGTGAGCTGATTAAGAAGTTTATAATGTGATGACTTATTTCCAGTCGGAAAAAAATATTTTTAATTACTCTAGGACATTTCGCACATTTTTTAATATGTCTGGCAAATTTAGTTGCATTTTTATTTGTGTAAATTTTACAGTAAATTAAACATGCATGTATTGGTTTATTATTTTTTATTTTTTCTGGAAAATATTTCCATACCAGACTTTTCGGTTTCATAATACTTAAAACTCACGAAATTCGATGATAAGATACGAAAAACTAAAATATGACTGAACTCTAACTGCGAACACAAATATTACGAACACAATACTCTGTTCTCTGCGTTGTTACTGTAAAATTGGGGAATACAAAGTTTTTTATGTATGTCAAGCGCACAACACCAAATATACATCGTACAGCCATTACTAAATACATTTGGGAACGAAAAATTTTAAGGACAATATCCGGGGGGGGGGGGGGTGTTAAGTGGGGAATATGTGGATGCAAAGAACGAACTAAGAAGTGAGGAACTTATTCGCGGGCACAAACATTACAAGTATAGTGATATCGCAGAGACTACAATGGTTAGGCCATTTAATGCGGTTACCTAGTGCACAGTCTGTTGAAACTGCATCTGGATCCCTTGCAACCTTTCCTGCAACAATATACATTAGTTATCTTTAGTTGCTTCAGATGTATGTACGCATTTTATTACCTCTGATATTTGTTGACGACATTTTCATCCTTATATTTTTGATTACCGGAAGTAATACTTTATTTGAAGCTCTGAACAGATTTTCGTGAAAACTAAATTGATACAATCCATAACTTTTCAAATTTAGTATTTAAGAATTTTTTAATGAGAACGACATATTAGATGTTTTCTAAAATTGATAAACCGGAAGTACTACTTTACAGGAAGCTATAAACAGATTTTCTTGAAAAAATACATTAAAACATGATCCAAAACTTCTCAAATTTGGTATTTAAAACACGTGTATAATTTGAAACAACATTAGATTTTGACTATACCTATATGATAAACCGGAAGTGGTACTTAATTTGGAGCTCTTAACAGATTTTCAAGGAAAAACATAATAAAATATAATCCAGAATTTGGTATTACAGACTTTTCTATTTATTGGAACAACAAATTAAATTTTGTTTACGAACGAGCAACCGGAAGTGATGCTTTACTTAAAGTTCATTGCTATTTCAAACATGGAATTGACGGAAAGTCATGTGGTGGCCACATCAGATTTTTTTACCTAGTATTATTTATAGGAGCATTTGGGGGCATATGAAAATTAAGCCCCTTAAAGAAGGCGTCTGTACCGAAAAAACTAAATCATTTCAAGAATTGTGTGGCCTTTGTGCGGGGCATAATCTGCCCGCCCGCACGGAGCGGCCCAGTAAATATAATCGGAAATTTAACTAAAAGATTGTTTAATTTAAAAGATATGCTTACCAAACAATTGTAATTCTGCAAAACGCACCCTTCTGTTTTTCTTAGATTCCCTTTTCACCCTTAAATTGAGTCTTTACTTATTTATACTCTTTACACCACGTATTGTTATTGTCATTATATATCAACAAAATCAGCTGACTGATTAACGGAATGTCAGATCAAAAAATTAAAGAATATCAAAAAAAAGTTTCAAATAATACCTCACTTATTTTAAATTCTAAGTCTTTTTCTTCAAATAAATGTATTTGAAAAGTGCCTAATTTAGCCGGAAAATGAAAATTTTGTAAATTTTAATGAAATATGAGACCCCCACTGCAATCTACAGGTAAATATCTATACTACATACTTGGAAATTTTTATAAAATGTTAATAATTATTTTTATGTTTTATAACCTATTCATACAGATTAAATATATTGTAGTTTAAAATATTTTTTGACAATATAATTTTTTATTGAGCAAAACCAAAAAATCGATTGATTTTGCATTGGATTAGCAAAAATCAGTACCAGTTGAGGCATCTTTCGGCAGTAACATGAACTATGATTTTATAAACAATTTATAAATAATGATTTTTAAGTAATATTTTTTTATGAGTTTATTTACATTTAGCCTAAAAAAAATTACTTGTTAATTATTATAAACAATAATTAAAATATTAAATGTCAATTGACGGTAACGATAAACAAATATAATTACAATGGGCATTGGGGAAATATGCAAACACTATTTTTTCAGATTTTATTATTTGATACAGCTATATTTTAAAATAAACCATTTCGTATTAATTGTTTTAAAATATGAATTTGTTGCTTTTTGTCGTTAGTACTAATTGCAACCACCGTTGCATATGATGTCTCTACCTATTCTCAACAAACATCTGACCTTCATCAAATCCAGTACCGTAGTTAAAAATAATTGTTTTCAGAAAACATTCAATAGTGTTTTTAGCTATTATTTATATGTAAATCAACAAATATAACACAATAGTTTATAAAAAGTACAAAATAAATGATTGAACTCTATTTTCAGTGAAGATATACTCTAGAATTGGTTAGCAAAAAAATTCCTGAATACGTCTTGTGTTATATTAACAAATTATTTGTGGTATGTGAAATATGAGAAGCGCCGGCGCCTAAATACCAAAATAGAAACATTGGAATTTCTTCAAATTTTGACAATGTATTAGGATTTTTATATTAATTAATGGTATAATATGTATTCTAGGAGGTTAATAAATAAAATATTACACATACTATCCAATTTTTATATTAATAAATACCATATTTGATTATTTCCATTACAAAAGTGTACAAAAAAGAACTTTTTAATTGTTTATGAATATTATAAACATTAATTGTTAACAATAACTTATCGAAAATATTGTACTTATAATGTAGTTTGCAGAATTAAACATATAATATGAAATAAATAAAATATTATACCTATATCACAATGACATGACACCTACAGTTTTCTTCCCATTTTTTTGCAATAAATTTTCATTAAAAGTTATGTTATATATCAAAAGACTCAGCATGAAATTCTGAGTACAAAAGTATCAAATTTATAAACTATAATAATAATATATCGTTAAACTCTTATACATTTCATTTAACATACTTATATTTTTTCTTGGTTAAAAAATTTTCATCAAAAGTAAATCAATTATACAACAGCAGATTCAATGTACAATGATACTAAATTCTAACACAAAATACTAAATTAACAATAAAATTATTGTCTTCTAGGCTATGTTAAAGAAATTCTTCCCAATATTTTGTTCTTTCATGTCATCTGTTTGAGTTCTGACTTCTGCTATGCTTAGTAGAGTCTTCGAATACAATTTAGCAGCCTTTTGCAAAATTTTCTGCACCGCATAGTACATTTGAGATACCTGCAGGTCATTTTGTACGGTCCCCAAGTACCTACAACATGAAAAATGTCTTAATACTGCTGAATTATTTAATTTATTTAAGATCTGTACTTGCCTGCATTCTTATTTGGCTGAAATCCAAAACTGAATTAAGTAACCAGAACATGCAAACAACTCCTGAAGTTTAGTCCTACGATATTTTATCCCTTAAACAACAATATTCTTCGCAGGATAACTCCAAACATTTGTAATGTTTGCATTTAGATGAATCTTGTAATCAGCTGATTTGCAATTCTATAAACAATGCATATTTAGTAATAACAATACCATACAATGATTATTATTTACAAATATACATACCCTATTATTATAATACATAAAATATTGTTTTGATAACGAATTCTCTTCCACAAACCGGTTTTTCAAGTTTAGTAGGTACTCCAAACACAATCTGATTTAAAATATTATCCATAACATTTTGAAAACTGGTTTATAGCACCTGAAATATAACTTATTTGCATATCTGATGTTTAAACAAATGTTTTCTTACCAAATACCACCTTGAAGTCAAATAAAAATTGCCTAAATTTGTATTGTTTTCTGTTCTAATCATTGTAGGTACAATTGTTTAACAATTGCCGTCAGCTGTCATTTAAGATTTGAGGTTATAAATATTGTTATTAACAATTTACAAAAGATTAGTTGTTATTCATTTTTAAAACATAAAATTGAAAAACATACTTAAAAAATAATTTTATAAGTTAAAATACATTTGTTTAAATAATTTATTATAAACATATTAGTTCAGGATATTCCATACAGATGTCAGAACATGTATTGATTTTTGATCATCCAATGCAAAATCTATCGATTTATTGGTTTTGCTCAATAAAAAAATTAAATATCCAAAAAATACTTTAAACTCCAATATATTTAATCTATCTGAATGTGTTATGCAACATAAAAATTATTATTAATATTTTATAAAAATTGTCAGGTATGTAGTATTAATTTTTGTCTGTAGATTGCAGTGAGGGTCTCATATTTTATTAAAATTTGCAAAATTTTCATTTTCCGGCTAAACTAGAGACTTTTCAAAAATATTTATTTTAAGAAAAAGGTACAGAATTTAAAAATTTTGCTGCTTTATGGGAAACTTTCTTTGAAATTCTGTATTTTTTTAAAAAATTTTGGTGTTCATATTTAACAGTGTAGAATTAAATATTTAAAAAATCAGAGGGTACACGCTAGGGCAACTAAAAAATACTAGAGCCTACCCATCAAGGTGGCAGAGCCACCGAAGATTCACGATGTCCTCCGAGTGGAAAATTCGACTCATTTTTTAAGATTTTTTTTTAATCTTGACAAAAACAATAGTTAACGCACATAACTCGAGTTCTTATACTTGTTTTTACCTTCCGTCACCTTTAGGTAAGGAAGGTATTCTTTGGCCAAAAAATTCGGTGTTGAGTTTTTGATGAATAAGTATGGTTTAGTTTAGAGTCCCTGAAAGAAGATTTTACTATTTTTACGATGATGTATGTATGTATGCATATGTGTGTGTATGTGTGTGTGTATGACGATTTTTTCGGACCCGATAACTCAAATACATTTCAAAAAATTATAATTCTTTCATATTTCTTTTCTTTGCATATAATTGCCCAACCGGAAGTACCCTAATTTTAAGATATTAACAGTTTTTCTTGAAAAAAACACTGTTAAATATAATTTTTCCATATTTACTGTTATTATAAATATTAAAGAATATTTTATTCTCTATACTATTTGATTACATTTTATACTTCATATTCAATGTATATAGAGTTAAAAAATTATAAAGAAATTAAATTTCATAAAGCAGCCAGCTATGCTATAATCATGGAAACCGCTACTATATTAAGAAAATGCTGATTGATAGATGTCAGTGTCAAATGCAATTGACATGTTTGTGTTATAATTTTACTGGAAATATATAATCTCTAAGGTACATGAAACTCTCTGTATGGAATTTGTAAAAAATACATAGAACTGACAGAAGGTAGTACTTGAAATATGGAATCTTGAGCAAGAAACTTTTTGTATGGAATTTGTATGTACAAAATACATGGAACTGACGGAAGGTAATGTGCTAGCCACATACTATCGAAAAATATTATTGTCAATCAATACATTGACATCTGCATCCCTGTTTCATTTTTCACTATCAACTATGACGCACCCTCTTGCATTGTGTTTTGTTTCAATGTGCAAATGAACGTAAAATGCAGAACAAACATACAGCGCTACTGCTGATCGTATTTTCTTGTCACAGTTGCTGGAACAACCAATGCATAGAATTGTCGTTATTTTGTTCTTTGTTTGCTGTGTTTTGTTACGATTTCACTTCTGTTTCAAGTTAGTGAAAGAAGTTATGGCGTAGAAGTGTTGAAAAATTAATGGAAATTATACCGCTGCAAGATGTTTGCCCTCAAAACTGATGGATAATTTTAGTAATTATTGGGTTGGTTTAAACACGTTGGCCTGAGGGAAATCCAGAGCAAAACAAAATTAATTATTGCCCATTAATTAGCATAATTATAAATAATAAATATCATCTCCTTCCGAAGTGTCTCATCAATATTTTAGAGTTTAAATCCTTGGGAACACCTCATAAATATTCCAAGGACCAAACCGGAACTGGCATAATTTATTCAGGATAGCATTGTCATTCCTTCCCCTTATATCTGGCGGGTGTATCACGTCGCAAACGCTTTCCAAACGTCTAAATCCGATGGCAACATTAAAAGGAATTACAGAAAGCGGCCCCCCGTCTAGTGACGAATGGAAAACTTTACTTCCGATTTTCTCCCCAAGAAAATAAAAGTTTTAAGGCGTGGCTGCCGTGCGCTTTTCTTTTGGACATGTGTGGGGTGATAAGTTGAGATCAGTGCTTGCTAATATGTTTCGGAAGAAGACTTAACTAAGTGACAGATTGTGGTTCTCACAACAAGAGTTTCAAAACAACCAAAATCAATGGTGGGAAATTTTTCGACTGTGGTATGGATTAGGTGTTAACAAATATTCGAAATCTCAGTTAAGCAGCATTTATTATTACAACGCCGACGTTTCGGTGCACACTTTTCTGGGTAGATAAGATTTTACAAAATATTACATCTCATAAACAAGAAATATATTCGTTATTTATATACTGATTTACACAATCTACAAAAATTAATAAAGAGCGCATCTACCCAAAAGAACGTGCAAGTATGCACCGAAATGTCGTTGTAAGAATAAATCCTGTTGATTGCGAATTCGAGTAATTATAACACCTAAACCAAAATTGATAATTTATCTCACAAAACTGACAAAAAATCACTGTAGCCTGTTTCATAAAATCATATAAAAATACTGTTTTAGTTACTGCAGAACTAGTAGTAAAATTTTATAGTAATTACTGTTGCTTGTTTCATAAAACTACTATTGTAAATAATTGTCTACGACAGTAAGAGTTATTTTACTGTCAGTTTTTACTAATGTAACTTATAATGCATTTCATAAAAATTGTGCAAATAAAATTACTACAGTATAAGCGACGATTATTTTACTAAGGTGTAGAGGATCGCAACTACTGCATAAGGTAAAATCATGTCGTCTAGTGAATCAGAAGAAGAAGTGGTTGAATACAGAACACACAGAATATTAACGATTTAGAATGCGTTCACAAGTGTTTGACACAATACTGGAATAGTATATTCTATAACTAGTATGGAATAGATAATTTCCGCTCGAGCGAAAAATTTGGAGGCCGAGCCGTAGGCGAGGTCTACGGTTTCGCGAGTGGCGGAAATACTATTCCATACGAGTTTTAGACCATACTTTCTCTAACACTATTTAAAAAATATATTTTGCTCATCACTTGACATTTTTGCCATGTAAAAGTTTCAAAACGGGTAGAATAAGGCGTATAATATTTTGTAATCATTTCTTTTATAATTTGACAGTTAAGGCAGTTGAAATGACAAAATAAAAGAAACAAAGCGCCGAACAAAGCCGTCTTGATTTTTAAAACAATTGCGTGTCCCATGTATTTTAAATGGGTGAATTAAAAAACTAGTGGTCTGTGACTGCCTATTACGGAATATTATTCCGTATCAGTATGACAAAATGTCCTTATTCTGTAACAATTTTCAGTTATAGAATGTATGAATTCCATAGTAGTGTTAGAGAAAATATTGAACAACACCCCACGGAACGTAGTAAAGCACTATCTCCAAAACAACAATTGCAAATAGCTGTGCACTGGTACTACGTACCACGCAATTGGAGACATATATGGGGTACCAAAAGAAGGTTCTGTTTGTCGTGTGGCAAAAAATGTTGTTTATACTGTAAATCATATTTTGTTTCGACAGTTTGTTAAATGGCCTGAAAATATTGATGAGGTGGTACATAAATTTTATGAAATGGCAGGAATGCCTTTAGTCTGTGGGGTATTAGTGTAACCCGCCTTTATGAGGCGAATTAACAAATAATAATTATAAAGGGGTTCTTGCCAAACTGGAGATACGAATTGTATCCAAACTAAATTGTTTGCAATAAAAATGATGTAGTGAACTTACAGTTGGTTCGGCCGTGGTGTTTCTCTCGTTCTGATGACTGTTGTACACTTTGGGGAGATGAGGGTGAATAAGGAGGTTCGGGTAGAATGAATAGACTTTGGTTATTAAAATATAAAAGGATTTAATTTAAGATGATGTTGATAACTTACAGGAATGGACGACTGTATGGTAGGGTATACCTTCACTAAGGTAAGACTTCACTGCCGACCTACCATACCGTCGTCGTATTTATATCCAACGTAAAGCTAAGTCAGCAAAGAAATCTAGGCCCGCTCCACTTATTAAATAATAATAGAAATAAATACTTGTTCCGCAATTGCGTACTTATTATTAATTTGGAAACATGCGTGAGCTTATTAATGTGCTGACTTGGGTTTACATTAGATAGTACTTTGATTCAAATTGACGCACCTAGTAATTATGAAGTAGCATTTGTTAAAGGACATAGAAATCATTCGATAAATGTAATGTTAGTTTGTGGACCTGATTATTTTTATTATTGTTGTGTTTATTGGCCAGAAAGTGCCAATGACGCTAGGATACTGAGATATAGTAGTTTGTAAAACAGAATGGAAGATTGCTGAAGACCATATGCGGATGTAGATTTATTATTAGATTCCATATATCTATTGAAGACATGGCTTATTCCATCAATAGTGCGGAATCCAAAAATACCATCGCAAATTCGGTTTGCTCGCGCCCATTGTACAGTGTTTTTTTTTTATTTCTTTTGACATTTTGTCGCGCTGTCTAAATTTTTAGGTTAAATTCAGATTACTGTAGTAAAATCAACTCCCTAGAGTACTACAGTAGAAATTTATTTATAGAACGTGATCATTTACTGTAGTAACGATATGTTGCTACTACCTACAGTTAATAACTATAGTAAAATCTACAAGTTTTATGAAACAGGCTACTGGTAGTCTATTTTTGAAACAAATATGAGAACTCTTGAAGTACATACAAAATAACGTCGCGTGGCTGAGTGTGTTAAATAACAAATGTGGTTACGTCAAACTCTGCAAAGAATTAACCCCTGTGGTGTTCTCTCCATGCCATATCTGATAGCCTGTGAAGTAACATCTGGTAAGCGCTTTGGACTGTATAGATATACTGTTATTACCGAAATCTGCGCATAAAAAAGCATATTAATAACCAAGAATTGAATAACAAGCCGTAATAAATACAGTATTTTTTTAAATGTCTACTCAAAGTCATCTGTATCATTTACAAATTCACAAGTTGGCATACATTTATCTTTCTCATTTTGCATTGCCATTTTAAAACGATGCTCGTTGTTGAAAATAATATCGTTGGAGTGTATTGTTATTATTATTGTTGTAACCGGGAGCACCGCCGCTGCGCTGAGCAAGTGTCTAAGTATAGCGATGACGTAATCGAGCGAGCAGCCGGGCGACGTAAACAAACGAGTCGCGACGTGTTTAATTACTTACGGTCGCCTGAAGCTTTTGTGTTATTGTGTTCGTTGTTGTTTGTGTGTAAAAGGGACGCAGCTACTCCCAAGAATTAGTTACTCAGTCAGCTGCGTTGAGTTGACGAGTTCCGTTAGTGAATTCGGGCAATTACATAAATTGTCAGTAAGGAGTTCAATTGAGTCCCTGATCACATAACATTAGTTATGTGATCGGGGGTTGAGTTACATACGGAATTCCGTTAGTTAAGACCCATGACGGAAGGTGAACTCGGGCAGTTGTGTATACAGAGGCTGTGGAGCTCAATTGTGTATGCAGAGGTTGTGGTGCTCAGATGTGGGAGTTCTGTTAGTCAGTTACATAGAGTAAAGCATTTAGAGAGTTTAGTAGCATAGGAGTATCGTGGTAAGCGTATGCAGTATAGTGTCCAGTGGAGTACTAGGGAAGTTACTGGTATACTGGGATAGCTGTGGAAGTGAATACTCGGTAGTGTGGGAAGCTATAGTGTACGAAGACAGTAACGGCGAGTCTGGAAGTTGCTGGTATACTGCGATAGCTGTGGAAGTGAATACTCGGTAGTGTTGACGAGTATTGGGAGGCTATAGTATACGAGGTCAGTAACGACGAATCGGGAAGTTACTGGTATACTAGGATAGCTGTGGAAGTAAATACTCGGTAATATTAATGAGTATTGGAAAGCTAGAGTATACGAGGACAGTAACAGCGACTGGGAGTGGATACTCGGCATTGGTGTTGAAGAATTGTGGCATACGGACAACTGGTGATACTGGATCGGACAATTGAATGTGATATAAATAGATAGTGAAAATAAATAGTCGTGGTAATTGTTTAAATAAATAAATAATTTTACTGTTAAGTAATTAATTATATTCTTAGTCTTAAATTAGTATATAATATTTATTTAACCATAGTAATAGTCATTTTTATTATCGTTTAATAAATATCTATTATAATTAATAATAATTTTTTGATTTTTACACTTCACCCAAGTAAATAAAAACGTTACATTATTTAGTTGAGAGCTTTATTCACTAGTCATTTTCTCACTACAACTAGTAAGATCTATTATAGCCCTATCTTATTTAAGCAATTCTCATGAAGCTAGTTACTCCTCCCGGACTCAGTTTCCCAATTTCATTTACCGTGAGGTACATTTTACCTATATGGTTGTCTGTTTACGCTGTAAAGTAAGGTCATTTATTATTTCAGATATATTAACTTGATTCAGTATTTTATTTTTCATATATTTTCTCTCAATTTTTATATATGCTAATAAACTTATAAGGTGACTTATTTTTAAATACTTTTGTGCCCAGTTGTACCAACAAGGCTTAAATTTTAACCTAGGCTTAAACAAAAAAAAAAAAATGCAAATCGAAATTTAAACAGCAATATACGCGTATTATAAGTCATTTGACATTTCATTTCGATGCAATACCTATTGTCAATATAAGCCAAGTTTAATATAAGTTACATTGGTGCAACCGGCCATAAATGTAAATGTATGTACCCCCATAAGAACTAAGTAAACGACACTACTAGCTTTGAAAGGATGGGCGGAGCTAAAATCATAACTCATAGGTATAATTCTATGATGACCTTGACCAGACGTCTTTAAAAAATTATTAATTATTAAGGAGATTGCCAAAAGAAGCACAAATACAAAGTGCAATGTGGATCTTTATTGATACTCTCATAACTAATCAACTTAATTCTAATTACTTTTTCCTAACAATTCTAGACTCATCTGAAACTTGTTTCTCGAAAATCTATCATTTATAATTTAACTCAGCGTTCTGTGCGTAATCCTGGCTATTTATGTAGTCTCTAGACACAGGGGCATACCGTTTAAAGAATACGTTAACGATACTTGTTGATATGAAATTTATTTGCACACATAAATTAATAATATCTTTCCATTTTGTTTCAGGTAAGCTATCCACTTCCTTCCATATTGGTTGAAGGTATGTTTTGATAAATATTCCAATTCCAATATGACATTCTATTATAGATTAGATCGAATCGCATAAGGAATACTCTATACCACATTGTGTAAATTTACAGTAATTGAAAATCACATAAACAGATAAAGCAACCTGAGTCTATAAATTCAATTACGCATCGGTAATGCGAAACGATAAATACACCGTTCAGTCCACACATATGTTCGTGAGAATAGATATAGGAACTCCTACGCAAAGATAGGGGATACAGAATGGAAGAGAATACCGAAAGACAATAAAAATCTAATTATAATAATGCCTGTGTTCATTAAAAAGAAAAGAATTTTTTGCATTTGTTTATTATCCGCCTAAAATGTATCAAATCTAAATTCTGGGGTAAGAATTATTTTGTTCCTAAATTTTTATTTTAAATATCTCCATTTAACACTATGTACGATATATGCTCATATTTTACATAATTAAGCATCGCCAAGAGACTTTAAGTCCCTTACCGTGTACATTAGATATAGGACCAGTATTATAATAGTTATTTATATCACTAGTTTAGAAACTGCACTTTTGCGAGTGTGAGGATTTTTTGAAATGGGACACTATGACACCTAACTCAATAAACGTGTTATACCGTATGGTTCTCAACATATTGTGATTTTTTTTGTCTACTTGGTGAAAATATTCATTAAAACATCTCTGACTTATTATTTTTTAGAAGTATGTCATGATGAATGTTTTGCTTCGCTGTTAAATTGTTAATATTTTTCTTTTCCAACAAATTCAGCACATTTTCAGTAAAAATTATGCGTCTTCAAGAATTTTTACTTAGTTGAAAAAGCAAATTTCTACAATTTGAAATACCAGTTCAGGCATCTGTGAAATGGGGACCACAGTTAATTTATACTACAATTAAATTCTGTTAATTTTCTTGAATTCTCTGTTGAGGATTCTTTCGGTGAATCTTGCTGATGAGATTTGAGGTTACTTTTAATTAAAAATCATTATTTTAAGACGATGAAACTGCTGAAATTTCCCATCTTTAATTAAAGTTTTTGAGATGTTGATTAATTTTGATACCCCGAAAACTGACGAAGCTCAAGAGGAAGTTTAAAGAGAGTAAAGGAATCGAATTACTTAATAGAGAAAATCCTATCTTGATTTTACTGCACGTCATGCACTAATGGAGGAAAAATTATTCTGGCTAATGCTTTAAATTCTTTATAAAATAAGGGGACACTTTTTCTTTCCTTCCCGCAGTCTGTCTGTCTTTGTCCACGATTCTAACATACTTACGGCATGTATCCCTTCTCCAAAACCTTAAATTGTTAATAACAAGATTATTACAAATTAATGTTTAGTTTTTATTATTATAATGAGAAGCTATAGTGGTTAGTTTTTATATTTTATGACATATATATTGAAATTCGAATATGGTCACATAGCCCATTGGTGCGTATTGAAACACGTTTGAAGTCGCGCAGATGTACATAGGTATACGAGTATGTGACATCATTTACAAGTTTTATAGTTTCTTGTGGTGTTTTGTAGTGAATGACTGAATGGCCGAATATTTCTGAATATTAAGTGATGTGTAAACTAATATTTAAAGTGTAATACGAAGACTTATGTTAATGTGGGTTCTTAGACGAAGGCTCCATGTATGAAGATTCCCTATTAACCGGTAAGTGGAATAATTTACTCTACGTCAAATGCTTTTGTATAAATGAGATTTTGTTTTCTTAATCGTCTTTGAATACATTGGTTTTTTTATTTATAATACATACAATATATTTTTCCTACATATTTAAAATACATTCTTTGATGTTGAAAGTGTAGCATAATTTTAACCAGTATAACTTTTCAACTAAATTTATAACATTCGATGAACGATACTAGGGTTTAAAGAAAGTATATTGAATCTGCCTATTACTACATCAATTACAATTACCATAGCTTCAGCCTTAACACTTACAAGAAAGGTATACCTACAACAATCTGTAGCAGCGCCAAAATGAATACAATTAAGGAGAAGAATTTTTCAAAAGGTACGCAATAGTTTTTTTCTACAGTCTATATACAAAGTAGCCATTTGCGCTCTCTTTTGTCAACGCAAAATGTCGCTTTGCCGCTCATGCGCGACAAAGTAGAAAAAACGCTCGCTGTCCAAATTTCTAACTATAGAATGTTGAAAAATGTCACTTGTCTACATTCTTAATAGAAACGTTTAGTAAGGAACTAATGACTCTGTAGTTACACATTTACTACCTTCACAAGTCAATCTGACATATAACTGCTCTGTCGGTATATTACATAACCAAACAAAATGCCGCACTGCTGTGAAAATAGAATATGGACTTTATTTACGAAAACGGAAGTATAAAATGCTTAGATTAGATTGAAGCTATAGCTCAAGAAGAATGGAAATTGTGTAAACAGTTGTGCTGCCACCTGCAAAAGTTTGGCGTGAACGCTCCCAATCCGACATCCACTTTTCCACTGCACTAGTTTAATGTACTTGAAACAAATAAATTATACAAAACTTATAATATTCATTACAAAATTGGCATTAATTTTTTGTAAAAACGAAAGCCAAAACAATATCTTGAAGTCATATTTGAATACGTTCCTATCTTCACTGCAAAACTGTTGAGTAGTACTGTAAGTATAAAGTGTATATTTTGTTATTTTTTTATGGTGGAGGACTGTAGAAAAAATCTTGTGTGTGTTTCGAGCGCAAATGGACATTGTCGATTTCGAGAGAATGCCGCGCTCCTGCGTCGCGCGTCATCAATCTCTCAATCGATAATGTCCCATTTTGCGCTCTTAGTACACAAATAGCTATTGAATTCCAAGTGCTGAATGTCTTTCTTTGACGAACCAAAACGAAAGTTTCATCCTGAGCGAAACGAAGGTTGCAATCGTTTTTGTTGATATTTATTGTCAATTTTTGTATTTGTGATGCGTATTTATGACAACAACAAACATTCTATACAACATTTATATGTAAAATTCGTTGCAAGGATACCGAAGTGTGCTGCAAAGAGTCGCTTTCAGCATGAAAAACAAACCAGAAAATTGTATTTTCAGAGCAGGCGTAGAAAATAGTAGTTTGTACAACAAGAGTGGATATGATGTCCATATCGCATGAGGATGAAGTTTGAGCACGACGCCGTAGGCGGAGTGTTCAATCATCCGAAGGCGATATGGACATTCCACTCGAGTTGTACAGCATACTTTTTCTACGATTAACGAAAAGAAGGAAAATGTGAACTATAGAAATTTGAAATTTTATTGAACGTTATTAATTAATATCATTTTATGTACTTGTTTTCCTGGGCTTTCTTAATGACATTTGTTGTTAAAATAATATTTTATTTTATAAGTATACAATACTTTTACATACTACTTACGATTTTTTATTGCCAAATCTAAAGGATAACCTTGACTTGGCAATGCGATATTTCATACCGTTCTGATTTCCATTTTTTATACGTTCTTTTTCAATACTTACAATTAATTTATAATATAATTCAGTTAATTGTTATTAAATTATTCAAATCTTTTTTATATCGAAAATATTTCCATCTAATTGACATTGAAATGTCAAATATGACATTTGTATCGTTCGTCTTCTTAATCTTCTAATAAATGAATAGACAGTTGCCTGGGTTACACGACTTCGAGATTTGTGATTCGTGGATTTCATATGCATCCTAGAATGGATATCAAATGATATCCGTTCAGTTAACTAGTATTGCCTACATATCCATTCTGCAGATTGTGAAGAAATGATAACTTTTTCAAGTAGGAGTAGAAAATTAGTATATTAAAGAACGTGTTTTATAAGACATGTTTTTTTCGCACGCGTCAAAATTTAGAAAACGAGCGTTAGCGAGTTTTCTAATTGACAAGTGCGAAAGAAAGTCTTATAAAATGAGTTCTTTATACTATTTTTTATATTTTGCGCCTTCTACAATAACATTTATTTACTCAATTTGTGATTATATTTGTAACCATTTGTACATTTTCATGTAAATAATCTTGCCTAAATAAAAAATAATAATAATAATTTCGACATTATATTATTAAAATGAATTGTCAATTAACTAAAAATAAATTAGGTAAAAATGAGTTAAAGAAACGTCATCTAGTACCAACCGTCTAAAACAAAAAATTGCATATCGAAATGAAGGTCATTACGATACGCAATTGCGTATCGTAATGACTTCATTATGAACGCAAAATATAAAAAATATATTTCGAAAGTCGCCAGACTCATACAGAAGAAAACTGACCACTATCTCTATATTAAATGTGAGTGTTAAAGCCTAAGCTATGTTAATTGTTGTGGTACAAAGCAGGTTCAATATACATTCCTTAAACCACAGTATCGTCTCTTCAAATGTTTCCCAAAAACTTACGTGACATAAATGGTAAAATTAACGATGTGTAGATCTATATAAATAAACTATAATGTTCATTTTACAAAGAATTTCTTAGAGTATGTTTCGGTATTATTTCTAGTTGAGCAGCTGTATTTTCGACATGCTTTGGTAATTTAGGTTATTTTTGGTTACTGTTCTACTCACAGTCATATATGATCATAATTCTTTATAGGTTGATATAATTTGCTTTCTACATTTGTAAATGTATTTTCTTAAATTTAACTTGTACTGCATTTTTTATGAACTAATGAACAATAACTGACATATATAGAAGAAATATTTTAAAAAAATATTTATTTGTTTTCAGTGGTAACAGAATTTTTACCAACACTAACTATGTGACACTCTATTTTCTTGTTAAATTCCTTATAATTATGGTGGGATAACTATTTGAAGTATGGATAAACTGTCAAGTTACATACCGATCCAAATGTATTTATGATGATCTGTTCTCACTTTGCTGTAACTTTATTCATATGCCAGCTACTATAATAGTATTTTTATTCATCGATGACTTGCTAAACATGTTACTGAAAAACGTGGGAGACGCACACAAGCTGTTGCAATGCCGTACATAAAGCACCACATTATATGCGAACAGTTATTACGGAATCGGTTGGAAGTAATATTTCAAGCACTATTATTGGAAGAATGAAATTTATAGAGTTGCCAATAGCATTAGAAATGTTCGATATATTACAATAACTAGCGTGGTGTGCTATATAGTTCCTAATAGCTATCAGGGAAGTTTCTCTTCTTAATACATACACTACCGCAAATACTTGTTTATGGTAGATATACTTTTGATCTCAATCCCAAGGCATTAGATTTTATAAACGATTTGGATTATAATTCTACTTTGTAAGGTAAGGAGAAAATTTCTGGAAAACAACATATTCAAATGTTGTTTACTCCAGTTTAATGCTTCTGATTATTTTTGCACAAGTCGTTACTGATTTAAAAATATAAATCTTTTGAAAAATATAAGCAGATTCAATTTAAGTTCTGCAGTAGTTCTTGAGCAACTCCTTAATATTTCATTTTTTTTATCTTACACAAGTTCACAATAGGACTTATTGTAAAAGGTTATTCTGTTATACGGTTACTTATGTTTTTTTAAGAAGTAGAAAATCGGTTTTTGCAATAATGTTATGGCAATATTCATGAATTTAACTATTATAATTACCCCTTAACTTTAAAATTAATTGAAATAAAAACTAAATACGTATTTCGAGGACTAAATTCTCATCATCAGCAGTAGTAGAAGGGAAAGTTAAACAGAGTAGTCAAGATTACTCAACATGTCAACTATGCCAGAGGTCCTAACAACTATGAAAAACAAGGGAGAGAACTGGGACTTACTGTAAAAGATTATTCTGTTAAACGGTTACTTATGTATTTAAGAAATAGAAAATCGGTAGATTGACGGTTTATTGGTTTTTGAAATAAATGTTATGGCAATATTCATGAAATTGACGAATATATTCACCCGTTAACGTAAGTATCTATTTTTATCTTTAAAAAGAAATAACCGGTTGCTTGTGACTTGTAGTTTATTAGTCAGTTTTTCGCGGTTAACCAGTTAACCTGATAACCGATTATTTACGCTGTTAAATTGGCAAATCACTGTTAGCGGGTTGACCAGGTTTAGTAATCACTGTTAATGGGCTACTATTTCTAAATTTTTTAACACAACTATTTATTATAATTAATCTAAGAGCTATTTTTTGGGAAGTTATAACACAAAAGTATTTTGCACACAACTATGGCGAATTAGCTCTATTATATCTTTGATTTCACTTTTCTATAAGGTCTAGAATTTTATTATATTAAATC
The DNA here is from genome assembly GCA_963082715.1 of Harpalus rubripes. Classification (NCBI taxonomy): domain Eukaryota; kingdom Metazoa; phylum Arthropoda; class Insecta; order Coleoptera; family Carabidae; genus Harpalus; species Harpalus rubripes. The sequence goes on from OY720464.1 coordinate 24,489,036, forward strand.
TGTACTATTTTTCAAACGTTGGACTTGGTTCATAGGATGTTTTCGTATTAAAACTTAGATTATATTTTTTGTAGGAATAATTCTTGGATTCAAGCTTCTAAGTAGTTTTTAATCCTTTTTTATTAGATTAAAGATTTGACAACGTTTCGGCCTTGATTAAGGCCATTTTCAAGTCTGTATTACAATAAATATTATGAATTTTTTTTTAACCAAAGTTATGAACCAATTCAAAATTATTTATTATTTTTCACATAACTTGACTACATATAAATTACAATTGTTGCTGGTAAGCGAAATTAATTTATGTTGTTAATATTCATAATTTTTATTGTAATACAGACTTGAAAATGACCTTAATCAAGGCCGAAACGTTGTCAAACCTTTAATCTAACAAAAAAATGGTTAAAAACTACTTAAAAGCTTGAATCCAAGCATTATTCCTACAAATTAACCTCCACAGCTTCAGAAAAATTTCACCTGATTATATTTTTTGGTACTTTTATTTTGGCAGGGTTGTTAAAAAATCCACAATTTTAAATTTTGTCCAGGGCAGCGGACAAAATAAGTTTTAACCGTCTAAAATGGACAGAATGGTCAAAATAATTCAAGTTTATATTTGACATCAGCACAAAAACCTTTTGCTATGTTGTTTATAATAATAGGTATTCAAATGATTAAAATTAACTAGTATCTTGCTATCGAAAGTTAAATACAAGTTTAGAAAATGTGAAGACAGCTTCAATAAATGAATATTAATTATTAATCTTTAATATAATTTTTTATGAGTGCTGCCTTATATTTTAGATCTTCTGATAATATTCGCTTTTTAAAATACGAACATTTGTATCTTAAAGGAAATAAATCATGTTAATTTATTAGTTTTTGACCAGTGACTGTCCAAAATCATTTTTGTCCAGGACGGTTAAAACCGGTTAAGACCATTGTGTCCAATACTCTACAAGCCTGATATTTGGAGTTTCGCTTACCGTACGAAATGAGTCTAAAATACAAATGATTCCTGTAAATTCTATAGGTCAGTGTAATCTTTATGTTCCTTGTAAATTGTTAGTTGACTAGACACACCACAAAATGCAAGTAAACTTCGATGAGTGAAATTTTGGCTCCACGTATTCTTCAAAATGGGAAAAGATCCACAGCAGTCAAGGAACTGATGATTGGTAGTTTGTAGGTCTGTTCGAAGACTTGCACTAGTAGTTAGTTATATTAATAACTTTTAACACTGAAGCACAGAATACAGAACTCTAGAGTTCTGTATTCTGTGACTGAAGTGTTTGAATAAAATAATGGAATTTGTGCAGCCTGTTTGGTAAGGAAAATTACAAAACTAGGACACATTTGATATTCGAGCCGGTGTAATTAGAGAACGTTGGAGAACGTTGGTGGAGAACGTAATGGAGGTATAGGGATTGTGCTAAAAATCGCATATCGAGATTTTGGTAAATGGCCATGTTTTAAGGTCCCTAAAAGCCAATTTTGCCATTTTTACGATGATGTCTGTGTGTATGTATGTGTGTATGTGTGGATCCTCCACTTTAACTCAAATACTATCATTCAGAAAATTTTGAAACCTTGTATTTCAAACTTTTTCTGTAATGGGAAGAGTCCATTAGATTTTAGTAAAAATCGGGTAACCGGAAATGGCACTTTACTAATAGCTCAAAATAGTTTTTCTTCGAAAAATTCCTTTAAATGTTATTTTTTCGAGATTAATGTTATTATAAAAATTAAAGATTATTAAATTTTCTATAGATTTGCATTAATGCTTTTTCTATATATTTGCTGGATAAATTTATAAAATTATCTATAATTTAAATCCCAGAGCCTACGCTTTTTTAAACAAACAAAACGCAGTTATTCAAATGTATGTAACTGACAGATAAATGTCACTATCACAGAACTAATCATTTCAAAATAATATTAGTTACGTTTTAAAAAGAAAAAAATAAATAGAACAATAGAAAAGGAATTCAATACAGTTTCCAGCATAAGTAAATAAGTAGGTATGTTTTTAGATTAATAAAAATTAACGATTTACAAAAATGTTTAAGCTAATCCTCATTTTTGGATTATTGAATTCTATTCTATCCCGGTATTTAAAATTTAATCTTGTTTTTATTATAGCTCGGGTGGCTCAATGGTTAGAGCAACGCCTCATGTCATGAGTGCCCTCGGGGCAATGGGTTCAAATCCCACTAAGGCATGGATGTGTGTGAATGTGAACCCACTCTGTAATTAGGATTTAATCCTGTTGAGGGGTTTAAAAAATGGTAGTTACTTGGATTAGATTAGACTATATATTAAGAAATAAACTGTTAAAATTAGAGTAAAATTCGCTAACCTAAAAATAAGGATTAACTTAATCTGTTTTGTGACTCGGGCTGTAAATGGCGGGAGGTATTGTGATGGCCACACCAGATTTTTTATTTTAAATTCATGGGAAGGTTCATATTTATCGGCGAGGTAGAATAAGTGATAATTAGTTCTGAAACGACGAATAAATTAATCAACACTGTTTTTAATTTCAAAACTCTATCACTGGAACTGCTTGTAATAAATAAATGAATTCGATTGGCACTTTTTTTTGAAAGATGATACTAACGTATACCATGCTAACCTACAATAACCTGTACTGTACTAGTATGACAATGAACTTATAAAAAATATATGAAACAGACGTCATAGGATACGAAATTCAATGATGGTAGGCTCGTATTTTATTATGCCAGTAAACTTTACCCTTATGTTTGTTACGGCATTATCCATTGTCTTATCTTTTCTCTTCAGCAATTTAACTAACAATTATAGCTTAATTATAGCTTCGCAAAGAATACTGGTAGGTGATGTGTAGATTATTAACATAAATAACAAGTATTGTCTCTTCGCATGTCTTGCTTGCATTTATAAGTAGAATTATGCATTAAATTACTGTAACACGGTTTTAAAAGCACTCGATAGACTATATGGTAATCAGGTTAAATACTTCCACTCACGAAATACTCAAGACGACATTGTCAGGAATTGAAATTTCGTTTCCTTTATGTAAATCCTGAAACGTTTTTGTTTAATGGTACTTTAATTTGACGCAGTTTCGATCGATTTAAAGATTTTGAATAGAATTAATGACGTAAATCAGAAATTAATTGACTTGATGGTTTTTTAAATAGATTTTTATTCAAATGAGCTTTTTGTAAAACGTGACAAGAAAATAAACAGGCACCATAAGAAGATAATTTGTTTTTCTGGAAATTTCTCTTCACCATGCAGAGAAGAATCTTTTATCTTGATTATTTATACAGGTTTATTCTCAATATACATATTGAAATGGCATTTTCCTACATATAGTATTCTTCTTTTATAGGTATGTAGTTCAATTCGTTGTATAATCTGTGCTGACACCGACTAGAAAACTATCCTGTCTGTATCAAAAAACACACAAGCAGACTAGTGTGACAAGGCGAGGGTAAGCACAATAACAGATAAATAACTTTTTATAAACTCTTCTAAATTATAGTTTCAATATTCATATTTTAACTCTGTTTATCTGTTTAAGTTATAAATGTCAAAATTCAGTTTAGAAATTCTTATCATATTATGATAGTCACGACATTTATTTGTTGATCTTAAGTCTGGAAATTATTATATATACGCGAGCGTGACTTTAGAATGACCTCGCCTATGCACCCCATACCCCTTAGATAATCCTATCCTGGAGATAGCGTTTTTGTTTTAGAGCAGTCGGTTTCAGTTAGCCATGGGATAAACATGGAAGAGTCGGTATTAGTTAGCCATGAGAGTAACATGGAAGGGTCGACATCAGACAGTCGCGAAGTGAACATGTAGTGTCTTTAGTTTTGGGGCGCCTGCCCGCTGTATTAGTTAAAAATGTAATCATTTAGTTTAATTGTAAATAAAAGTTATTAGTTAGTAAATCCATAAGTATTTGTTCATGTCCGTAGTGTACATCAGTGTAAAAAGTGTACAAGTGTAAGTGACTGTGTATTGTTCCTTCTCAAGAATCCTTCTCACAAGCCGTGGACGCCAGCCATCAAAGCGTCCACCAGTTATGGATCAGTCGGTAGAATTGCTATCAGCTTCAAATACCCCCCTCGTGTTACAGTGGCGCAGTCAACGGGTAGGATAATGAGAGTAATGATTTACTCTTATTCATCCGAAAAGATCTTACGTTATTAGTTTTAGAATTATTAGTTTGTGACCGAGGAGAGGGTACTTGGTGTACAGTATGTACACATTTACGACCACGACACCAGCGATGATACAGCAACCCAGGCCGTATCAGCCGTCACCAGATATGATTGACGTATTGCTTGAAATAAATACGTTCTCTGGTGATGGCAGTGTGGGAGAATATATCCACAACATGGGAGCAGCCAGCAGACGATACGGCTGGGATGAAGTTTTTCTCGGCAGTGCAATAGTGTTTAGGCTCAGTGGTAAGGCAAGGGAATTGTATTTTGAAATTCCATTGTACAAGCGGCCTACCACTGGCACAGATATGGTGCGTTGGTTAGAAATAACATATGCAGGACGCACCATATTACCACCGTCATTTTTTCCGGCTTGTACGCCAAGTTTTTATGGTCCAGCATGGACGCACCAGGTCTACGCACCGCAGGCGCCGTTAGATTCGTTGTCTCCAGGGCATGGAGTGCACGAGTTGCCAGTAGGGAGGATCAGTTTAGAAGAAATTGAGTCCTTGCTGGCAATAGAGGATCGTTTTGCGGTGGTAGACATACCACGACCGGAAAGTCCGACAATAGTCGTCACAGCGAGTGACAAGGGCTTACAAGAAGGAAAAATGATTGAAGAGAATTGCCTGCAGGAGGAAACAGCGAATTGTGAGACTGAGGAAGAACACAGCGAAGTAGCTGATGAACTGGACATGAACACAGTATATGACGACAACCTGCACGAAATGGATCTGCAAATGGTCAACGAAGAGGACATCGAGAATGGCGACTTGGGCATGAACGTCGGAGAGGACAACTTGGCATGCCCACCTGTGCAAGTTTTACGCCGCACCCATGGAGGGCACGCCACTGGTGATATCGTGTTACATTCCAGGAACGACGTTATCACTTGCAGAAGTGTTCCCAAATTTTTTGTAGTGCCATCCCTTAGACCGCTTAGGTGTGAAAAACCGCCCCCAGTGCAGTGACCTTTGTGTTGTTTTCTTTTTATGACAATTATATGACGATTTTTGTTAGTGTTTAGTTTTTTTGGCTAGTTAAGTTGCATGTTAGATTAGTAATTTTTGTTAGATAAGAAAATAAAGTAATACCCTTTTCCTTTAGCATCGAATTTGTAATTTGTTAAAACGTTTCACGTTTTTATTGAGTTTACATTATGTTTATAATGTTTTATGTTGGTAAGCTTTATGCTTAATGTCGTAGGTTTTATACCTTTTGTGTGTTACGTATTATGTTGTGCTTGTACATTTGTACTTGTTTTGCGATTTTTGTATCCTATGTTTTATGCTTTGTGTCATATTTGTAATATGTTTCATGTTTTATGTTTGTATGCTTTTTGCATTTGAAATGTCTTAGGTTTTATACCTTTTGTGTGTTTTATCGTATTATGTTAATTGTGTTTGTACATTTGTACCTGTTTGCAATTTTTTTGTATTCTATGTTTTATGCTTTGTCTCATATGTGTAATATGGGTGATGTTTTATGTTTTATTTGTTTTATGTATGTGTTTTATGCTCTGTGGTTGCAGAATTTGGAAACTATCTTCAGTTCAGGATTTAAGAATAAATATATCGATTTTGCGATATATTTATGTCTTAAGGGGAGGATAATGTGACAAGGCGAGGGTAAGCACAATAACAGATAAATAACTTTTTATAAACTCTTCTAAATTATAGTTTCAATATTCATATTTTAACTCTGTTTATCTGTTTAAGTTATAAATGTCAAAATTCAGTTTAGAAATTCTTATCATATTATGATAGTCACGACATTTATTTGTTGATCTTAAGTCTGGAAATTATTATATATACGCGAGCGTGACTTTAGAATGACCTCGCCTATGCACCCCATACCCCTTAGATAATCCTATCCTGGAGATAGCGTTTTTGTTTTAGAGCAGTCGGTTTCAGTTAGCCATGGGATAAACATGGAAGAGTCGGCATTAGTTAGCCATGGGATAAACATGGGAGAGTCGACATCAGATAGTCGTGGAGTGAACATGTAGTGTTTTTAGTTTTGAGGCGCGAGTGCAGAACGCCCGCCCGCAAGGTTACAAAATGTAACAGTTTTGTTAGTTATGTTTAATTAAGTTATATTTAATCATGTAAATAAAAGTATTAGTTTTTAAATCAACAAGTTGTGTTCATGTCCGTAGTGTTCATCAGTGTAAAGTTAAAGTGTAAAAAGTGTACAAGTGTAAGTGACTGTGTATTGTTCCTTCTCAAGAATCCTTCTCACAAGCCGTGGACGCCAGCCATCAAAGCGTCCACCAGTTATGGATCAGTCGGTAGAATTGCTATCAGCTTCAAATACCCCCCTCGTGTTACACTAGACAATTATTCTAGCTCTTTTCCATAGTTTTTCTTTGACATAAATCACGTAAATCAACACGAAACACAAAAATGCTGACATGTTGACATGCTGACAAATGTTGACAATTCTAAAATATTTCCTGAACAGAGTTACGAGATACGTCACTTTATGCAAAGATAATATAACCTGTGTGACAAAAAGAAACTACTTCAAGTACGTATGTCGTCAAGAATTATACACTTCTCATTGCGCAATGCCATTCTTACGTGGACTATACAACTAATCGGAAAATACACCAATCATATAGCTCAATTTTTCTTAGTTACGCTGTATAACATCGGTTATTTGCGTTGCTAAGTTGTGTTTCGCGAAACAAATGAATCATGTGTAGGTAATCATATCATCCATGGATATAAATGAACAAGTAATATTTTTGACATTTCGTAAAAATATAGTTGGTTGATTCGTTGTATAGTCTTAACAAATACAACTCGAGCTTCGAAAATCATCTGAATATACAGTTTGCGGACTCGATGTGTTGCCTGAAAACACATCTCGTCCTCTCAATTGTACCTATATATTCTATTATTTTCGAACCTCTTTTTCTACAACTATTGAAAATACTCATCATCATTATCATCATTGAGTAAATTCTGTTCTTGAACAGGTCTCAACAGAAACGGTGTCTCCAAACTAATATGCCCTGCGTCTCCCTCTTAATCCTGTCGTAATTTTGCCTGTCTTTAATTTTAGTTAACTGTCCAAATTTTCTTCGCCCTCTTCCCTTTTGCCATGTATTATTCCTACTATACGTATTGAATACAAAAGAAAAATAATTGTTTCAAAACTAGAAAAATTAATTATGAGGTTTTTAGAGCAACCATTTTGGGCCACTGGTAGAGTAGATGATCTTAATAATTTATATATTTTTTTAATTCTGTAGGTAATTAATAAGAATTAATATTGAATAATACCTTAATTTAATCTAATTTCATGCAGCCAATCTCTTTGCTTTCTCTCTCTCTCTATCTTTCTAACTTTTCATAATACAGCATATTATTACAGCTCAAATAATAATATTTGTCTTATGAAACATGTTTTTTATACTATTTTTTCTATTAATCGTCTTCTCTTTTCTAAATGAACAAAAAGAAGCTCTATATTTTTACCAATTATGCAAAATTTATTACTAATTTGTTGCTTATTTTTAACATATTTATTAAGAAAACTTGACATTATGTCTGCAACTTTTTATTTTTGCAATATCCATTGTTCCTATATTTGTGGCAAAGCTCTAAACTTGTTGATTTTTGGTTAATTTTGAAGTTAATTCTTCGAATAAAGAATAAATATTTTAAAATTTCGTTATGTACCTAATTTCATGTTTTCTAAGAGCGAGGGTTTGAATTTTATTACAAACAAATGAATGACAAATATATTCATTATTAGTAAAAACGTGAGACGTGTTTTGTGTATTTTAACGCTAAAGAATAAATAAAAAGTCGCAGACATAATATCAAGTTTTTTTTAATAACATGATAAAAATATGTTACAAATTCGTAACAGATTTTGCATAATTAGCAAAAATTTAGAGTCTCTTTTCGTCCAATTGGAAAAGCGTAGACCGAGGCGTAGACGATCACCTTAAGGTAAATTTATAATTCTGTTAGATTTTAAAAAATGCGACTTGTCAAAAATATGACTTGGTGTTTTTTATATCATGTTGGTAGCGCTTCTCGGTAACAATTTCACTTCACAAATGAAAATTTATTGTTGACTGACAACAATTTGATATTTTGTCATTAATTTCTCAGTTTTGAAAGCAGGCATACCACTTCTAGAAAATGAAGAGCGCGAAAAACAGTACATTTCTTAACAATGTATTTTTAGTGCGTTTAGACTCATAAAGCCACCGAAATAGAAAAATTACATTACCTACGTATTTGCATAATTATTTTTTTTATATTTTGCGTTCATAATGAAGTCATTACGATACGCAATTGCTTATCGTAATGACCTTCATTTCGATACGCAATTTTTTGTTTTAGACGGTTGGTACTAAATGACGTTTCCATTTTTACCTAATTTATTTTTAGTTAATTGACAATTCATTTTAATAATATAATGTCGAAATTATTATTATTATTTTTTATTTAGGGAAGATTATTTACATGAAAATGTACAAATGGTTACAAATATAATCACAAATTGAGTAAGTAAATGTTATTGTGGAAGGCGCAAAATATAAAAAATAGTATATAGAACTCATTTTATAAGACTTTCTTTCGCACTTGTCAAATTTTGACGCGTGCGAAAAAAACGTCTTATAAAACACGTTCTTTAATATACTATTATAGTGCTTAAAGAAGTACCCCAATACACTGATACTAAAAATGTACTCCTAAGTAAAGTAACACTAATTTTGTGAATATTGAAAAAAATGTTTCTGTTTCGTGATCTCTCTGCTGAGCAATGAATGCCATTGCAATAAGTATATGAAGATGAGAATCACTCTGTATATTATAGAGCGGCCTAGCCTATATTACAAATTCAGCAATAAGTATAAATTATAATAAAAAAACAACAATTTCTTTTCTCAAAAATGGTTGCCACGCCTAGTGACCAATGAAAAACAACGCTTCATTTTCATCAAGGAAATGTATCCATCATAATATGTAATTAATATTTTGATTGGCTTTTAGCTTTCTTAAAGTAACAGCGAGTGATATAAATTGACACGTTTATAGAAAATTACACGTTGTCTAAATTTAATGTGTTCCACATTATAATTACATACGATTATTCAAACATAATATGATTAATTTTGGGTTATTACAGATTTAAAATACTTTAAGAGAGGATTTAAGATGAAAAACAATTTAGAAATGAGAATATTGGTACAAACTAGTAATTTTTGAATTGAATCAAATTAAATGACCACGGTAAATTGAATAGGGGAATACTATATTTCGTTGGTAAGAACTATTATCCACTTTTCCCAAATTATTATTACGGAATTACAGCTTTTACTTGTCACGATATGACAGTTAAAGATATGTTATTCTATGCAATTTAGTTGTTTGGAATAAGTAAATACTGAAAAGGATAATGACAATAATTGCAGTATTAATTGAATAGAACGATAAGTGCGTCTAAAATTAGTACGCCTTTCTAATTCAAAAATGTATGTTCTTATTATTTCCTTGAGTTAATGACGTAAATTGATAAAATTTTTGAAAAATTCAAACTAGCTATTAATTTATTTGTTTCTAAAGATAAACTAAAGATAAAATTGAGGAGTTTCCCATAAGAGTCGAACAAGTTCATTAATGGCATTTCCGATGTATGGCGCCATATTGTTTATAATAATTCTACAAGAACCAAAGTCCCCCCTATTTTTTCGAAAATGTTTTTAAAAGGTTTCAGATATCTTTGTAACAATTTAACACAACATTTCCTACTCCATTTTCGGTAGTGCGTGGTGATGTAAAGTGAATTGAAAATATGTAATAAATATATCAAAGAAACATCAAGGACCTGGCCAAAATAAGGAGTATTTGAAGAAGATTGCGGTAAATAACAAATGACAGGAAATAGAAATTGGATAATGGAATATACAGGATGTTTCAAAAATACTGTAAAAGAATTTAAGGGCATATAGTACTGACCAAAATAAGTAAAAAAGCTTAATCAACATAGGACTGATCTTCAACTGTCTCCGAGATAAGCGAAAAATCGAAAAAAAACTGACAAAGATAGTGATCGAACAAAATTTTTTCTATGTCAGTAAATAAACTATAAAAAAATAATAATAGTTACGTAGTTATTTGAAAATTAAATATTGGCCAAGGTCACCACAACATATAACAGTACAATTATTTGATTTTTTTTAAAAAAACAAAAGCACATCTAAGATGACCTCTAAAAGGTAAACAAAAAATCCTATTTAATCAAAGTCGTAACTCTTATAGCTTTTGAGATAGCAGACGTAAACCCTGTAAAAACTCATTTTTCACTGCCCAAATCTCGGAAACTATGGAAGATCGGACCCATGTTGATTAAGCTTTTTTATTCATTTTGGTCAGTACTATATGCCTTTAAATTTTTTAAGAGTATTTTTGAAACACCTGTATGTATGTTATCACTTCATTTTAACAAGCCAGGAATGAGATAATCGGCATTAAATAACTACATAATCGTCCTTTTAAATTTCTAATTAGACTTTTAAATTATAAATTGTAACAGCAGTGGACAGTATGGAAAGAAGTAAGTAATATATCAAAGGCGGAAGACCACACAAAAAATGTAAGAAAGAAAAAGAATATGCATTTGAATTCATTTTTATAATTTTCATCGGGTAAAAAAATTAAAATTCCTACATAAACCAAACAAGTCCAGATATTTCTTATTTTTTAATAAATGATTTGACTACGTTTATCTCGACAATTAAAGCGGCTTCAAGTATATTATGACTTGAAAAATCCTATTGGTTTTTTTCAGCGGATTGAAATTAGGATTGACTTATTTTCAATCATCTTTAAATTCATATCGACTAAAAAAAGATAGTTAAATAGTAGATTATGCAGAGAGACAGGGAGAGGTATATGATCTAATTTCAGGCTGGATATATCTTTCAAAAACATTTAAAAAAATACCTGTTTCTTCATCACTTCAAATATTTTGCTTTTAGACAATTTTTTTAAGTTTTATGTCGCGACTTTTATAAAATGAGGTAAAATACAAATACCCAAATGATATGAATTTATTAACACTCCAACATATTGCGAGTGTGCGCATGCGTAGTTACATTATTTGAAGCTTCACTGTTTATTTCGACAGAAGTCAAGCCGCTTCATAAATCCAAGCCTGTTATTTTATAGGTTTGACTTGACATTTTCAAGCGGCTTGAAATATTAATCTCGATCGTTTATTTCGAAGATTGAAAAGGGATTTACTAAATTCAAGCGGCTTCAATCGTCGAGATAAACGTAGTCAATTGATATATAAAATAAAATCACAAATTGAATGCTGTTTTTATATTTATCCTATGTACGGAAAAAATTGCCCTACTCATAAAATGAATTTTTTTGAAATAAGAATTTTTTTAATTTACTTTTTAAATAATTTTGTTTTTGTAAAAAAAACTTTTTTTAATTTGAATATAAATATTTAAAAAAATTATATAGTCATTACACGTAAATATTAATTAATAATTATCTCTTCACACTATTGTTCAAATGTCATTAATGTTTACATATCCGATGTCTATGATTGCGCATACCTTGTATCCCACTATATTTTCTAGTGCAATATAAATGTAACTTGTAGCTGATTACAACCCTCTACTTTTTGCACTCGTGGATATATTTATCCATTCCATTAGTGGAATAAATCTGGTAGAGATGCTTTTAATTTTATCTTGAAAAAAAGCTAGAACATATCTATTTCCACTTGCATTATCATCGGGAAAGCCCATGAATCTCAAGTTGCTACCATAAAATTGCCGCAATCTTGTTCACCCGCTAACATCGTACGATAAACACATTTACATGTAAATGGCTCACTCTGGCCCGTGATGGAAAATAAAACACGCCGCTGTATTTTGTTCTAAATCTCAGAGCGCAGTGCCAGCGCCGCCCTACCGGCTGAGTGCGAACTTGGAGTGCAAGTGTGATTTCATGTACTGAGGCTACCGAAGATAGATAGCTGCTATAATGGTCTCATACGCTCTGAATGCAAATGCTACAAAGATAGAAATTCTGAAATTGCTCTAGGGGATGCACCTGGAAGTCAAATAAATAAATGTGCCGTACGCCCTTCGCACTAAGAATTGATGGAAGATAGCAGATTGCATTCAGCGATGGAAACATAACGCACAACATAAAAATACAGGATGGTCGGTGAGCTTAATGATTTTAATGATACTCCTTTTTGGAAATATAAGTTGTCTCTGCAAGGTTAACAAACTGCACAGTGTAGTTATAAAGATTTAAGACTGATAGCAGCGCTACCTATTATTTGGAACACAAATTATTTTTGACTACCCTTCATCAACAATCCCCTCAAGTTTTACAAGATTGGTTCAGAACATTTCTCGAGAACATCGAAACATTTCGACATCTGTTAACAAAGAAAGAGCTGGGTTGATTATTGTCGAAGATTTAAAGAAAAACAAAAGTTTTGCGTTCGCACGATAACGCATCGTAAGTGGTGCTTCAGTTTCCGTCCTCCAAAAATGTCACTGTGTTGCATCATCCACCGTATGCTTCTATTTTGGCACCGGCTGACTATTCTTCTCCAAAATAAAACTAAAGCTTAAAGGAAACCGTTACGACGTTATAACACACACTTAGGCTTGATTTACTTTAGCGGTACAATAACGGTACGATAGTTCTTTGTCCAATGTATTTTAATGGACCCATTTACACCTACGTTCTCAGTACAATGACAGTACGATGACGGCCCAATGATATTTACTGATTTACATTAGCAGTACGACCAGGGTACAGTATAATTTTGTTTCTGTTGAAAAAATATTGTATATTATAGTAACAACGTAGTATTTCCATGTAAGGAGAAGTGGAAGATTGCGTTTGAAGAGTATGTGCACTTCAAGTTGACGTTCATGTCAAAATCAGCGGAGTGAAAGTAAACATATGTTAGTAAGTGATTGATATTTGACATGTTTTTGACTTTTTCATATTTGTCTTCAAGTTAAACCAAAAAAGAAGTCAAAATGAGCTAGAAATGAGAAACGATTATACACATACATTTATTACTGCTTATAACAAAAACGTGAAATATACACTACTTATTGGTAAAACCTACTGCCTTGGAAACCCTATCTGTAAACAGTAAAAAAAAATTGGAAGACCAAGTGGATGAAGGTATTAATATGTAAAATTTTTGAGAAACAAGTTTTCGTAACTTAACACTTTTATCCTAACCCTATTCCTATTAATTCTAACTCCCAATATCGAATTACTATACTGTAAGAGTTGTTAATAAAATGAAAAATATTGAAATCATTATTGTCTCTGTCATAAAATTGAAGTAATATATACATTCTAACTAATAAATAAATAAATAAATAAATACATGAATCTATATGAAAATGAGTATAGCTGCATTATGTAAATGCTTTTCTCTCAATGTCACAATTACGTCTCATTAGAGAAGGGTTCTGTGGGCCGTAAAGAAACGAAACGATTGCAGACTTCTTGTGGGTTCGAAGCGCAGTGAACGAAGATTTAATGCATGCTAAATTTATGCAGAATGGCTGTGTTATGGCTACTAGCTACTCGAAGTTTGTAATAATATATCACGGGTATTGTGGGTGGTTTAATGCACTCGTTTCTTCACTCTTTACGAAGATAAGTAAATATAGACTGGAAAGAGCTTCTTCACTTATTGAAGAGAGGAAAATGGGTATAAAAACTTGACAAAAAAATAACTATTATCAATTCACTCGTCACTGGAAGTAACTTTGTTGTCCTGAAGATTTCGTTAACGAGAATGACTTGATTATACAATAAAAGGATTCAATACTAGTAAGGTATTATAATATAATACATACCTATTACTTAGTAAAATAATACTTTTAACAAATGCGTTAATACAAATGGTGATTGGCAGCCAGTGTGTTTAGTGACAGATTGTGGTTCTGACAATTTTTTAATTTCACTAAAGAGTTTTGAGCGCGCGTGAAATGTCGTTTGGTATTTAACCCCAAGTATATATTTCTCGTTTCCTGTGAACTTTGGTATCGTAATTGAAACAAGTGACATTGACAAATTAAAATTTAAGACCGACCCAATAAAGCAAAATATAGGTGTACGCGATTTGTTTTAATAGCTATTTGTGTATAAAGAGTGCAAAATGGGACATTGTCGATTGAGAGGTTGTTGCCGTGCGATGAAGTAGCGCGGCATTCTCTCGAAATCGACAATATCCATTTGCGCTCGAAACACACACACAAGATTTTTTCTACAGTCGCCACAACGGGGTCCTCCACCATAAGAAAAAATAATAAAATGTACACTTTATACTTCCAGTACTAGGTACTCAATAGTTTTGTAGTGAAGATAGGAACGTATTCAAATATGACTTCAGATATTGTTTTGGCTTTCGTTTTTCAAAAATTAATGCCAATTTTGTAATAAATATTGTAAGTTTTTTTGTATAATATATTAGTTTCAAATACATTAAACTATACTAAACTCAACGAAGAAACAGAGTAATAAATGTGCGTGATCTTCACGTGATTTGAGAAAGCGATGCCGCTATTGGCTGAGAAGAAAACAGAAGAAAGTTGGCTAGAGCCGGGTTTACAACACGTAAATTTAATACGCATTTGCTGACATATAACTTCTGAACTGCTGATATAGTTGCCGTGATTATTCTGTTTCTTCGTTGTGTTTAGTATAGTGCAGTGAAAAAGTGGATGTCCATTGGGAGCGTTCACGCCAAACTTTTGCAGGCGGCAGCACAACTGTTTACACAATTTATTTTATATTTAAATAAATAAATAAATAAATAAATATATCATCACGGCTTATTACCTATTGCTGGGTGTGCTAATCTGCTTTGTATATTTAATTTTAATTTATCGTTATTTTCCATTCTTCTTGAGCTTGCTTCGATCTAAGCTAAGCATTTTATACTTTCGTTTTTGTAAATGAATGCCTTATTTTGTTTTCACAGCAGTGCGGCATTTTGTTGGGGTTGTAATATACTGACAGAGCAGTTATGTCAGATTGACTTGTGAAGGTGGTAAATGTGTAACTACAGTGCTATTAAAGAAACATATCTCAACATTGTATAGTTAGAAATTTGGACAGCGAGCTTTTTTTCTACTTTGTCGCGCATGAACGGCAAAGTGACATTTTGCGTTGACAAAAGAGAGTGCAAATGGCTACTTTGTATATAGACTGTAGAAAAATACATTGTTGGAAATTGTAACAGAATATACTAGTTAATAAGTTAAGAAGAGAACGCTGTCAGGTTTTAAACAAAAAAGAAAACGAATTTAAAACATTTATAATATTCGGGAGCAAATATGTTTATTTTATTGTACTGTAATTGCAATTCACCTCAGGAAATTGAAAGCGGCAAAACGCTTGTCACCATTTAAATTAATGTAAAGGCTAAAGTTGAAACCTACAGTAGTCTGCTCATGTCAGAATTATTTAATTAACTGTATCAACCTTTAATTACACCCACCCACGTTAAATAAACAGAATTAATCAGCATGCCTTGAAACAAACACCATTCGAACAAAACAACATCAGCATTTACAAATTGCCTTGCATAAAATAACAATTGATCAAAACAGTAAACACCACAACCAATTAAAACAATTCTCTGCAACGAGACTTGATTTATTTTAACAGTTTGAGTACTACTGGTTGACAGCCACCTCTTTATAAGTTTTTTACACATTTAGCACAAGAAAAACGGTGAGATCACCCCTAAGATAGAGGAAAAGAGATGGAACATGACCCTAGATTTAAAGATTGCATACTTCAGTTAAATTGGCAATTTCAAAAGAACCATATTTTATACGAAGTCAGAGGGTACGTTAGCTGTCTGAAATCGTGGATTAGGTTAGGCTGAAACATGAATTATGATGTGTTTTTTCCGATTTAAGTGGTGCACTATTAAATTCAGTCGAAGTATGAAATACACAGAAGGGAAAAATTAATTATGAATATATAAATCACTGCATGTGACAGCTACTTGAAAACGCAATACAGATGCTTTAAAAAAGAAGTCAACAAGAATTAGTAACAGTATTATACCGTTCGAAATTATTCATTTTTTAAATCTCCCTCTAATTTAGAATTTGCTTAAATAGTAGTAAATAACAAAATTTAATTGCAGAAAAAATTAAATGTTATTTTCATTAAATAAACACTAGTTGTTTCAGATAAGTTGCTCTAGTGTTCTCCAGTACTTGCTCCATTTTATAACACTTTATACATGACCTTGTTGCTTTAGTATTCACTCTAGTATCATACTCTACTTTATCCTTTATGTAGAATATTCTTATTCCTAAACAATTTTCCACATACGTTCTTAAATATTCAGTTATTGTTATTATATCACAAGAGCTTCGAAAATAATCTAAAATACTGCCGACTGGTGAGACTTCGAAACAATACATCGATTCAGGAGGCAATAGTATTTTCTATTATTTTTGACGCTCGTGTGGTATACGCATTGATTATTTCACAAATGAAACAAATTAATGCTGCAATTCTGAACAAATCTATGGGTCTTACAGATCTGTAAATCTGTAAATATTGAACCAAATCCCAACGAAAGCTGCCACACTTATGTATATTATTATATTACAAGAGGTGGTCTCCTGTGGATCCCTGTACTGCGACCTGTAGATCTATTATACTCTCCAGATTTACTCCTATTCTAGGGGTCCTGTTTGTTTAATAAACTACAGGGTTTTCTTCAGATCTAAATCTTTTAGCATATCCTCCTGGATCTTTTCTGCCCCCAGGATATTATATCTGCTGCTCGTAAAGGCTTCACATTGACTCTTATGTATAATTTTATATTAATCTACAAAAACAGATCCGTTTTTGTCAGTTTTTTACAGATTTACAAATCTGTAACACTTACAGATTTGTTCAGAATTGCAGCATTCGCGATAACGATTCATTTAGGACATTTTGACATTTGATTGCAAAATAAACAAATCAGCTAAACAATTTTTTGTCATGGTTATGCTGGGTTGCAACAAACTATTTATCGGTTTATTACCAACTAACCGTTCTCTAGGTTTCGAAAAATCGTTACATGAACGTCATATAATTTTAAAGATTCACTAAGCAGTTCTATAACTTATAGGGCTGATATCAGATCTATGAATATTTACGGTTCAATAAATCGAGTTGGACGTTAAATGTCAAAATTGTAAAGATACCAACATTCAAGTGGCGATATGGTGTGAGTTTTTCTTGTAATATTTCGTAATCTTTACATTTTTACCACCCGCTACCCTTGGTAAGGGAGGTATAGGGATCGTGCTAAAAATCGCATATCGTTTTTGGTAAATGACTACGTTTTAAGGTCCCTAATATTCAATTTTAACATTTTCACAATGATGTCTGTGAATGTGAATGTGTGTGTATGTGTGTATGAGTGTGTGTATATATATATATGTGTGTGTGTGTGTGTGTGTGTGTGTGTGTGTGTGTGTGTGTGTGTGTGTGTGTGTGTGTGTGGGTGTGTGTGTTTAGAAAATTTTGAAACCTTGTATTTCTACCTGACCGGAAATGGCAATTTACTCGAAGCTCAAAACAGATTTTTTTCGAAAAATACCTTTAAATATTATTTTTTCAAGATTTGTGTTTTTATAAAAATTAAAGATTATTAAATTTTCTACAGATTTGCATAAATACTTTTTCTATATATTTTATAGATAAATTTATAAAATTATCTATAATTTTAATCTCGGAGCCTACACTTTAAACAAGCAAAACTCCTTGGTTGCACACTTCATATCTAAAATGTATGTAACTGACAGATAAATGTCACTGTCAAAGAACTAATCATTTCAAATTAATGATAGTAATGTTTTAAAAAGAAAATAGTACAGAGAACCATAGTTATATGGAATGGATCTTAATACAGTTTCTGCAATAACTAAATATGTATGTATATTTAAATTAATAAAAATTAAATAGCGGGAGATTTGGTGTTGGCCATATCAGATTTTTCACGTTGTGTTTATGGACAAAAGAGGATAAAGACGCACATAAACAACCATACTTTAGCCGGTATTTGAACGTCCGTCCCTTAGGTGGTGAGTCGGTTATGATACCCACTACACCTGCAGGGTTAAGGTATATTTATTAACCATACCTGAGACCTTGTTGGTCTTTGGTCTGAGTTAAAGACAAGACATTTATCAACGTATATTTGGTAGTGTTCATCTCATGTCATAATCCACACTGCTATAGGGATTTTGCTCTCTTCGGTGTTTAGCTGTTGCTTTTCTGGTCCTTTCAGTAGTCTTTAACACGGAAATATTCTTGTTTTATACTGGAAAATGGTAGACGGGGCTAAGTTGATTGAATTAGACAATGAGGTTTACTTATGAAGGAAACTAACTAGTTAGCTAGAATAAACTGAAACAAAATAATAACTCAGTGTTTAAGTTTATCTTTCTATCATATTATCGTGAATATATGCAATGTAATCTTAACAGGTCATAAACGTAGATGACTCCGTGAGTAACGAATTTATTACAGCCTTATACTGAGTATTATAGTTGCTGTAAATATTGGATGGGGTAGTTAGACATTATAAAGGGAAGTCATGTTGTAAAAACTACCGTCTTTAGGAATAAAACGACCGTTAAATCAGATTTTAATGTAGATATGATATCTGCTTTCTAACACGCTGTTTTATTATAGATTTAACGCTGTCGTTAATATGAGTGCTGAATTCTGTAACGCATTTATCACATAGTAATTTTCTATTACATTTAATTACATCAACTATTAGTTCAACCACCTTTCAATATATAGAACACACGATTGTATTCGTAGATTACATATTAAGAATTTAAGAAGCAATATAACTAAACTATCATAAATGTCGCCAAGTAATAAACTCCTACATGCATTTCTATTTCGCTTTAGCAAGATATATAGAACGATGAAAATATTAAATACGTATAAACAATAATTTTGTGGCGCCAGGTTCTGTACGAAGACATATCAACGTCGTTTTACAAGACTTATTTGATTTAAATTACAATTATTGTTTGTGACAGCAACACAGCTGGACACCGCCTTCTGAGATAAATGTTTTATTGATCTTGCAATGAAAGACATACTAGTTATTTTGCACGACAAATTGCTCAAATGTCAAGAATTGATGAGGGTTTTTACTTTGGTTGACAATAATTGAAAATAAAACAACATAATTTTCTTAGAACGCTACGAGTAGATACATCGAATAGAAGAAAAGGTAATTTTTAAAGTAACAGTGTTTAGCGCGAATGTTGAGCGATTGTTCGCAGAGCAACATTTTGTACAATTCCCAAATTTTTTTCAGTTTCGGAATAAAAATGACAGTCTAGCACGCTAATTGTTACTACCTGGCTGCATTAAATAAGCAAAATATCTAGGCAACGGACAAAATAAAAGTACAAATCACTATTACCAACTTAATTAATCTATCAAAAATATTCCTTCATGAAAATTGTCAAGTATTTTTTATGATGAATTAATACACTCATATTTTAAAGCCGAAACAGAGAAAATAGTTTAAAATAACTGTTACAGAAGGCAATAATATTATTAATAATGATTTATTGAACACTTAAACTTAAACATTTTTCCTGTCATTTTAAAAAGAAAAGAATAATAATTGTAGATAATAAAACATATTACAATCATATAAATCATACAAAACATATTAAAATTTATAATTTAAGAAATTAGTTAAGGAATAAATGCATTCTCCAACAAAAACTATTTAATTTTACATTTGCTACGTTTACATACAGTTTTGAAAATGGTTTTAGTTTTCAGTCAAAATTATACATAACTGTTTACATGCAGTTTTCAAAAAAAGTTTAAAAATTGATTTAAAATCAGTTTTGGCGCATGCGCATTTAGCTGATGTAAGTGACAGATCCTCTTCACTCCAAATACTTTGTTTTGCTATTATTCCAATTATTTTTTATACTTCGTACCACTATGCACTAAAACTACACAACTGTCAGTATATTTGAAGGTTAGTAACACAGCGATAGAAACGTTATGCTTTGTACGCATGCGCAGTATCGAAATTGAATTTTAAGTGTTTACATGAGTAGTTTTGAAACTAGTTTTCAAGTCCAACCTATGAATTTTAGTTTTGGTTTAAAATAATTCAAAACCATTTTGACACTATACATGGTGTTTTCAAAACTAAAAACGTTTTAAAAACGGTTTCAAAACTGCATGTAAACTCAGTAATTTAAAATTGTTCAAATCACATTTTCGGTAGTTATTTGACAGTTTGTTGTACAATTTGATTGCAACAAATTCTGGTGAATTTTGTGACTTGAATAATCTCTTTTGTGGAAGTTCTAAGTTATTTTTGATTTGGTATTATGATTATGAAAGTCATTATAGGTTTTAAAGTTGTTTAATGGCTTTGAATGCAACAAATTTTCTAAAATATAACAATAATTAAACTTCATAATTCTGTATTTTATAAATAAAGATTTACAATCTTCTTGAAAATTTTCTAAATACATGGTTCTAATGGATTTTTTCGAAATAGAAAAATTTGTTGAGTTTCCGATGCACCACCCCAAATAAGAATGTCGTTTTGAAGGTCCAAATTAAGAGAATAAAATTTATTCCAGCTTGCCATCATTTATTTTTAAAATAGCCTCTTTTAAACGCTGTGCCGACTGGCCTACATACCTTTTTGTGTTTTCTATATTTCCATTATAAGTTACCCTTTGACTATGTTTATATACGCGAACTTTTATACATTGATCGGAATATTGGTCATTTCATTTCTCATAGATTCTGATGCATACTTCTCAAATATGCAAAAAATTTAAAATACGGCAATTCCTATTGTGACTTATTACTATAAAACTTTATGCAATATGCAGATAAGAACCTTCTAAAGAAAATGGCCTTTCTTTCTAAGTTTCTCAATTTTAAAAATAAGTCCCCAATTTTCTCCTGCTACTTAAAGATAACTTCCACTTGGTTTAACGGTTCTATGAGCTAAACCACTATTCTTCTCGCAATAATCCATAACTTCGTTACTCTCCTTAAACTGACAAAGACGTCTAGTGAGAAAGACAACCACTCCAGCAAAGAGGAACATCTTATTACTGACAGAGCCGCTGTTAAAAGGTTACAACGATAGGGGAGGTTTATAAGACCGTCTCTTGGTGAAATGTCAGCGTTTAGCAAGAATTTGGACAGTGTACTTCATACGACATTATCACAGAACAGCGGTACTCAAATGAAAAGGAACAAAATAAAATATGAGTAATATGCGACCTAGATTTAACTTCTGCATATTGTAACAGTCAGTGTTTGCAACGACTTCTAAAACAAAGCTATTAACATGTTGTTTGCGATGTTAGAAAATGATATTTTTCTACAATCGTGCGAGAGCGTTCTCAAACTCAAAATGAGTGCAGGATATAGCTGTTTCCCACACTAGTTCAGGAATTATTTGTTGTCATGTTTATAATTTTTCTTATTTTTGTCTCTTGAGACTGATTCTAAAATATCATTAGGTGTGGTGCTGGTCGCGAGGAACATGTCTACAAATCTGCAAGGTTTTTATTTATTTTTTTAACTTATTTCATCGTTAGTTCATTTCATTAGTAGCTCGCATTCGAATTTTTATAGCTCTTTGTATCAAAATAAGGATTATACAGAGTGATCAAAAATGGCTGAAGATCACGTGACAACTTTTGTTCCAAAATAATGTCAAAATTATATTTCAATTTTCCATAATTCATCAAAACTATAATCCATAGACAGATAATAACAGGTGCATGACATTTATTTATTATACTATGTTCCGTAAGTCAACCAAAAAACCAGTATTTTGATTCCGGGTACATCATGGTTCCTGAATATTTTTCATCTATTTCGGGACAGATTGCCATTGAATCATGACATTTAAAACAACCTAACAAAAATAAAAATTAACCAGATGATAACATTGAATAATGCCAATAAAAATAACACAATGAACAATATATCAAATATAAATAATGTTTTCATACTTACATCCATACTAATTATTAGTAGTACCACTAAAAATGCGGTTTAAATATTTGACATTGACGGATTTAGTTTGATACTGTTATGATAATGTTTGAAAGTAGCGGTAGTGGGGGTAAAAATACCAGAGAAATCAGGATTATTTCGTGGTTGCCGTGGTCCGACTTTTGACCAACTTTTTTCAGGAACCGCGTTCCAAATAGAAACCGGTAAATAATTTCAGGACTTACGGAACACAAAACCGTAAATTTGGTCAAACCGGTTGCGTTACGGAACATACTATTATAATATGTTTCGTAATGCACCGGTATTGGTATTTTTATCCCCACTACCGCTACTTTCAAACATCATCATAACAAAATCAAACGATATACATCAATATCTAATTTCTAAACCGCATTACTAATAATTATTATAGGTGTAAGTATGAAAACATTATTCATATTTGTTATATTGTTGAGTGTGTTATTATTATTATTGGCATTAAATGTAATAAAATGTTCAATTTCATTGTCATATTCAAGTTAGGTTAAGTTGCATGATATTTGATATATCATTGCCGTATGTTGATTCATTTGATATTTGTTTTGTATACCATCTTAAAAAATCATTAAGTAAGTTCTGTTCATTATGGTTTTTAATGAAGAGCGTGATAATTTTTTTCTTGAAGCATATTTTCTTTCGGGTGAACGTAAATGAGACGGTTCTTAGAATTATTATTAAGACAGCTAACAAACATCGAAAGATACGCCCGTGGAAATAGTAATAATGTCATACTCAGTAAGCGGCAAATGTCAAATTCGTATGGAGCGAGACGCTTCCCCTATTTTTGTTCACTTTGTATATATATCTTTATTTAACTTTACTCACTAAATAACCCAATTTAACACTCGGTAGCTAGATATCTGCAGCCGTCATCAGGCGTACTGATACTACTGATAATGAGTAAGCATTATGTTATAAATTCAAAATTGAAACAATAATATGTTTATCGATAAAATTTTCAAAACTTAGTTTTCTTAAGTCAAAACCAATTGAGTAGTACGTAAATTAATATAAATATATCATTACCCCTTTCTAGGTATCTCAGTACTTTAGCTATAACGAAATATTTATACCGTTGTGAGAATTTACCAGGCATCACTTTGCAGACTCTCGAAGCAGTCGTGGAGATAGCAGCACAGGAATCACTTTCGTGCTATTTGAAAATTAGAAATAATTTTCAACCTTCAAATTTGACGCCCGTTGGGTCGAAATATTGGTAATAAATAAGCCTTAATAATATGTTTATTAACCACTTCGTTAACCAATTACAAAAACTAAAATTTTTATATAATTGAAATCGAAATGTTGGTAATAAATAAGCCTTAATAATATATTTATTAATCACCTCTTTAACCAATTACAAAAACTAAAATTTTTATATAATTAACGCCAGAGTTAAGAACGAAGCGAGTGGTAATTATTTCAAAAACTAAAGTACTTCGTCAAAATTTTCAACAAGCATCTCATTTGTTTAAATTTACAAGGCTCTTTATCTTTTTGGACTCCCTCTTTCTGCATCTATTGTCAAAAATCAAATCGGTACCGTCACAAAAAAACATGAGTTGATTGATGCTTATTTTGACACGTTTTTAATAAACTGAAAGCGAAGCAGGTTGGCCGCTTTTACAAACGTATAATTACGCCGGTGCGTTGTTCCAAGCGAACCGAATTCGAAGATGATGCGAGAGAAGCTTTTAATATCTAGTTACACATGCTTCGAGAAGAGATCAGAAAAGCCGCAGATGATGACGAGAATTAATTTGTTTATAACGTATAAGACAAGAAGAATGGGAGAGAGGCGACTTTTCCATGGAGATATTTGAATACAAAATACAAATACAAATTTTTCCTGCGTCGCTGTAGGATCTGTATATTTGCATTGCCGTTTCTACTTTCTCCGATCTGAGGCGCCTATTGAGTTTTAAATGTATTTAATGTCCAGCTGGTATATTATTAGTATCATAATAACCCTGCCTCCAGGGTAATCATATAACAAATAATGCCCAAGGACATTATGAGTCAAAGCTATGTTAACGTTGTCAAGAAATTGATATTAACACCAGGGCTGGACTGGACGGTTGATACTCTGTCAATAATTTTCGTGACTCGGTAAGCTTCGTCACGAAATACTTGACCTTATGGCATAAAGCTTCTTTCAATGTACAAATTTATTGTCACATTGTTATCAACACAAAGAATATCAAAAATGAGCAAATCATAGACGTTGTGAAAGAAAATATTTAATGTAGCCAACACAGTACCTCCCGCCATTTAATTTTTATTAATTCAAATACATAGGTACTTACATATTTACTCATGTTGGAAACTATATTTAGTTCTTTTCCATATAACTAATGTTCAGTTTACTATTTTCTTTTCAAATCGTTACTACTATTAATTTGAAATGACTAGTATTTTGACAGTGACAGTTATCTGACAGTTACATACATTTAAGAGAAGGAGTTTTGTTTTAATTGTAGACTCCGGGATTTAAACTGTTTATTATTTTATAAATTTATCCATAAAATATATATAAAAAGTATTAGTGCAAACCTATAGAAAATTCAATAATCTTTAATTTTCATAATATAAATTGCGAAAAATAACATTTAAAGGTATTTTTCGAAGAAAATATATATCTATAAAGTGCCATTTCCGGTTATCTGATTTACACCAAAATCTAATGGCTCCTTTCATATTAGAGAATAAGGTAGCAATAAAGGGTGTCAAAATTTTCTGAATGATAGTATTTGAGTTAGAATGGAGGTACACACAAACACACAGACATCATTGTGAAAATATTAAAATTGGATTCTAAGGTCCTTAAAACGTGGTCATTTACCAAAATCTCGATATGCGATTTTTAGCACGATCCCTATACCTCCTTTACCAAGGGTAACGGGAGGTAAAAAGTAAATTATTAAACAAAATATTATAATGATTAAAATAAAAAAAAATGACTGGCCTGGCCCGACTCCATCCGGATTTCCCGGTACTAAACATATTCCCAGTCCAGCCCTGATTAACACTGGGATAAAGCCTAAAAAATCTGATGTGGCCAGCACATTACCTTCCGTCAGATCTATGTACTTATTTTATTAAATTATAAGTTGTTACATTTATATTTATAATTTTTCTGTTCATGTATTTTTTTCTCTGAAGATGGTTTAATAAACCGAAATCGATAAGATTTTATTTTATGTGTTTTATGTATAATATATAATATCTACATTTAATTTGTGCTACTCATCAAGAGGCAGTAATAATTAAAATAAATAAATAGATCTATGTATTTTGTATAAATGTCATACAGAAAGTTCCTTGCAAAAGATTACATTTCTTGTACATTACCTTAAGGCAGTTGTTTGTATGTATTTTATACAAATTCCATACAGAAAGTTTCTAACAAAAGATCCTATATTTCCAGTAAAATTATAACATAAACATACTGTCAACTGCACTTTACACTGACACCTTTCAATCAGAATTTTCTTATGTAGCAGCTGTTTCCAGAGTTATAGCAAAGCTGACTAATATATATGATATTTGATTTCTTTATAATTTTTTAACTCTATGTCCATTTAATATGAAGTATAAGATGCATTCAAATCGTATAGAGAATAAATAATTCTTTAATATTTATAATAACATTAAATGTGAAAAAATTATATTTATCATGGTTTTTTCAAGAAAAACTGTTAAAATCTTCAAATGAGGGTACTTCCGGTTGACCAATTATAACCAAAATCTAATCAGCTCTTCACATGGATGTAGCGAAGAGGAATACGAAAGAATTATATTTTTGGAATTGTAGTATTAGAGTTATCGCATTAGAAAATTTTGTCACACACAGACACACACACACACACACACACACACACACACACACACACACACATACATACACACACACACACACATACAGACATCATCGTAAAAATAGTAAAATCGTATTCTAGGGACCCTAAAACGTGCTTATTCATCAAAAACTCACCACCGAATTTTTTGACCAAAGACAATACCTTCCTTACCTAAAGGTGACGGAAGGTAAAAACAAGCAGAAGAATCCATAGCCTACATATTTCGTAAATTTTATTAAAACTTCCTAATCCGTAATCCGAAGAATATTAAAAAATCTGATGTGGCCAACACATGACCTCCCGTTAATTCCATGTTTGAAATAGCAATGAACTTTAAGTATCACTGCCGGTTGATCGTTCGTAAACAAAATCTAATTTGTTGTTCCAATAAATAGAAAAGTCTGTAATACCAAATTTTGGATTATATTTTATTATGTTTTTCCTCGAAAACCTGTTAAGAGCTCCAAATTAAGTACCACTTCCGGTTTATCATATAGGTATAGTCAAAATCTAATGTTGTTTCAAATTATACACGTGTTTTAAATAACAATTTTGAGAAGTTTTGGATCATGTTTTAATATATTTTTTCAAGAAAATCTGTTTATAGCTTCCTGTAAAGTACTACTTTCGGTTTATCAATTTTAGAAAACATTTAATATGTCGTTCTCGTTAATATAAAAATGCAATATGTTGTTCCCCTTCATATAAAAGTCGTAAATACTAAATTTGACAAGTTTTGGAGTATATCATAATATATTTTTCACGAAAATTTGTTCAGAGCTTAAAGTAAATTATCACTTCTGATTAATTTTAGCCAAAATCTAATATGTTGTCTCCCTTGATATGAAAGTCTTAAATATTTTAATATAGTTTTTCATTAAAAACTGTTATGGACATCAAATAAACTGTCACTTCTATTTATCCAATTTTACCCAGAATCAACTCGTTATATGAATACGGAAAATAGATATATTTGGAAGTTTGTAATAAGAGTTATCGTGGCATGCACGCACGCACACACGCACACACACGCACGCACACGTACGCACACACTCACACACACACACACACACACACACACACACACACACACACACACACACACACACACACACACACACACACACACACACACACACACACACACACACACACATACATACAGACATCATCGTAAAAATAGTAAATTCGTATTCTAGGGACCCTAAAACGTCTTATTCATCAAAAACTCACCACCGATTTTTTTGACCAAAGACAATACCTTCCTTACCTAAATGTGACGGAAGGTAAAAATTAAGAAAGATCTCGATGGGATACGGGTTTCCCTTAATATCTTTCGTCTTCTTTTCATAACTTTGTGTGTACAGTTTTTTATTTTGAAGGCGTCGTCTTTCCATCTTATATTATGTCTAGGTCGTTTGTACCTAGGTTTTGCATGATATATTTTGCTTGCATTCTTTGTTTCATCTATTCGTTTGTATGGTACGTCCAAGCCTTCTGAGACCACATAGTTTGATTAAACTTATTACATATATCCTTGCAATGTAGAATAATTACCTTTTTTCTGTAACGCTCATACATAATTCGTATTCCGTCTATTCTATTAATGTGTTCACCATTACAGCCAGCATGTTATTAACATTAAATTGTTGGTTCATCTAAAATGCTTTCAGAATTTTTAATGCTGCAAATGAAGATGAAATTATATAATGAGGCATCACACACATTATTATCGACTACACCGGATGAAGTTTTATCAATTTTTAATTTTAATTTCGGTTCGGACACTGTGTGGTATATTTTAAATTATCTTTTAATGATGAAAATTAATAGTTTCATGATTACATTTTTTATTTTTTAAATATACTTGTCTGCGTATTTAAAAGTTAGATATGTAAGCGTATTTTCTGTCTTCCATATTATTAAAATAATCCTTCAAACGTTTTTGACGTTTAAATTGTTAAAACTACTGATTACTTTAATTAATCTTTTCAACACATTAACCAATGTAGTATTCTGCTTGCAATTACGAAAATAAGTATAATTCCAAGTTAAAAATGAAACAAATATGTACTCTCTAGAGCATTAAATCGTCTTCAAGTATGAAGTATAATTTTAATTCTCAAGTAATTTGGCTTGTCCAAAGGGAATTTGCAGTCAGGGCTTGTAATGCCTGTGTTTAACTGCAAACTTGTAAGGTTGTAATGGTACTTTAATGTAAATTTAATTTGATATTTTCCCCATGAGCTTTACCTGAACGGTACGTCAAAAGGATGAAGCATTTTTCAAAAGATTTTTTTTTTAATATTAAATTATTGTTTTATGAAAAGTATATAGAAAATCTGATGTGGCCAGCACATAACCTCTCGCCAGATATTTTACCTGGTTGCACGCATAAAACAAAAAATATTTTTAAATACAAATACATATATTCATGTCTCACTACAAAATAATTCTCACATATATTTGCAAAATCTATGGGATATTTTATTAAAAATTTCTACTTTCCTTTTCTTTTTCTTTATATTCGTCATTTCTTCGCAAATTCCTTTTATGTTCTTTTTTATATATATAGAAGTTTTAATAATGAATTTATATCTATCGAATAAAGAATTTAACTTTCTTTAATATAAGTATTTACATAAATTTTCGATAAATAATATTTAGATGATTTTTTTCTTGTAACTACTACTTCCGGTTGTCCAATTGTTACCAAAACTTAATCAACTCTTCCCATTATTGTTTGATTAAGGAATCCGTGGTTAAAAATGTCCTAGGTCTTATAGAATTTGAGAAATCGTGGATCCAACATCCACACACACACACACACACACACGCGCGCGCGCACACCCGGACATCATCGTAAAAATGTGATAATCAGATTCTAGGGACCTTAAAACGTGCTTATTTACTAAAATCTGGATATGCGATTTTTAGCATTAACTCAATACCTCTCTTAGCGAGAGGGTAAAAGGGAAGCATGTACATCACAATAAAGCTCGGTCTTTTCATCTCTGGATAAACTGTCTGTTATAAGAAAAATGTCGCATCTAATTTTTATAACTAATGATATATTTTTTTGTGCAACCGGACGCGAAATAAGCATTTTGCAGCCGCAATACAGGCCGCGAAATTAAATTTCGCGACCGTTGTTATGGTAACGGCCGCGAAATGAATTTCGCGTCCGTTGTTATAGTAGCGGCTGCGAAATTAGGTAAACAATTATTTTGACACTTGAGAATTGCATGGTTTTGTTTATCAAATGTTAATCCCATAGCCACCTTGAAAGCTAATTTTCTATTTACAATGAAACGTTTAAAATTAATAAAATTTATAATCCTTTAGCGCCCTCGAGATTGTCTTGCCTCGGCCGCAAGCGGCCTCGGCGACAATTTTTCTCTCGGTACGCTAGAGTGATTTCGCGGCCTAGATATAAAAATAACTATTTTCAATTAAGCATACGTTACGTGGACCATCAAGCCTTTTTACTTACAATACAACAAAAATTACACGTTCTGGTCCTTCAATCCCATTTTCACTTAAAATTAGGTTGCGTGTCTAAGTGTCCGGTTCTGGTTCTGATATCCCGAGTTAAATTTGAAAAATATTTTAAAATTTCAAATCTTTAGAATCTCTCTCCACGACAGTTTTGAACGTCCGTGAAGTTTTGTCCTTTTAAATGAAATACGAGTCACATCTTCTGTAGATTATTGTCTAAACAAATCACTCTACTTTTTTTATCATCTTCCCAGTAATATCTAAGCATCTCCTCCATCTATCCTCGGTTGAGCATGAGGCAAAAAACCCTGAGCTACCAACAAACTCTGCTGGACAACAGAGGATGCAACATTCAGAGTGTATCGAAGGAATGCCACAAGTCACTGCGGACAATTGATCCGGCGCATCAAGCGAACCAACAACTTCTCCAGACAATGCCGAGCTAAGGACCTTGACCATGGGCGGAGGAGGGCGAAATTTTGTGGAAGGAGAAGAGAAATTTAAGGAAGATGTAAAAGAGTCGAAGGGAAAATTTGAAGTAATCAAGCTAGACATGAAGTTAAACAATTGACTATAAAACAATATTTTGCGTAGTTGTTTCTGATATGCATATTTCGCTGAAACTGTCATCCTTCGTACTACCAAAACAAAATCTTGTACAAGTCTAACCGCATAATGGGTCATCCTCAATCGATTCCCGAATTCCGTTAACAATAGACCAGAAAAGTGTAACGGTCTAACTTAGGCGCGAAATTCAAACTCAGTTCATAACGCTGAGAACATAATTTCAATCCCCGTGTATTTGTTACCAAGGAAATTTTTGCTCAACTTTAAAGGCCGAAAAATCTCATAAAAGTAAATTTCTTATGCATAGCATTATATGTAGCATCTAGACCGATCCTTTATCTCCAGATTCGTACAATAATATTCACATGAACTCTGCACAGTTTATAATTATTTAAATAATAATACAACACTACAAAATTCATTGAACGTATGTCTTAGTTTGATCGTGCATGCTTCATCTTCTATTGTACTGTCCTATTTACTGGTAGGTCAACGACATACGGTATCCTTTCTTGCACCAAGCATTTTAATTTCTAATAATTTTCTTATTTTACCTTTTCTACAGATTTAAACTGTTGCAATCTATTACTGAATAAACAAACTAATTCTGAGCAAGAGCTGCTTAATTTCTTTTTTTAAAATATCTTTTTTTGACTGTAAAATTAAACTCCTACATGAAACCTATGCTAGGGAATTCAAAAGTATTATTTTGTTCGCATTTCAACTCCATGAATTATAGCCATGCCCAAACTAATACTACATCCAAACCCCTGGTGAGAATCGAACCCACGACCACAGGGTCAGAGCGGTGAAGGTGCTTTGAGCACTTCCGGAGACACAAAAAAAACATATCTTTTCCATAAACGTCTATCATCCTTTCATGAATATTTTTCGGATTACTGTCCTCCTTGTCAAGAAATTTGCAAGGGTAACGCTGCTTCACTTGGCTTTTTTTTATACTTAAATTTTTGTTGAAATTTTTAAATTTCAACCTAGTAAGAAGATAACTTAAATATAACATTGCTGGGTGTGCCAATCTGCTTTCTACAATAACTTGGCAGTATAAAATGCTTCTGTTTTAAAATCTTTAAACCATGTTTCTTTAAATAGGGTCGTTGCAAGATTTTTGTATTTAAAAAATAACATTATGTCCTGGTAATTTTGCTTATTTAAAAATGATTTATTAGAACAAAATTATAATAATTTCCTTAAATAATGAATTATTAATTGTTAAAAATGTGTAGATT
Organism: Harpalus rubripes; assembly: GCA_963082715.1. Taxonomy (NCBI): domain Eukaryota; kingdom Metazoa; phylum Arthropoda; class Insecta; order Coleoptera; family Carabidae; genus Harpalus; species Harpalus rubripes. The sequence goes on from OY720464.1 coordinate 24,520,577, forward strand.
GTCAAATATATCACGTCAAAAGATACTCACGTTAGCGCATCCAAGGAAACAGCTTCAAATGTCAAACACAAGCACATGTCAAGTTTTGTTTACAAGCGACAGAGATAGAGAGATACGCAATTGCACGCGATGAATAAGAAAGGTTGCTTGTGTTTAGGCAGCCAATAGGCATAGGTGACTCCCTACGTCATAAGTTTGGGGGGTAGTTTTTGTCTAGAGTTTTTAGCGCGATTCTCGTTAATCCAATATTTAAAAAAATATGAACAAAAAAATGTTTTTTTCAGTTTATTATGAATTAATTTGTATAATCTTTCTAAAATAATAATAAAAAAATGTCCAATCGAATTGCTCTCCTAATATATTTTTCTACAGTCTATATATAAAGTAGCCATTTGCGCTCTCTTTTGTCAACGCAAAATGTCACTTTGCCGCTCTAGAGCGACAAAGTAGAAAAAACGCTCGCTCCTCAAATTTCTAACCATACAATGTTGAGAAATGTTACTTGGCTACATTCTTAATGGAAACGTTTAGTCAGGAATTAATGACACTGTAGTTACACATTACCCACTTAACAAGTCAATCTGACATATAACTGCTCTTTCGGTATGTTACATAACCACATAAAATGCCGCACTGCTGTGAAAATAAAATGGGACATTCATTTACAAAAACGAAAGTATAAAATGCTTAGAGTAGATTGAAGCAATAGCTCAAGAACAATGAAAAATACCGATAAGTAAAAATAAAAAAAAAAATGTTATGGCGGAGGACCCCATTGTGGCGACTGTAGAAAAAATATTGTGTGTGTTACGAGCGCAAATGGACCTTGTCGATTTCGAGAGAATGCCTCGCTCCTGCGTCGCGCGGCAACAACCTCTCAATCGACAATGTTCCATTTTGCGCTCTTAATACACAAATAGCTATTGTTTATTATTCCATGGCACTACCGGTTTGATTAATATCAACAGTTTAACTTCTTCTATTTTTCCGAACAGAAAAATAGAATATTATGATTTGCGATATCATTAGAAGCAGATTTTTTTTATTTACAAAACAATATTTAACTGTTTTGTTGAAAAATAATTAAGCAAACAAAATTGAAGTATATCAAAATTAACATTGAAATTGCTTTGGAGCACCTTCTGAAGTACAATCCAGTTTATCAATTTGGTTAAAAAATATGCAATAGTGATGTGCGAAATTAGATTCTGAATGATTGAATAGACACTTTTATTTGCGTTTTTGTTTTGATTTGTTTGTATTCTGCTTTTGTTCTGCAAACTGGATTTTTATCTGGTACATCATCTCTACTTTGTGTGGCTTTCGTCATGTGGAAGCTGTAAAAGAAAAAAAGGAAGACTGCAAATTGCAAAAGCGAAAGGAGCAAAAAATAAAATTACCGCAGGCATCAGAAAATATGAAACACTTTCCGATATAGAAGGATGTCTAAATCTACAATCTTTTTTAGCTACATTTTTATTAAATCTATTTAGCGAGTGGTGAAGTAAAAAGACTTAAATGTAATGAAGGGAATACTTTATTTAGTTGTTTCTAACACTCGCATAACGTATACACACTTCATTTTCAATCATGAAAACATTCATACTTGGTTTTGTTAAACCATTTTGGTGTTTTCCTTCATTCTTGCTTAGGCTTCCTGCACTTTGGATTGTTGTCAATCGATTTTCTGTCCCATCAAAATTTCTTTTACTATTCAGTATGATTATGCATCTTTCTTATATACGTTAATCATCCTTTAATGAATAATTTGTATCCATTGCTTTTTGTTGTCCAGAAATTTACGAGTATAAGGCTTTTTTTAGTTCACAAATATAGGTACTTAATGATGGCTCCCAAGGGAAAAATGATTGGACAAGCAGTCTACTGGTGAAAGTTATTTATTTCTAGCCGACGTTTCGACTAAAACGTTAGTCTTCTTCAGGGCAAGAAATGGTCAATTACATATCATTTGTGGCAAACACCCATGAGGAAAAGTTATCGATAAAATTATCACAGAGTTGATCGTTATAAGGTATACAAACATAAATAAATAACATATAAAAAGATAAGCAGTCAATTGTAAAAAAAAAATATGAAAATTGTAAAATTTGTAGTCCAAAATGTAAAATAAAAACTTTAAAAAAAAATTACACTTGTGACTGAAGAAGACTAACGTTTTAGTCGAAACGTCGGTTAGAAATAAATAACTTTCACCAGTAGACTGCTTGTCCAATCATTTTTCCCTTGGGACCCATCATTAAGTACCTATATTTGTGAACTAAAAAAAGCCTTATACTCGTAAATTTCTGGACAACAAAAAGCAATGGATACAAATTATTCATTAAAGGATGATTAACGTATATAAGAAAGATGCATAATCATACTGAATAGTAAAAGAAATTTTGATGGGACAGAAAATCGATTGACAACAATCCAAAGTGCAGGAAGCCTAAGCATTCAGTCGATTATCGATCAAATTCAACATAGGTACTTAACTTATAAGCGCATTGCATAAAAGTTTAGTTTATAAACTTTTGTTGCTGTTACATTAATGCATTATGTGTTAGTATTTAGTAGAGTTCGTGCCAATAGAGAAGGTAATTATCAACTCAATATAAGGTGTACCTACTACCCAAATTCGTAACCAGTGTTGGGCCCGTAAAGTACACCATGTAAAATACACCCTTATTTACGTGTAAATAAAAGTGTAGTTTACTCGCAACTTTTCTGTCAGAATTACGTAAACAACAAACATTTGTAAAAAGGCTGAAAGGATATTTAGGCAAAGCCAGCAGGAAATGTTCAAAAATAAAAAGTTAAAACAACGCATGATTATTCATGTGTTTCAGCAATGCTGTCCTTATGTATTTTATCTACGACAGTGCGCTAATACGTAATTGGTACACTAACTTGAATGTCATTATGAGTTTCATAATGGCACTGAGTGTCATTATGAGTTTCATAATGGCACTGAGTGTCATTATGAATTATTTATTTGGTTTGCGTTGTTTTGAAAGGTATTCAAAATACTCTAAGAGGACCTTCTCATTATGGTAGTTCTTTATTCCTTTACTGTTGCACCATTCCTCCAGTTTTACAAAGGCTTGCTCGTACGCTTCTCTTGATTTTTCAGGAATAAGAGAAGCCACAACATTTTCGGCACCGGCTTCAATGTCCGATGGAACAGAATCTGATTCGAAATCGCTCATTTTATCTTGGAAACTTAGATAAAATGTACCCGTATATGAAAGAATTTGACAACTATAAATTGGTTTTTTTCTTCAAACAAACAAAAATTGTAAGCATAACAATGAATAAAATGAACCGTGGCCTACCGTAAATACGTATTAATAACGTAGGCTACGAATGAACATTTCAATGTTTCTCATTATGTCAAAATTTAAATGAAAAATGTATTTTAAGATCAATTTAAACTGTCGTAGATAAAATATTGAAGAATACACGTTTGATATAGCCTAATAATGAAACTTGCGTGATTAAAACACTCGGCTCACCGCCTCGTGATTTAACATCACACGCGTTTCATTATGAACGCTATATCAAACTTGTATCCTTAATATCTATAATACAACCGAATTTGTTAACCACGTCAAAGAACAAACTATTTTAGACAACCGCAAAACACAAATTATGAAAATTATTATTGATACATTTCTAAAAATTATATTTTATTACGAAACGAAATTACTGTCGGAAAAAATTATTATATTAGAAGTATCATCGAATTGTGCTATTTTATAAATTATTTCTTATTCTTCTTTACCTTATTGTCACCTAAATTAATTAATCTTGATCAGATTGTATACATATTATTTTTACAATAAAACAAAGTAAATTATTTAATTTAAATTAACATTAGAATATTTCATTGTTATTTAATATTTATATTGTAACGTTTTTATTTATCTGGGTGAAGTGTAAATATAAGACAATTATTATTAATTAAAATTAAGTGTTTATTAAACTATAATGAAAGTTACTATTACTAATATTAAACAATTATTAAAAACTAATTAAGACTAAAACTATAATTAACTAGATAACACTAACTCTAACACTATTTATTTAACCAATTAACACTACTATTTATTTCCACGATATTATTTATTTCACTACGCCGTTACTGTCCCCATATACCTAGCTTCCCAATACTCTTCAACACTACCGAGTATTCTCTTTAACAGCCATCCCGGTATACCAGTAACTTTCCGATTCGCCGTTACTGTTCTTGCACACTATAGCTTCCCAATACTCGTCAACACTATCGAGTATTTACATCCACAGCTATCCCAATATAATACCAGTAACTTCCCGAGTACCTACTCAACACCAACTGCATACGCTCACTAAGATACTGCTGTGCTTCTCAAACTCAATAACACTCTATATGAACATCTCTATGTCTCTCCATGTAACTAACTAACTAACTCTCGAGCATAGCTACGTCCCTTATATACAGCTCCCATTATTTTCTAGAACAGTCTAGAATATTCGAACACGTAATAACAATGAACACAAAAGGTTCAGGCGACAGGAAGTAATTAAACACGCCGCGAACAGTCTGTTTACATCGGCGGGCTACTAGCGCGATTACGTCACCGCTATAAATAGACACTCGCTTACAGTGGCGGCGACGGCAAGCGTCCCATGTTACAATATTCAAGAATTTGCACACAAGATAAATTAAATGAAAAATCAGAACTATCATATCAGCCGTGTTCCTTCGGGCTGTGATTTGCAATCTTAATGATAAAAGTGACAATGATGTCATTGTTAGCCAATAGTAGTCAAGGTATACGAGCATGCGCATAATTTCATGTTGGGTGTTTGTGTGAGATAGACTTATGCAGCAATGGTATTTCCATTTCACAGTGTTGCCTTCAAGAAAATCAAAGGATCCGCAATATATTAGTTGTTGGGTATATGGGTATTCCATAAGATTCTACACTGAACACAGAGTGTGAGACACTGTATAGATGTGAATGTAGCTTTATCCTGTTCGCTTAACTCATTTTCTTGTAGTAATAGTTCTGATCGTACTGTACAGGTGTCTCATTTTCGATGTTTTTTTAAGGTATCTCGGGTAATATTAATGATAGAGCAAAACCATTTGCACATTCCAGGGTCAATTTTTCCAGTAATGTTTAATAGTCACCACAGGAATTTTCGATCTTCTTTTGTTTCTAAGCTACAGGCAAAAACTCGTTTTTCGCTCATTTTGAAAATATCTCATATCTTATTTATTATGATAGTTAGAGAAAAAATGTTTTTACAAAAATTTTACCGTTTTTTAAGTAGAATAAAATGGCGTAATTAGATTTTTTGAAAACTTAATAATTCTCGAGGTATAACAAAAACTTATGATTTTTTAAATGGAAATCTATGTTGGAAATAGTCTCATTTTTATGCTTATTTTATAAGCTTTTCAATGATATATAACAAGTCTACATTCTTTTGTTTTAAACATTAATAAAAGACGAATTATTAATTTATTGGGGTGAAAATATTGGAAATTATTAAGAAACAAATGAAAAAATCTATTCCAGATCATCATTCGCATATTTCTAATAGTATTTGTTTCAGTTTTACTCATTTTTACCTTCCGTCACCTTTAGGTAAGGAAGGTATTGTCTTTGGTCAAAAAATTCGGTGGTGAGTTTTTGATGAATAAGCACGTTTTAGGGTCCCTAGAATACGATTTTACTATTTTTACGATGATGTCTGTATGTGTGTGTGTGTGTGTGTATGTATGTGTGTGTGTGTGTGTGTGTGTGTGTGTGTGTGTGTGTGTGTGTGTGTGTGTGTGTGTGTGTGTGTGTGTATGTGTGTAACAAAATTTTCGTCTACGATAACTGCCATAATTCTAAAAATTATAATTCTTTCGTATTTCTCTTCGTTACATCCATGTGAAGAGCTGATTAGATTTTGGTTAGAATTGGACAACCGGAAGTACCCTCATTTGAAGATTTTAACAGTTTTTCTTGAAAAAACTATGTTAAATATCATTTTTTCACATTTAATGTTATTGTAAATATTAAAGAATATTTTATTCTTTATACGATTTGACTGCATTTTATACTTAATGTTAAATGGATATAGAGTTAAAAAATTATAAAGAAATTAAATTTCATAAAGTAGCCATAGATATGAAAACAGCTACTATATTAAGAAAATTTTGATTGAAAGATGTCAGTGTCAAGTGAAATTGACATAGTGTGTGTCTTATAATATTACTGGAAATATAGGATCTTTTGCTTTCTGTATGTAACTTGTATAAAATACATACAACTGCTTTAAGGTAATTTACAAAAAATAATAATAATAATAAATCTTTTATTTCTGCAGATACATTACACTGTATATAGAAAACGTCACAAAATAATAATTTTCTGTATGGAATTTGCATAAAATACTTGCAACTGCCGGAAGTTAAAGTACAAGAAATATAATATTTAGCAAGGAACTTTCTGTATGAAATTTGTACAAAATACATAGAACTGACGGAAGGTAATGTGCTGGCCACATCAGATTTTTTTAATTTATTTACTTCAAAAGCATATTAAACCATTTTGATCGGATCGTGTCATAGCCAACTGTAGCGTCGATAAATAGTAATTTAACTAACCCGAAAATAATTGGTTAAGAATAATTTTGAGAATAAAATTAATAGATATTGAATCAAAATAAACAAATGATGATTTGTAATAATTTTTTTCATTTGTTTCTTAATAATTTCCAATATTTTCACCTCAATAAATTAATAATTCGTCTTTTATTAATGTTTAAAACAAAAGAATGTAAACTTGTTATATATCATTGAAAAGCTTATAAAGTAAGCAAAAAGACGAGACTATTTTCAACATAGGTTCCCATTTGAAAAATCATAAGTTTGTGTTATATCTCGAGAATAATTCAGTTTTCAAAAAATCTAATTACGCCATTTAATTCTATTTTAAAAACGGTAAAATTTTTGTAAAAACATTTTTTCTCTATCATAATAAATATGATATTATATATTTTCAAAATGAACGAAAAACGAGTTTTTGCCTGTAGCTCAGAAACAAAAGAAGTACGAAAATTTCTGTGGTGACTATTAAACTTTTCTCGAAAAGTTGACCCTGCAATGTGCAAACGGTTTCGCTCTATCATTAATATTACCCGAGAATTGATTTCTAATAATCAATTGTGTTTCTACTAATAATTTACTTCACAAATGACCTTTCTGAAGCAATTTGTTCATAAGCCAATCAGCCTCGCAAAAATTTCGTTAAAAACTTAGTTTCTATACGGTATCATTTGTCACTTCTGACGTTTGGACATTACAGCGGCGAAAGTCACAGAGTCACGCATTAAGTCAATCTTACCCTACCAAACATTTCCTTTTACAGTTTGTTATATGAGTGGCCATTTGCTTCGAATAATAACGTAGGACTTGTTAGGCGTGTTTTGCGTAAAAATTACGCTAATCTGGATAAATGTAATTTGCAGTTGTACCTTGCAATTGCACAAATGGCGAAGTCATTACTGAACGTGACGAAGACGCTTTTTGCGGATGCATTTACAGAGGAATAATTTGCAAAAATGCAGCGACAAGATGCGGTTTTTGTTAGTATGGAGTACTCAAGTGAAGTAGCTAATAAGGATTATAATAAGGATGAAGATTAAACAAATTTTATCCGCTGAAATACAAGTAAATAAATATACGAACGGAAGAAAAACTATTATTGTATGTCATGTGTAAAAATGATGAATCAACAAAATTTTATTTGGTGGTAGGTACCTATAAAGATTATAATATAGACGACAATTCAGAAAAAAAATACTTAGTTTGGATAATTTAATTGTCTTGCGGCCGAAGATAGAGAGTACATTACTATTACTATAGAGTGGATCACATACACTATACTGTATTTCAGAAAAGAATAGACTTAGGAACAAGATAGGGCTTACGATTCCAACTTTCTGATTGGTCTAAACGGAAACCAAGTTTACAATAGCAATATGTAAAGTGGGTATATTATTTATTCCATTTTGACTTTATAATCTATTTAACAATTTTAAGTAACTAAATAAATAATTAAAAATAATCAAATTCTGACGTTTCGAGCAAGTATGTCATACGCGAAACAAAACTAATTCATAAGACTTATATGTGTAAAACAGGCTGGCGCCGCAGCGCCTTCAAGTCTATTCTTATCTGAAATACAGTATAGCTACCATCAGGTCTACTTTATTTTACATTAAAAAGGACACTAACTACATTAATTTATTTTTTGTGCAACCGGACGCGAAGTAAGCATTTCGCAGATGCAATACAGGCCGCGAAATTGGATATCGCGACCGTTGTCATGGTAGCGGCCGCGAAATTAGGTAAACAATCACTTTGACACTTGAGAATTACATCGTTTTGTTTATCAAATATCAATCCCATAGCCATCTTGAAAGCTAACTTTCTATTTACAATGAAACTTTAAAATTAATAAAATTTGTAATTATATATTTTTTACGGTTGCACAAAAAATATTGTGTACACCTTGCCCACGAAATTCTCGAGATTGTCTTACCTCGGTACGATTAAGAGTGATTTCGCGGCCTTGATATACACTATTTTTGTGAAATCGGACGCGAACTATACATATCGCAGATGCACGTTGTTATGGTAACGGCTGCGAAATTGGATGACTTTGACATTTAAGAATTGACATGATGGATAATATGACAATGACTAAAATATAACAATAAAGCTTCGAACACACTACTATCACGTCGTGTAAACCCACATGATTTCACGTGTCAATTGTCAATTGTTGAGACCCGTATTTCCAATTTATTTATATTGCGAGATCACCTTTAGTTTCTTAGTTTGTTTTTATAAATAAATACAGTAAATATTGTAAAATAGATATTTTAGAAATAACTTTTCTTCTTTTCAACCATTTTCTACAAAACTAATTGTTTTGTTTATCATATTAAATTATTTAAATACAATAAAATTTGTAATTACATATTTTCTACGGTTGCACGAAAAATAGTGTGTACACCTTGTCCGCAAAATTCTTAAGCGCCCTACAGATTGTTCTGCCTCGACTGGAAGCGTCCTAGGCGACAATTTTTCTCTCTGAACACTAATGAGTGATTTCGCGGCCTTTTTATACAAATAAATGTTACTGTGTCATGCTCTGTTCCATGTACATAAGCCATTCAGCTGATGTCGCTCGCATCTGAGCCAATTTAAGTAGCCGAAATTACATTGGATAATCTTGTCTCATGTCTCCAATTTCAGCCAATCAGAGAGGTTCAAACTATTCCCTATGCTCTACAATACTGAATAATTAAGACTTCTATTTTATTAATATTATATTATTGTTTATTGTGTTTAATTAAAAATATTCTGGTATTTCTATTATTTTTAAATTGTATAAATATTAAAAGCAGTTTAAATTTTTCATTCGAACAGTTACCTAATAGTTACTTATAGTCTACAAAACGGTTACTTTCAAATTAGTCCTATTATCCTTTTCTAGTTTTTGGCAGTTTCGACGCATAAAATTTTGATACTTAAAATGCGAATACCTATTCCTTGTCCCCTCTGTCATTTTAAAATGCGTAACAAAATGAGCATAGAACATAGACATTTTACATTACAGCAGATAAGTATCTATGTAAAGTAATTAATTTGATAGAAACTTAACTACTAACCAAGTAGGTATATTTTGTTCAAACTCTTCTATCATAGTATGATCGAAACGTCGGCATAATCAAATAAACATATTATCTTGACTGCATTTCCGAGAAGTTTTCTTCTTTTTTTTCCTGCATCGTTTTCCCAGTCGATCATCGTTACCCCAAGATCTTCTATGCATGTTATCAACCTTACCACCCGGTTAACCATAAGTAACCTGGTTAGCTGAGTAAGTAACGCCTTTTTCAATCACGACTAGAATTTTATGGTATATTCATATAACAGTTTTGAAATTTCAAAAATTTTAATCATCTTTGTGATCATATTTTAGGTAAACTCATTATCAATATAGATTGAATGCTTGTTTTCTCTTAGTAAACTAGACAAAGAATAAATCAGCTCTCTTACCTTTTTACTCGGTAAGTTAAAGTCAATGTTGCTCAACGGTGTCTAGTTTCATTTTAACCATGTTTGACTTTCCATTGATTGCTTCGTGCTGCGACTAAAATTTGTTTGTTTATGCTTATGCGTTTTGAAATGTGTTGGCGTTTAAGATTATTACTATACACAGTGGTTTAGTTGTTATTTTAACAGTGACAAATTGTTTTAAGCAATGTTTCTATATTTCAAATCGATTGATCAATATTCAATTTTTTTGCTAATCTATAATGTTGTTGGTAATGGTTAATTACAATAATTTAATTAGATAGTCTTTAATTACTTCCAGTTTTTGTGTATCAGTTTCTCAATTTTATCTAGTCATGTCTTAAATTGGTAATTCGTTCGGGATACTCTTTGTGGTAGTTCTAGAATGTGGAATCTCATTATTACAGTTTTTTATTGATGTTTTTCTATGTACTCGTAGATTCTTTGAAGAAAGAAGTTGCTCATCGATTTAAATTTTATACTTCTGATTATATTATAAGAAAACTGTTTATATTTATAAAGGGTTAAAATGAAATACACCTGTTCTGTGATGATGCAGAATGTATTATTTATTTAATTAAGTGGCGATCGATTTCGGACGGTAGTCCTTCATCAGGCCGACGCGTCAAAATAGTAAAAATATATATAGTAGAAAGTCTTTGAATGACAAAAACATCTTATGTTGATGCCGAAAATTTAATGAAAATAAAAAGATTACATTGATAAACGAAGAATTGTAATCTTTTTATTTTCAATAAATTTTCGGCATCAACATAGATGTTTTTGTCCTTCAAAGACTTTCTACTATACAGGGTGGTGACTTGGAAGCAGGGCCGTAACTAGCTATTCTTGCGCCTGGGGCGGAAAATAAAATTGCGCCCCTTTCCCTTTATTTTTAGCAAATTATTATTTTAAAAATATAACTACATAAAAAGGTAATTTCAGATCCAAAATTATCCTCTTTTGACCAGCATAACGATTTGTGTCTGTTCAAGAATTAGTTCCATATTCTCTCGTCTTAGTTCCATATTCTCTCGTCTCGGCGAATGGACTATATAGTTTTAGTAATTAACAATATTTAATGTATATTTCAATTACAATAATTATAAAAAACAAAATAAAGACAACATTATGTCTGACAATTGGACCATAACTGAACGCAGAATTAAAATTAAATATTTATATCCTGATCAACACAAAGATGCGTTTTATTTCTTCAAATATATTATTGATTTTGCATTAAGAAACGAATTAAAACTTATTGTTGATATGTCAATGCAGTACGATTGTTAAAAAAGTAGGTTCGCGGAAAGTCTGTATCCATTAATATACGAAATTCTGTTATTATTGCGCATAAACTTGGCTTTCTGGACAAAAAATTGTAAAAAACTTAAGTATTCGTTAGGAACGACGAGAAACTTAATTTTGCAGTTTAAAAATACCGGAAATATTGAGACAAACGTTAAAACTGGGCGTTTTTCATCTAAGCGATGGAAAAATCTCTACTCGCATAAAAACAAAAGCAAGCCCGATCTTTAGTCCTGGGATTCAATCTCTATGTTCTTTTGTCGTTACATTCACTGACTGGACTGCCACGCTCTGGGGGTGCCTTGCGCGCGAACTTTAAAAGTCACAGTGCACAGAAATACAGTATTAATTCGCAAAGTGTGCAATAAGAAATCCAAGAGTGTGCGTGGCTTATACTTAAGAATTGTTCTGAGAATTATCAAATGAAGAACTTATTTCTGCGCCCTATAAACAGTTGCGCCCGGGGCATGAGCCCCGCTCGCCCCACCCTAGTTACGGCCCTGCTTGGAAGACGCAGCACAGGGGTTTCAATGGTAAAATCTTAATGTGCAGTTATTTGCTTTCCAATAATAACATTTTTGCAAAAATCATTGATGCCATGGAATAAAAATTTAAACAAATATCACATAAACAATTAGCAAATGTCAGACAAGAATTTTACAACAGATTGGGGCATTGTTTAATGGTAAATGGTGGTTTGTGATATGTTATTTTATATTATAAATTTATATGTTTGTGATAGTAAAATAAAAATCCTTTTTCCCAATACATTTTATGCATTTTAATTTAAATAAGTTAAGGATCGTATTCATAGTCACTTCTTAAAGAAATCTTAATTTTAATTCTCGTCAATTCCATTGTTGTCATCAACTACAATAAAGATGTTTTCATTTTCCTCGTTTTTAAAATAAGTTTGGAAGTCAAGAATCTATGAAAGATGTTTGCGCTTTTGTTAAATTTTTGTTCCATGACACCAATGATTTTTGCAAAAATATTATTGTTTGCAATTATTTTTACGGTTCCGGAAATAAAAAAATTATAAACAATAGCATATTCGGATGCAGTATTTTTTTCTGTAGCAAAAAACTAAATACGATTTTGCTCTAAAATAATTAGGGGAGCAAATAACTGTACATTAAGATTTTACCATTGACACCCCTATGCTGCGTCGTCCAAGTCACCAGCCTGTATATATTTTTACTATTTTGACGCGTCGGCCTGATGAAGGACTACCGTCCGAAATCGATCGCCACTTAATTAAATAAATAATACATTCTGCATCATCACACAACAGGTGTATTTCATTTTAACCCTTTATCAACATGCAGAACAACTTGGAGAGATTTATCCAATATGTTTATATTTAGTTCCAATTGTTGTAATCAGTGAATACTTCTTTGTTTGAAGTACGTTACATCAGGTTTCAAGTTCTTTTGTAATCACAATACATAAGAGCGCATCACGGACTTTGTATCAATTACATATGTACACTATATCATGTTAAACGTGTTGATGTTAACTCTGTAGGAAGGTAACAATACCTTCACATATAAATGGAGATACACAAGTTTCTGAATTTATCCGTTAACAACATTCAATAGGCATGGGAAATAAGCTGTGTTCGATTTGCCACAAACCTCACTTAATCGTAGCTCACTTCTGTTTGACAGTATTTTATGTTGTTCGACTTGACCGTGCATTACTGAGTTTCAAAGTGAGGTAACTCACTTCCCCACTTGGGGGTATTTAGTTTTGACATGACGTGTTTTCCCTGTGCTTTGAATGATTCAGACATATATATTTTTAACAAATTACTAAATACGCAGACATAGATAACATTGTAGTGGTAAGTGGTTTGTGAATTTCGTTAATTATTTCAATAAATTATTACAAATAACATAATATTACTAGGACCTGTTTTTTAAGTACTAATAGCACTCAGAAAAAAAATTATTTTACATTTTGAGTCATGTTTACTCCTATGATAAACTAAGACTTTGATTAATCTCAAATGTAAACAACTGTGAACACCAATGAAATTCTACCGCTTACACCACGTGATCTACTAAGTTTAGCAACACGTAAACCCGTTTTATTTGCTGGCAACTCACTTCAAGACCAACTGAGGTGAATTTTTGCCAAATCGAATGCAACTAATGTGACAACATTAGAACGCCTTGAGTGGATTTTGGGTGTCAGCCAGCTATTTTATGTGTAATGTGTAGCGCTTTGACAGTTTTAGGCAGTATAAATTAGTTTCCGAGTTTTGTACGGTACAACATTGTGCACCTAGTGCATAATATAGCAAAACACGGTATTTCAATCTGAAAATTTTATTTCTTTTTCTCACAATATTTCCCGTTACAGTCAATACATTATTTGTATTTGAAGAAATAAATTTTCAAAACATTTTTTCTTGTTTCTGGAGGTATGCCTTTTCTCTCTTTTGAAAGTATCGACAGCTTCAATGATCATAGTAAAACACATATACTGCAATTTAACTTTGACATGTAGAAATGAAAAGATGTTTTTCTATTTTGGTTCTTTAATATGTACTTTATGAAACAACCGAAATAGAAATTCCAGTACATGAAATAACGTATATTTTAAAATATTTTTTGACAAAAGGACTAAAATAAAAAAAATAGTATAAAACACACATTTCATAAGACATTTGAGTGCACTTGTCCCCTTAGCAAAAAAGAAAACTCGCAGCAAGCCGCTCGTTTCCGACAAAGATGCGTGCACAAAAATCATGTCATGAAACAAGTATCTTAATGCTGTTTATGTACAATTTATGGCAATACAGCTGTTGCAAGAACTTTTATATGTCGCGAATCTGGGGAACCAGGTTCGATCCCGATCGACGCCAAATATTTCGAATTTTAAATGGTACAAAATTGACTCCTGTGGTGCACTCTCCAAGCCAGTAATGAGTGCCCGTGAGGTGTCGCCTGGTAAGCGCCCGCACGGTGCAAATATTTCATTATTACCGATGTCTGTGTACAAAGCAGATTGGCACACCCAACAATAGGTAATAAGTCATGATGATATATTTATTTATTTATTTTTAAAAAGAAATAGTAGTCTTTAAACAGCCTCAAATTTGAAAGTGTCTCGAAATATTAGTTAGATATTTGACAATTTTTGAAATTCATGTAACATTCTAAAAAAGTCACATTATCTGAAATATGATTTTGCCGTCAAAGTCCATATAGCTTAACATGTGACAAATTATTGCTCACTTTTATTTATATAAATAACGTATCAGTTCCGCAGAAGATTCGCCCTTGCCGTTATAGTTGTAGGGACCCTGAATCGACGCAAGAATAAACGCAAAAAAGAAAAAAAAAGAGCTCACATCAATGGATTCAACTCCAATCCTTCAAAGAGAAATAAAATGTTTGTTGTCTGAAAATTGGGCAAACACCATTTTTGGAAATTATTTGCATGAATATTGTTCCTCTGAATTTATTCTGTGTTTTATCTTGTTAGATTCCAAGATAATCTTCCCAATCTTGTTTCTTCTACCGTCGTATATCTCTGAAAGTACTTCTCTATTCACCTGTTCTTGTATGGAGTAAAACTAGCTAGTACAGCTACTGTGCGTGTGATGCTGTTTATCTTACTACGCGTATATGGAATGAAATTAATGCGAGCGCTTGACAAAAGGCCTTTGTTTACTTGTTGTCTTGCAGATAGTTTAGGTTGGACTAAAGGGAATGTGATATCTATTGCAGTATACGGTATACTGTAAACAGGATGGTGTCAAACTTGGATTGTGTTTCCATAGTAGCAAAGCGGTTTCGTTTTCATGCAAAGTAGCGGACTGTGAAATAGTTTTTTTCCCGTAGAGTTGATAATACTTTCGCAATGTTTCTAAAAGTAGATAGTTTTTAATTTCATTTTCAATTGGTTTTGTTTATGAAGTCTAATAGTACATTAAGATACAAGTTTCATAAGACATGATTTTAGCGCACGCGTCATTCTTTGAAACGAGCAACTTGCCGTGAGTTTTCTAAGGGGACAAGTGCGCTGAAATGTCTTATGAAATCTGTATTTTATACTATTTTCTCTATTCTGGTTATTTTTTCAAAAAATGTACGTTTTTCATGTCCAGGAATTTCAATTTCGGTTGTTTAATAATATATGTACTTTATGTAACTCATTTGGATGTCATAAAGAAGTACTTTATGACATCCAAATGGGTTTTATAAAGTACTAATTAAAGAATCAAAATAGAAAAAGCGCTTCTTTTAATTTATATGGATTTAAGACGTGTAGGGAATTCAGCGCCCGAGTCTGGTGTTGGGGCTGCCAACTATAGCCTCAAGACAAGCCCCGGTATTCCGGTTTTTAACGGTTATCCCGCCGTTTGTCGGACGTCAGAGCCTCGTTTGTTTTCTAGCAGGGTGTACCACGTGCAGGTGAGGTTGACATTTGGGCAGCAGTAGATGTTATTTTGTCCCTTACACCCCAAAATTGAAAAAGTATATTTACGAAACAAAACAAAATATCAACAACCATTACAGATTTATAGGGTAATATAAAAACAAATTACAGAAAACTCGCTCACGAGCTAAGATAAAACATCTGATTAAAGGCTTGTAATATTAATTAAAGAAAGTAAAATATATCATCTAAGGCGTATTACACATTGCTGGGTGTGCCAATTTGCTTTATACGCAGATATCGGTAATGATATATTCGTTTCGTGCGGGCGTTTACCAGACGTCATTGCACAGGCACTCATTGCTAGCATGGAGAGTTCGCTGCAAGGGACAGTTTTGTCCCATTTGCTATCACGCTTGCAGACCCCCGAAGATACACGATGTCTTCGGAGTGGAAAATTAGACTCATTTTTTAGAAATTGAAAAAACAATACCTAACGTACAAAACTCGATTCTTTATACTTGTTTTATAAACTTATTTTGGAAACTAATATAACGACCCGGGTCTTGCGGGCGCTTGGAACATACATAGTGCTACTTCGGGGATCTGCCGGCGAGACGACTAGACTCTTCTGAGATTCACGACCAGACACTTAGACACACAGCCATGAGACCCCATCATCATTAATTGATAATATGTACATATTATTTTTAGCCTTTTAAGGTCTGCAACAGATGTATCACTACCCTACTGCTAAAGTAAAATTTTAGTGTTATATAAAACATAAGCATAAAAACAATTCGGCTACTACCCGTCAATGCGTCAATCGTACTTTTTAAAATGATTTCTTTGATTTGATGGACAAATTACCATTAGAGGTACGAGGAAATAGGGACTGGTTGAATCATCATTATAAAAGATGCTGAGTTGGTCGAGTTTAACATAGAGACTCTTCGCTTCGAGAAAGAATTGGAAGCGTTCAAGGTGCATTCACAAATGAAAATTAGGTTTAGATTTATGGTTTATACTTTAGATTTAAAGACTTTGGCCGCATATTATGTTATGACTCTATTCACACTTCAGAATTTAGGGTCTCTAAATCCAAATCATAAAGCTAAACATTGCAAGGCCAAACTTTAGATTTATGATTTAGTTTGACGTCACAAACTTCACCAATAATAACGAGTCTGAAATGATATGATATTTACACCCATCTTTATTTAGAATCCACTTGGTGGATTCGGCTTTTTAAACAAATGCGAGAAGAACATGGAAACTGTCATAACTTAATTGCTGAAATATGACAATTTCACGGCGCCGAGGTGTCTTGTTGAGTACTGCTCTACCGATACTTTAATCTTGTTTTTTAAGCATTTATACAGATATCTGTACATATCAAAACTAATTTTCAGGTAATTTAAACTTACATAATACCTAAACTAAAACCATAAACCTAATTTTCATTTGTGTATGCACCTTTATATATGTATATGAGACAATTTTTCTACAACAGTTATTTTTTTAATTCCTGTTGGTAGTGATGAAATGATGAAGCACACAAACATCCGTGCCATAGCCGGGGCGAAAACGCGATATCTATGATATACAATTGCGGTACATTGGTCAGTGATAATGCGTATAGTAAACGTCAATTCGCAAAGAAAACGACAAAAACATCAATATGCAGTCTCTATGAACAAATTTATCCTCTTGTAGAGCTCTTAATCTTGAGCAACATACAATTACCTTCCGCTATAAATGAAGACAACATATTGCATGATCATCAGTCAATAAGACAAACAGATACAAATTTCTCTAGATGAAAAACATTTCTCATACATTGTAACGTACGCGGCCTTCGATACATCATGGTGTATTACTAATACTTAGTCAGTTTTAATGTTACACTCTACCCCATGGTTCTTGGAACCCATTGGTTTGTGGGTCTAATTGCTGTTATTTTCTTCTGCTCGCAACGGTGTGTGAGGTCGAAAACATAACAAGTATACAACCAATGTTTTCAATTTGTTGTTTTTATAATAAAGGTTTTCCTTTTAAATTTAATGATACACACGTCAGGTTATTCTTACAATTGCTAGTGACAAAATAAGAAGTATCATAATACGATAACTGTTCGATAAAGCTGCGTTCAGAGCTACCGAATTATATATTACAATTAGCACTTACAATTAATACAAGCACTTTGACTTATGGCAAACAACTCTAGCGTTCACAGCGACAAAATCAAGACGTTAAGTGTAACTGATAAGTAGTAAGTATACAAACCCCAAACTATTCACTTACAATTAGTGCGACAGATATATCATCTTGTCCCTTTCTGTCAGAAACGGCATAGTGCATATAATCTGTTTTAAGTATAGTTTATGATGGAGGATATTGCAATAAATAAAAATATATAAAGGCGAAGAATCACATGTACCTATACTTGTCACTTTTTACAAAATGTCTTTCATTTCTAACCCTATTTTTATCACAATAGAAAATATTATGATCCGAAATAATTTTATCCGTCAATTATAGTATTCAAGTATAGTGTTCAAACAACAAATACTACTCTATTGTTTAATAAAAGCATTTATTTTTTTATTTATATAGATTGCTTCATCGATTTTTAATACATGCCACTTTCACTAAGTGCTAATTCTAAACGCTATTTCAGATTTAAAACCGGTAGTTTTAAGACGCTCCAACCGATTACTATTTGTAATTACCAATTGTAATTTATAATTCAGTAGCTCTGAACGCAGCTTAAGTTCATGCACTATAATAAATTCAATAAATAATATTAACTAATACAATTTTGATGTTTATATTTGGCTGTTCAAAGTACGAGTGATACGACTAACTGTTTATTTATTTTTGGTTACCATTTAACGTTTTGGCAAAAAAAGAAACTAACAATGACAAGCTCATAGCTATCAAGATTAGTATGATTTTAAGTGATCTGGTGATTTTCGATGTGACCGAATGAGCATAAGTTATGTTAAATGGTCTGAATGCACTATTGAGGCCACCGCCAAATAAAAAATTGCAAAATTGACGATATGGAGATGAGCGATTAAAGATTGCGTGTATTTTGAATTAACTTTTGCAAATGAAAAAAAAAACTGCCAACAGGAGGAGTGCGCTTACTCATAATCGCCAATTACATACGAGTGAATGCTTCTAAATACCGTTTGTAGCTGTTTCTACAGTATCCATAAGAATTTTTGTATCGCTTAATAACAGTTTGTCAAACCTATTAGTACCAACATGAAGCGAAAATGAACAGAAGCATAATAAATAATAATAATAAAAAAAATGACAAAGTTATTTATTAAATACAATTGTTAATTTCATATAGACTCAAAACCAGTGGGCTAAAATTAAATAAATACCATTATAATAAACATGAAGCGAAAAGACTACCGAAACAGAGGCTTAATTTATAGATTCAGAAAAATCGTAACTATATGAACGGATTAAAGAAAAAAACTTGAAATTTTTTGATTAAGAGCCGGTATTTTCACTGGCGAATAAAGGTTCATATAAATTTATCCTTCGGATAAATATTTTTGTTGTCTTTTCACTTGCAAATAAATTTATTCGAAAGAATAACATCTGTTATTCGCAGAATAAATTATTCGCTAGGGTAGCGAATAACCTGTTTATTCGTAATTTCATTACATATCCACATAGTGCAGATTTATTAACAAAATGGATATATTAAATATTTTTGATGATTATGATGATATTTTGAACTATGAATTAATAAATAACGTGAGCAATCGATCACACACCATCAGACCGCGACATAACCACATACATAAAGAATTTTTTTGCCAGATTCTGATTATGAAAAGAATTTATTATTACAAATTGGAGATCGTATTTAATCTCATACAGTGAATACGTAAATCATTATAAAATCCTGTCATTTGACGCTGGCAAAATAAGTTCAAATTTTGGAAATTTTTGTTGTGTACAATGACAAACATTAACTTCGAACTGAAAGAAATATACAAGAAGTACAAGGACAATTTTAGAATATACATATCTCGTTTACCACATATGATCGCTGCATTAGATAGTACACTTGTTAAATTAAAGACACCCGGGGCTAAAAATGCAGAAGAATATAGATGACATTAAAGATATCAAACTAAATTTTGACAACTACGGATTTCAAAGAAGTTGACACATTTCTTCCTTGTCTGCTTAACGTGGCAACGCCAAACTCCATTCTTCTCTACTGACACAAATTTACTGTGCAAGGCTACCAATTCACGAACGTTAAAGTTATTCGACAGATAGCTATTTGTTTCTGTAAAACGTGTGACAAGACGCAATGGAATTATTTTTTGGATAAATATGTAGAATAAATTTATTTAAAGATTACTTATTCGAAACTTTATTCGGAAGTGAAAATACCGGGCCTAATACGAGTTGAAAAACAGAAGTATTTTTACCTTTCGTCACAAGGAAGGTATTGTCTTTGGTCAAAAAATTCGGTGGTGAGTTTTTATTGAATAAGCACGTTTTAAGGTCCCTAGAATACGATTTTTCTATTTTTACGATGATGTCTGTATGTGTGTGTGTGTGTGTGTGTGTGTGTGTGTGTGTGTGTGTGTGTGTGTGTGTGTGTGTGTGTGTGTGTGTGTGTGTGTGTGTGTGTGTGTGTGTGTGTGTGTGTGTGTGTGTGTGTGTGTAACAAAATTTTCGTCTACGATAACTCTAATACTACAATTCCAAAAATTATAATTCTTTCGTATTCCTCTTCGTTGCATCCATATGAAGAGCTGATTAGATTTTAGTTATAATTGGTCAACCGGAAGTATCCTCATTTGAAGATGTTAACAGTTTTTCTTGAAAAAACGATGTTAGACATCATTTTTTCACATGTAATGTTAGTATAAATATTACAGAACATGGTATTCTCTATACGATTTGACTGCATTTTATACTTCATATTAAATGGATATAGAGTTATAAAATTATAAAGAAATTAAATTTTATAAATTAGCCAGCTATGCTAGAAACAGCTACTATATTAAGAAAATTCTGATTGAAAGATGTCAATGTCAAGTGCAATTGACATATTCGTAGTATATTTGTATTATAATTTTACTCGAAATATAGGATCTTTTTGCTCGAAACTTTCTGTATGGAATTTATATAAAATACATAGAACTGTCGAAAGGTAATGTACATACAAGAAATTTAGAATCTTTTGCAAGGAACTTTCTACATGGATTTTATAGAAAATACATACGCATTTAAGAAAATTCTACCGGTAGATACCGCATCTACCGATTATGTTCGAAAACACGAGTGGTAAAAATTTACCGTGTTCGAAAATTGTTCAATATCTACCAGATCCATCTACTGGATTCATGAAGAATTCAATCTCAAAAAAGGTAGTGATGCAAAGCGAAGCGTGCGCGGTAAAAGTGGAAATGTGTTCAAAGTAGGACTCTGTTCAGTTTGTTAGCTACGTCAAATTTCTAACCTGTTTTAAATTTTCAAATTTTTCATAGGTTATGGATCTACCCTGTTTACCACTTGCGTTCTTAAAATATCGATTCCGGTAGCTATAACCTGATAAAAAGCTGTTTACCGGTAACAGTTCACCGGTAGAATTTTCGTAAATACCTCATGTAACTGACGGAAGGTAATGTGCTGGCCACATCAGATTTTTTTTATTATTTATTTGTTTTTGCACGAACTTATCAAACTTTTTTTGTAAATAGCACCATTTTTGCATTCCAGTTACCACTATATCTGTAAGATTTGATCTTTTAATTTATTGGTTTTCAAGATCCTAATAAATTATTTTGTGAAAATTAACCCCTAGGCTATTATTCAAATTAACTTCTTGGAAGGTGTAATTTTTACCGGTGGTCAATATTTACATATGAGAATAAAGCGATGATGAAACTGGTTATGACGTTGATGGCTGAACGAAACAAATTATTTCGGAAGCAAATTGAATAATCATGAAGATGATGAATATAAAACACTATAAATCTTATTAATAGCTACCCTCATAAACTCTGGCTCCGTCAAATTTAAACGAAAGCATCAGAAATTAAAATGAGGAGTTAAAATTCATCAAGTCTTCTCCACTTCTCCAGGTGTGCATTTATTTAAATTCGTTTCCTCCCCTAGTCCGGCCCATCTGATGTTGCAACTCATCCGTATTCACTGACTAACGATGGCACTTTATCAAGGCGAAGAATATTGATAAATGCGTACTCGTTAACTTTGTTAATTAGGGAGTGTTGCGCTTGCGATTTTCCAAACTCCGGGATGCTGGTCATTTTTCAAATACCGAAATTGAGGGTATTTATTAACGCTCGTTTAAAACTAATAATGTTTGCTTAAGAAGAAACGTAATGAGGTTTTTGACAGAGAAGACTATCTCCCACGCGGAACACGTACGCATATTGCACAACATAACATAGCGACGGCTTGGTTGAATTTATTTTCTCAACGCATCTTCGAAGCGTGAACACTCGCAATTTGAATCGGCATCGACAAGACAAGGCGTCTTCAGTTGATAGGTGTCACCTAGAACTAGCGGGTATCAACATTGACGCGCATACTGAAAGAAGCTATGAATTAGAAACGAAGACTTTCTGGCGAAAAGAGCAATGAATTTGATCCTTCCAAGACCATGGCCTTGTGGGCAACCAAAGAGACGATATGTCGACCGCATAACAGAAGTTTTGATTGCCTTACGTAGAACGAGTATAGTGGAGACAAGTAATTTGAATCATTCAAGTAGTCAGTATCAACTATAGATTAAGCTACTTCTCTGCCAATATTTGTTTTACGGGCGGTTTTTAAATCTTGGCAGAGCTGTTCGCTGTGAAACTAAATTCTGTATACGCCAGGCCTATCCTGCAAGACTATAAAGGACAAAACAATAGCAACCGGCCTTGCAATTGGACAAGGCGCGGATTGAAACATCATACATACAACAGATACACTAGTCAACAATTACGAATATAAAATAAGAAAATGTTTAAAGTCCAGTGGACTTCCCAACTTTTCAACTGGAAATCTATGCATTTATTTGAATTTAGTAAAGATGTTGTCATTACTTTTCTTACTTAGAGTATTCGAATTGTCCTTGAATGCAGACGCGTATTTAAATTAAGATATAGTTTAATTTCGTATCTTTGACGGTTCTTCCAATGACTATTTAATAATAATAATAATAATAATAATAATAATAATAATAATAATAATAATAATAATAATAATAATAATAATAATAATAATAATAATAATAATAATAATAATAATAATAATAATAATAATAATAATAATAATAATAATAATAATAATAATAATAATAATAATAATAATAATAATAATAATAATAATAATAATAATAATAATAATAATAATAATAATAATAATAATAATAATAATAATAATAATAATAATAATAATAATAATAATAATAATAATAATAATAATAATAATAATAATAATAATAATAATAATAATAATAATAATAATAATAATAATAATAATAATAATAATAATAATAATAATAATAATAATAATAATAATAATAATAATAATAATAATAATAATAATAATAATAATAATAATAATAATAATAATAATAATAATAATAATAATAATAATAATAATAATAATAATAATAATAATAATAATAATAATAATAATAATAATAATAATAATAATAATAATAATAATAATAATAATAATAATAATAATAATAATAATAATAATAATAATAATAATAATAATAATAATAATAATAATAATAATAATAATAATAATAATAATAATAATAATAATAATAATAATAATAATAATAATAATAATAATAATAATAATTCTTTATTCTAGTTTAAAGTATTACAACCTTATTATAATTGATAGATGAGGGTGAGTCAGTTTTTACTATGGTATGACTAGCGAATGAAAGTTGATGTTTAGATTATTTAATAGATGTGGTTTCTTTTGAAAACATTTTCCTATATCTGATTTGAAAGGAAACTGATCCTTATGTATTCCGTTATAGAAGATTAGAATTGTACTCAATACCAGGAGGCATTTAAAATGACCTTAACAACAGGATTCAGGGATGTATTAAAAAAAATTAATACCGCAAATTCTATAGTTCGTTTGTCTAAGGTGTAAGCAACCGTCGAGTCGGAATTACTGTTAGAGGAAATTAAAAATAATCCTATTTCATAGAATTGCCAAACTAAATATTTAAAGATCAAAATATTTTGTTATAATCCACATAAACGAAAAATGTTTAAAATATTTTAAACGCACCCCTGTTTTGATATTCAGTTACCTTAGTCGGCCATCTATTTTCAGCCAGACATAGTAATGTATTTCTGTGCTGTCCTAGTCCAGTATTTAAATGGGTTCAAGCAAAAATTTTATACCTGAATATTTCGTACAATTCTATTCTTCTCTAGGGTTTCAAAAGAAACCACATCTATAAAATAATTTAAACGTCAACTTTCATTCGCTAATCATACCATATAATTATTGTTACCTCGTACTTGTATTCGTTGAATTAATGAAGATGGGATGATAAAAATGCAGACAAACAACCATATACCTTACTCGGGATTCGAATCCAGAACCGGTGGCACGTGAAGCTAGAACGTTACCACCACTTCGGTCGGTTTTTCCAATGACGATTAATGTTTCCCTTTGATATGATGAAATGTGTACATGGAGCATAATTTCCGTAGTTTTAATCCAGAATTTCTGTTCTTATTCTGTATCATATTTTTGGTTTGGTTTTTAATCTTTGAATTATTATTGTTTATTTCTTGTTATTGGGGTTAAAATTTCTAATTTTAAGTTTAGTTCAAAGTTAAAAAAAGTCAAGTATTAGGTATGTATAATATATTGGTAACTATAAAAGTAGGTACTATATTAAATATCATAAGTAAATAGGTAAAATATGTGAGAAATCTAGTATTTTTATTTATTTATTTATTTATTTTAAAATTCTTTAGAGACGATCAATTTCGGTTTTTCAAAATGCCATCATCAGGCCACAGCTATAATATCATATAGAATTTTTGAAATACGTAATATTGTATATTATATTATAGGTGTGGCCTGATGGTAGTTTGTAAAGCCGAAAGCGATCATCTCTAAGGATTTTAAAAATAAATAAATATAAATACCAGATTGCTCACATTTTGCCACTATGTATTAGAATTGAATTGTAGAATTTCATTCATAATGTTAAATTTCATATTATTTTTACCTATAATGTATTTGAATTTAATGCAGATCATCTCATTTCTGTTATGTTAAGCGAAGTGTTACTATATTCTATTATCGAATTTCGGTTTACTAACTAAATTTCTATTATATCCTATGTTATTTGGAAGAAGCTTCATCAAATACTTCTTTAAAACCTTAAATAAATAGTGCCCATATGCTTAGTATTTCTTTAATACAGTTATTACACATTTTCACCTTACTGTCATATTTATTGTAACATATAGAAATTGCACAATCAATACGCAGCTTAAATTATGCACGTCCATCTCCTTTAGTAGTTGAACTGACAACACTTAACTCTTTTGCAAATTTAAAAAATGTCACATATATTGATCACAATTCTTCGTTTTAAATAAAAATATGTTCGTATCATATCATTTAAAAATCATGTTTCAAGTAAACTCTCCATTTACTCCTTCTTATCTGATTTGAAAGTGTGAAAACATCCTGATATTAATTACTTTATACTTCGCTAAGTTCAAAGCAAATGATCGTGCGTTTACCTATCGCAAGTTTATGCCACAATCTCCTATAGGATTCTGCAAGTATTTCTTATATCAATTACTCAGAAAGATGGAAGAAGCTTGGAGATTTCTTAAGAAATCCAATTCCAAGAGCGCTTGTAGCTACTGAAGTGAGTTATTGGAATCGTGAAGCTTAGCAGCAAGACGAGATGTACTGGAACTGATTGACAATTGTGCTTTGCCTTTTAGAAAAGAAAAATGGATGTTAGGTTATGTTGCCTTGTTTTACATATCGTCAATAGATGTTGCACAAGATAGGAATTATATTGAAGTTTAAACAATTATTTACACCAAGCGATCAACAATAATTCAAGCTTTAGTTCAAAAGAATACAAATAAAGCTACTCTCTAGATACCAATAAAAAAATTGTCCCAATATTCATTTTTTTTTTAAATACATAATGTGAAGGAGATATATTAACATAACAGAACATAAACATACAACAGACAACGGCATTGATGTCGTCGTCTGTTTTACGTTTATTTTTTCGTCAGTTTTAATAACTTGTCCAAGTTCTAAAAATTGAGCTTAAAACACTTGCATTACACTTATTAATTTTTGCGTCAATTTTAAGTTCTTAGCAAGCTGCTGAATAAGGTGGATGTAAAGCTTGTTCTACTAGTATTTTCCTTCAATTTTTTTGCGTTTTCTAGTAATTTTAATAACACACCATACCATATATTAAATGACTCTTATTTGTCAATAACTTTTGATATTTCAATATTAAAAAATCTGATGTGGACACCACACGACTTCCTTGTACGCAAGACTAATATGAAGTATAGACTCAATTATAAAATTGCACGTATTTGACGTAATTTGACATCTATTTTTTATTTTTTGTTATTTTTTGTCCTAATCCATAGCAAGCTTCATTACAAAAACCAAAAAGTATATAAGTTTTAAATTTATATATCTCGCTTATACAAAGGGCTAATTTAATAATACTTGATGTGCTAGACGCAGAATTTAATGCTCTAAAACTCGTTTTTGAAGCATTATTTCTAAAATCAAAATGAAACCATTTTATTCATGAAAAACTGTTAACAACTTCAGGTAATATATCACTTCCGGTTAGCCTGTTTTAACCAAAATCTGCTATGTTATTCCAATTGATATAAAAGTCTTATATACGAAATTTGAAAAGTTTTGGATTATATTTTAATATAGTTTTTCATTCAGATCTATTATAGGCTTCAAATAAAGTACCATTTCTGGAAATTATGTAATGACCAAAAAGGGAGGTGCACAATTAGATGTTATAGAAGTCGTAAATACAAAATTTCAACTTTCTACAGCTTACCGTTTTTGAGTTATGCGAGATACGTACGTACGTACGTACGTACAAACGTACGTACGTACAGACGTCACGACGAAATTAGTCAGAATGGATTCAGGGATGGTCAAAATGGATATTTCCGTTGAAATCTGAAAACCGAAATTTTTCGCGAATACAATACTTCCTTTACTTTGTACAAGGAAGTAAAAAATGATAACTGTAAACTTATTTCCTAAAATTTGTGGTACAGCATCAAGCGATATAATTTATAATATAAATTATTTATAAAATGTACCCTCAAGAAAATAAAACAACTTATAATTTAATAAATGAAGTAAACAGTTGTCAAGAAATTTATATATTTATTGCACAATTTTAACTTCAGTTTAAAATTGAAAAAAAATTGACAAATGTAAAACAGGCTTTATTTGAGTTATTCAAAAGTAGGTGTTACAAAAAAATAAAATGAATATGATACGGGTGAGAGCTGCGACAAAAATATAGCAACTTTATAAGAAATTTAATCCAATAGAAAATCTGCGGGAAATCATTAGCAATTTTTTTTTCTTCTGTTCTTTTAGTATTAGGCTCTTTGCCTGTTCCGGCTTTACTATTTTGTGGTCGACCTTGCTATGCTTCTGGTTTCCACTGGATTGTAGATCACAGCTTTTCTTGGAATTCTATTTGGTGGCATACGTCTAACATGTTTGTAGTTTTCTTTATGCATTCATTTTTGATTGTGTCTTGTTTTACCTTGTAACTGTCTCAGATATTTTATTTCTGACGTTTTTATTTCTCTAAGATTATTGTGCCCAGCATTCCGTTCCGTAAAGTAGAGTAGATACGGCTATTATTTTTTAAAATCTTATATGCGTTTCTTTCACCGCTTTTCCTTTTAGTTTTCTTTAGATTGTGCCACATATTTATTGACACGTGTTGATTTGATTGTTCATATCCTTGTCTTCGTCTTCGTCATATGTGATATTGCATATCGAATATTGAAAAGGTGTTACTTGTTCTGGCGTTCGGTTACCGATAAATATTGATTTTTTTATTGGTTAAATTTCTACGAATGCCATTGTTTCAATATTTTATGATTTTAAGGTTATAGTCTTATCATAGCTGATATAACGATACATGCATCTTCCTCTTTATTCCTGTTATTATCCATTTGTACCCTTTCTATTTCCTTATACAAGAAATCTTTAAATTCAAATTTTAAACACATCTGGAATTTTGTGGCACTTAATTCCCAATTCATTGCTCACATTCAGTCGAGTTAACGCTAGCTAGTGCTAAACTAGCAAACTAATTGAACGATTTGCTAGAATCTAGGGCTGATCTAGCGCCAGAAGAAGTAGCTAACGACATATATTTCGCTAAGATATCTAGCGATATATGGCAGGGAACTGCACGCGACATCTTTGGTATCATTTTGTTGTGCTTAAGTTCATTTTAATTTCGAGGTTAAGGTTCAACAAAACAATTACCGTTCAGTACGGATCTAGCGCTAACAAACAGCGCTAATTTTTGCTAGGCTAGCGCTATGCCGGCTGAACGCGAGCATTATATTCACAGTCTCTTCTCTGCATTAAAGAAAACTACATTAATAGTGAAATTAATGAACCACAAACAAATCACCAGCGAAAGAGTGCTCTCCCGGAAAAATTCCCATCACGTCGCGTCTATGCGACGCCGTCCGGACTTTTCCGGCTTTTCCAGACGCTATTACAAACCGACGCTGTTGTCGACGCAACCGAATAATGAATTCGAATTGGTCGGGACGTGACCTTTCCACTTCATTTGCGTAAAAGAAAACCGATTGATTAAGAAATTGAGAAAATAAGGAAGAAAATTATGTGGACGGAATTGAAAAAAGGGGAAATGTATGTAATTTAATGCATATCTAATAAAAAGAAAATAAAATTAACCATAAATTTATGTGAAAACCGTACAAATCTGTAATGAACGTGAAGAATATAAATCTGCAATTAGTGGAATGACTTTATACTGGAAACAAAGTTGTTGTGTATTATTATTTATTTATTTCTGGGCGTGGAAGCATCCGACTAGAACATTGCGCATCGTTCATTTAACAAAATTGTATGTAATACATGCTTTCCTTTTTCCTTTAGAACGATGTCTTACAAAAAATTAATGTATAGTAAAATTATTGAAAGATGTCCGATCAAGGTCATCTGTATCATGAACAAATTAACAAATTGGAACATATTTATCTCTCTCACAAGAAGCATGTGCGATAAGGATGGATATAACATGCTTGTCTTTCAAAAATTTATATTGTTTCGACCAAGTTAGGACATTCCATTTGAAAACCATGCTCGTTGTTGACAATACTTTCATTCATAGCAGTACAAATAACATTATTTTCTGTCAGTGTCACTGACACTGCTACTGTATCAGTATCTTATTTTTCACATATTTGGTTTTACATTTGCTAATAAACTTACCAGTTCACTTAGTTTTGAATTTTGAATGCTTAATACTTTAACATATGTTTTTATAATAATAATAAAATAACAGCAGTATCTTATGTACCCTCATAAGAACTAAGTGAACGACTACTGAATTTAACAGAACAAAACTTTAATTTATACAATTCGTAGATGACCTTGATCGGACATCTTTCTATAATTTTACTGTACCTACTTTTTACCTTCCGTCACCTTTAGGTAAGGAAGGTATTGTCTTTGGTCAAAAAATTCGATGATGAGTTTTTAATCAATAAGCACGTTTTAGGGGCCCTAGAATACGAATTTACTATTTTTACGATGATGTCTGTATGTGTGTGTGTGTGTGTGTGGATGTGTGTGTGTGTGTGTGTGTGTGTGTAACAAAATTTTCGTCTGCGATAACTCTAATACTACAGTTTCAAAAATTATAATTTTTTCGTATACTTCTTCGTTACATCCATATGAAGAGCTGATTAGATTTTGGTTACACTTGGTCAACCGGAAGTACCATCATTTGAAGATTTTAACAGTTTTTCTTGAAAAAACTATGTTAAATATCATTTTTTCACATTTAATGTTATTATAAATATTAAAGAATAATTTATTCTCTATACGATTTGACTGCATTTTATACTTAATATTAAATGGATATAGCTAAAAAATTGTAAAGAAATTAAATTTCATAAAGTAGCTATAGCTATGAAAACAGCTACTATATTAAGAAAATTTTGATTGAAAGATGTCAGTGTCAAGTGAAATTGACATAGTGTGTTTGTCCTATAATTTTATTGGAAATATGGGATCTCTTGCTTTCTGTATGAAATTTGTATAAAATACATACAACTGCTTTAAGGTAATGTACAAGAAATAATAATAATAATAAATCTTTTATTTCTGCAGATACATTACACTGAATATAGAAAACGTCACAAAATAATAATTTAAGACATAAATTTTCTGTATGAAATTTGCATAAAATACATGCAGCTGCCGGAAGGTAATGTACAAGAAATAGAATATTTAATTTAGCAAGGAACTTTCCGTATGAAATTTGTACAAAATACATAGAACTGACGGAAGGTAATGTGCTGGCCACATCAGATTTTTATACATGCAATCAAATTATAAAATGTGGTTAAATATGACTAATTCTTTATTTATTTGGTTTAGCAACTAGAGCAATCATGAAAGATTCTTTTGAGTCTGCTCTTTTCTATTTGGCCAATAGAAGGTCTTACCTTTAAAATAAAACCATAATTTATTTTAGTGTAGTTACGTAAGGTAACAAGAATATTTTTTTTTTTATTCAGCAAGTGCACGATCTAGATACTTGTAGAATATACATAAAAAAATAGTGTGGAACATGAACACTAGCTGATATACCTTGAGATCCACACTAGTTTTTAACATGGTGCGAAGGGGGTGGGGTATTTTGTACCTTCTGTGTATATGTAGGTGTATACAAGGCTTGTGACGTGACGATAAAATGTCAGCTGAAATAATCATTCTTTCTAAAAATAGTATTTTCATAATACCATACTGTTAAATGTACTTTTTCATAATACCATACTGTTAAATGTGCTTTAACAGTACTGTATGCTCAACCGATATATGCATCAAAACAGCCACGGCCGTTATTTTTTATAACAGTACAATTATTAAAAATCATGTGTTCCTAAAAAAAATCTCAGCATCATGAAATTGTCTTGAAGAGCTGTCACCTGTCAATATGCCATAGAAAATAGAATTTTAAGAAGATATTTTATGTTATTATGAAAAATATTGAACGTCACACAGCTGATATACAAATAACAGACACGGTTGATTATAAAATCTCGGCTATCGCCTCGATTTTACAACATTCAACCTCATCTGTTATTTGCTACATATCAGCCTTATGACGTTAATAACTATAACAGTACTGTATGCTCAACCGATATATGCATCAAAACAGCCACGGCCGTTATTTTTTATAACAGTACAATTATTAAAAATCATGTGTTCCTAAAAAAAAATCTCAGCATCATGAAATTGTCATGAAGAGCTGTCACCTGTCAATATGCCATAGAAAATAGAATTTTAAGAAGATATTTTATGTTATTATGAAAAATACTGAACGTCACACGGCTGATATACAAATAACAGACACGGTTGATTATAAAATCTCGGCTATCGCCTCGATTTTACAACATTCAACCTCATCTGCTATTTGCTACATATCAGCCTTATGACGTTAATAACTATTTTATAATACCATATTGTTAAATGTGTCCGTTAACAGTACTCTATGCTCAACCATATATGCGTCATAACAGCCACGGCCGTTATTTTATTAGAACAGTACGACATTATTAAAAATCAAGAGTTTCTAAAACCACAGTCTCAGGAAGTGTGTCATGAAGAGCTGTCACCTGTCAATATGTCATAGGTCATAGAATTTAGAAGATATTTTCTTATTACGAAAAATAATGAACGTCACACGTCCGATATGCAAATAACAGACTCGGTTGATTGTAAAATCTCGGCTGTCGCCTCGATATTACAATATTCAACCGCGTCTGTTATTTGCTTCATGTCGGCCTTATGATGTTAATATAGTTATTAAGGCCGATATGAAGCAAATAACAGATGAGGTTGAATATTGTAAAATCGATGCAATAGCCGAGATTTTACAATCAACCGTGTCTGTTATTTATATATCAGCCGTGTGACGTTCAGTATTTTTCATAATAACATAAAATATCTTCTGAAAATTCTATTTTCTATGGCATATTGACAGGTGATAGCTCTTCATGATACACTTCATGATGCTGCAATTTTTTTTAGAAACACACGGCCGTGGCTGTTTTGATGCGTATATTGGTTGAGCCTAGAGTACTGTTAAAGCTCATTTAACAGTACGGTATTATGAAAACTATATTTTCTCCCTTAAAATTTAACTGCATTTTCAATGGCATGATTTCAAAAGACAACTTTTAAGGTCGGCTATATTTAAATTACACTGTTAAATGATATAAAATATTTTTTGAGTTTGAAGCTTCTTGACTGAAAAATGTTTGGGAAGAGAAGAAAATTCCTGGATTGCAGTCAATAAAATATATTTAAATCGGCCGATTTAAATATATTTTATTGACTGCAATCCAGGAATTTTCTTCTCTTCCCGATATAAAATATGTTGAAACTTTTTTTAGTTATTTAGGATATACGAAAAATTCAAAAAATAACAGCATTGTTTTGTATTTTATTTTTAAGTGACAGATTTCGACAACTGCTTTGAAGGATGACAAGCGCATATTTCAACAGTTTGTGTTTGCTAGTATATTTAATTCTTACATAGATTTTATTGTTAATAATAATAAATAGACTTACTTACTACAAAGGAAAAAGATTTGGTTCTCTCCATTTATTTCACTTTCATGGCACTCTGTAAATAGCTTGATATATGTATAAATTTGGGACGAAAATAATATTTGTTATTAATAAATTTGGACTTGTTGGATATATTTTTTAATAAGGAACATCTTTTGTTTTTACACGTATAGGGAAGAAGAAGAAACTATCGCTAAATGAAAATTTTTCCATTATATATCCTCCTATGTGTATAACAGAAATAATGTACAATATTCTGATGAAAGAAATTGTAATTGATATGTATTAAATTTTAATTCATACTAGGGTGAATATTATTCACAGTATTTTGAATAAAATTACATATGGATGTTGTAGCGATTTCCAAGAACAAAACCATTCGTTGTATCCCGATAGAATCTTCCCTAAATGAAGTTACCCTCCTTAATTGGTTAAAAGATGAAGTGCTGCTGGACGACTTTTAAAATTTATTACATTTACACACGTAAAAAATTCTGTATACTTTATTTCATGCACGTCGGAGTTCTGTCCGATATTTCATGCTGATTTATCGACCCGGGACTCTGTATTTCTTAATCAGAAGATTTTTATTCGTACGGTGTAACTACCATACGCATTCTGGTACTTTTATTATGACTTACTCCCGCAGAGTTGAGAAATCTCTATTGGTTTAGTTTTTACAGGTTAAGCTTCTTTAGGTAATTTAACAAATTGATAGATAGACAGAGATTAAGATATTTTATTAAAAAGATGAAGTTACTTTTGTCGCTGCAAGCTATATGATCTGTTATAACATGGTCTTAATTTAGTTCTCTGGAAGCAGTTTCTTGATTTCAATAACCGTATTTTACATCTTTCCTAGATTTGAGAAATATTCGTTTTCCGGGAATGGACTGTGTCATATTTTGAGTCAGAGCTCAACGTTTCGCCCGCTGTCGTATGGGGCATCTTCAGGAGCAAGGGGGCTAGTACTGTCTTAAACAAGGTTACCCGACGTGTCAACCACGCTAGAGGCCGAGTTTAAGCAACAAGAGGGGAGACTCAGTTTACAAGGTTACCCGACGTGTAAACCACGCTAGAGGCCAAATAAACCAAGTGACGAAAGGAAGGCCGAGAAAACAGTTATATACTAATCTAAAGATACGGTAGATTAGCAAAGTTAATGAGGACCAATGGGAATCGAGTTTGTAATGGTAGACAGGAGCGAAAATGCGAGAATTTTCAAATAAGATGTTATGTCCTGTGTTGTGTGGGTGTTCTGCGACCGCAGATGTTAATACCATACCATTACGCAGACAGCGCTTGTGTTCTGACAATCTAGTGTGAACACTCCTTCCTGTTTCACCTATGTATACTGTGCCGCAAGAACAAGGAATACTATAAACACCGGGTGACGACAAGGGTTCGCGTTTATCTTTAGTTTGGGGGAGTATTTCTGTGAGATTTTTTGTGGAGGTTTAAAAAAGACCTTAATATTGTATTTATTAAGAATTCTACCTATTTTATCCGAGAATCCTTTAATGTAAGGGATAGATGCAGATGTTTCGAACGAGGTATCCACGGTTTTTTTTAGGTAAAGGGTTTAATTGTCTCTGAATTACATAATTGATTAATTTTACGTCATAGTTGTTCTAGATTAAACTATGTCTGATATGGTCAAGTTCCTGCTGTAGGATATCAGGTTCAGATATTTTGATGGCACGGTGTACGAGAGCGTTGACTACTGAGAGTTTCTGCGAGGGATGGTGGTGAGAATTAAAACTGAGATACCTATCAGTGTGGGTGGGTTTTCTATAAACAGCGTACCCTAACTGTCCGTTGGGTTTACGATTTCCTAGATTTACTGACGGTTAAAGCTGGACATTTATATGTATAATGTGATCCTATGTTTCGTCTAAGGTTTCTTCGTCCTTTTCGCAGAAGCAGCAGACTCTGTTTTCAGCTATACCAATCGTATTTAGAGTGTAATCCAGAAGGCAATAAGATTAAGTGGTAAGCATTTTTGCTGAGAACTTTTTCATCTAAATTAGAGCCGGAGTGTCTCTCTCCATTATGGGGCTATACTGACTTCTCCCACTCTTTGATTTTCTTAATAATATCTAGGACAACGATAATTTGGGTACTTACAGAAATTAAGGTACCTATCTAAGACTCTGCAAAAATAAAAATAAGAAAACTACGAATCCAACATCTTTTCATGATTATTTACATGATATTATTTAAGTATAACTTACATGAGTAGAGTTCCAATAATTATTTGCAGTATAGTTGTATTTATGTTGGTAGCACTATCGCTACATTCAGCATTGCTATGCATATTTTCTTACCGTTAACCATGGCTGCTGTGCTTTTAGTTTACACTAACATATACCGACAATATGACTTTCAATGAAAGTTTCATTTAAATATCAAGAAACTTAACATTCGTCAGTTGAATTTAAATATTTGGATCTCAAATGAACTAATTTGAAAATAAATAAGAAAAACACAAGCTTCAAACTGAAATAAAAATTTATAATTCAAAATGTGATACAAATATTTTTAAAAAATGAGTATTAAACTATTTAAAATAGAAAGTCTTGTCTTTTGTATTTATTTCATTGAAATATCGCCAAATTCTACCTTTAATTTTCTCCATAATTAAACTGTACTGAATCCTGAATTTTATATTCGAAAAAATTACAAGTTCCAGTATGTAGATTAATAATACATTACTTGTACGTAGGTAAGTGCAGGTGCATGCATGTCATCT
This sequence comes from Harpalus rubripes, assembly GCA_963082715.1. Classification (NCBI taxonomy): domain Eukaryota; kingdom Metazoa; phylum Arthropoda; class Insecta; order Coleoptera; family Carabidae; genus Harpalus; species Harpalus rubripes. Next base: position 24,556,108 of record OY720464.1, read on the forward strand.
GCGCAAGTCTATTGCAGAGAATTAGGCGGCGCCTGCGCAGTGTACCTTATAAAACTTTCATGAAACTTTAGGTTTGAAACTTTCATTTTTGAAATTTTTTAATTGAAACTTTCAATATAAAGCTTTCAAATGGCACATCATTAGTTTGTAGTGTTGTAGAATTTAAAAATAAAATGTGGTTAGGGCCAAAATTGTATAATATATAAATTTTATTAGAATATTGGGTCAGAATGTACTGAATTACTGAATATTTTTCGTAAACAATGACCGAAAACTTGGGAGTTGTTTGTTTATAGTTTCATCAACTTCACAGCCAGAAAGAAATTTCTCACTTTTGTTATAAATTTGAGTTCTAAATTGGCCGGAGCGTATCTAACAAGTATGGAGCATGGCAAAGTAATAATATAATAATAGTAATAGTACAGTTCTAAGTGTTTAGAATTCAAATATTCCTTAATAATTATAGCATATTCCCAGCGTTGAAAGAAAACATAATCACATAAATTACGATTGTTGAATGGCAGATTGCAATAAACAATTACAGTAATTACTCCCTTTATGCATTTTGACAAAAGCTTCATAATTATCATGCAATTTACACACAAGATGAGTGAATAAGTAGTTTGGTAGTTCCGGGACTTGTCGCAAACCACGGGTGGCTTGAACTCCACAGGAATTAATTAAAACTCGTAAAGCTCGGACGCATAACTTGAAACTGTACGAATATATTAACTGCGACGCAACTGCTGGGCTTTTTTCGCCACATAAGTCATATTTACATTCTTGGAAGAAAGAGGACTTCATAATGAAAAAGAAAAGTATTCGTGCCGAGTACTGCGGCTTCTCTATTAGCAGTTTTTATTTGCAGTTTGCGCCAAAGAACGCAATAAAAAGAATTTAAATCCAATTAGTAGGTCATTTTAGTGGTTTATTTGTTTTTCTAGAAAAATGTACAGATAGGAGAAATAATTAAAGATAAAATTTGCTGGTTTATATTTCTAATTTTTATACATAATTTTGCATTTATTTTTTTTCCTGATCCATCGGTATACTGACTATGTCCTATAGTTTTTCTATTGATTTATTTCTAATTTCACCCACAACTGTGACTGTTTTCTATCATGTTTCACAGCGGCAGATTGTGATCTTTGGGGGCCCTGGGCTAATACTGTTTGGAGGCCCTGAGTTAATACTGTTTGGGGGTTAATTAATTAACCATTTAACCGTCAGTTTGTCAAAAAACATTATAATGTTTTTTTTTAATTCAGCAAGGTGTTTTGCGGTATATTTAGTCAAAAAGAGTAGGAAAATTAGCTTTCATTGCAACAATTATGCATAGAAAATGATATTTTAAAAGCAACTTTAGAGCTATGTGCCTAGAAAGGCTTAGTTTCATACATAAGAACCATCCGACAAATAATTTGGGTCTTGTTTGTAAGAGAATGGCTATTGTATAATTAATACTTATCGAAAATAAATCCTCCTCCATCTACTCAACCCCCCCCCCTCCACCGCTCATCATCCTTAAGGTGCATTCACAAATGAAAATTAGGTTTATGGTTTTTGTTTAGGTTTAAATAAGTCATTCATAAATGCAAGTTTAGTTTAACTCTAATTTAGTTTTGATTGTACTAACATTTATGTAAATGCTTCAAAAACTAGATTAAAATATCGGTATAGCAATACTTAATAGATACCTGTGCGCCTTGAAACTGTCATTCGCTTGGCATTATTGGTTATATTTCAGCAATTTAATACGTTCTTCTCGCATTTGTTTAAAAAGCTAATTCCACCAAGTGAATGCTAAATAAAGATGGGTTTATATATCTATATCGTTTCAGACTCGTTCTCATTGGTGAAGTTTGTGACGTCAAACTAAATCATAAAGCTAGAGATTGCACCTCGCAAAGTTTGGCTTTATGATCAAGTGAATACTAAATAAAGATGGGTGTATATAGGTATCTATATCGTTTCAGACTCGCTCTCATTGGTGAAGTTTGTGACGCCAGACTATATCATAAACCTAAAGTATGGACCTTGCAATGTTTGGCTTTGTGATCTGGATTTAGAGACACTAAATTCTGAAGTGTGAATAGAGTCATTACATAATATGCGGCCAAAGTCTTTAAATCTAAAGTATAAACCATAAATGTAAACCTAATTTTCATTTGTGAATATACCTTTAAACTCAATTGAGCAAATGTAAGATATTCTTGAAAACATTAATACTAAAGAGAATAGTAGTAGTAATAGTGAAGATAACCTGTTGAATTTTATAGTAGGTCTTTCTTTTCTGACTGAAAGCTGTGATGGAATATTCCCGTACATAAACTCGTACATTAACCACTTTTTTTACTATGTGCATTTATTTTTGTTTTGTTCTGTAAAATGACGTTCATCCTTCTTTCAAAAGTTGTACTTTTAATTCAACATATTTTGTATTTATTTGAGACGTATAGTGATAATAAATCTCAACCACATTCTTAACTTCTGAGAAAATACCTAATAACGTTTTTCTTGTTTCAGGTATGTCTTTGATATTGTCAATCCAGGACTACTTCTGTAAGTTATGATTAATGCATTATCGTTTCTATTCCAATAAATTGTTTTCATCATACGCGAATGTCACCAATATGACTTGTTTATCTCTTTTAAGACTTGAGTTTATGTGTTGTAATAGCCACATAAATAAATAAAAAACAGTGCGTATTTAAACTTTAGTACTGTCATATCTATAGCTATTTTAAAATAATAAATACTGATAGTAGCCGTAGGGAAAAATTGTTGTATCTTCTGAGAATTTCAAAATAATTAGTCATTCAAATAAAGTATATTCGCGTAGTATTCATATAACTAATGGAAGAACTATGTAAATGCATCCAAGGAATGTTTATTACGCATTTTATTACTGCACTCATTGAATACGTTTGAATTATAATAATTTGTAACATTGTAACGCCATAATATGGAACGCAAGCTATATAATTCACATTTTCGATAAATTTAGAATCCTTTTATACGAGGGCTAACAAAAAATCTACCTACCCATAAAACAAAAGACGAACCATATAATTTTTTGTTGTCAGATTAGAGTTACATTTTTAAGTTCATACAGTAAATTGCATTGAAATCGTATTATTTATTACAGCTTAGCGTAGAATTTTGGGTTCAAAAATGAGAACGAAAAGAAGGCAGTGGTCCTAAAATTATTCATGAGCGAATGATGACCGTGTATGGGCAAGATGCCCCAAGTTATTTTAAAGAATAATTTTGGTGTACACAGAGTCGATGGGGAAGGGATTCGATATAGGTGATCCAAAATTTAGTCGACCACTTCAAGCATTAACTACAGAACATGTTCAACTAGTTGAAAAATTGGTACATTCAGACTGACGGTTGAAGGTTTATTTATTTATTATCAATCTGAGCTACAGAATGTAATATCCCTATTACAGTGTGTTCAAAAAAATTGCTAACTCGGAGTAGGCTATGTACAAAGAAACGTATGTCAATTAATTAAATGTCAATTTGACATAAGATATTGTCAAAAATGTTTTGTAAAGAAATCAAATGGAAACAAATTAGAAAACGGCGAATGTCTATGTACTGCATCCTTCTGTATTGTCTTTTCTCTTTAAAATTACATTTCAAGATCAATTTTGACAACTTGAGTTTTGAATTGAATAATGATCAGACACACGTTTCTCTCTTCATAGCCTACTTCGAGTTAGGAATTTTTTTGAACACACTGTACAAGTAGCAATGTAATAACAAAATGAATTCAGATAATATTGGTTTTCATAGCACACATATAACAAAATAATTATTTGAAGCATTATAATTCATAGTAACAATATACTGCGTTATTAAATTTCACGAACGAGTCAAAAAAGATGTCAATGTAATGTGGCAGGGTATTCAAATTTTCACATAACATTCTAACTGGTGATTTTAATTCATAGTTAGTACGCGCTATACTGCAATGAAAGGTTCTTTTAATACGATAATTATGTCTACGAACAATATTGGTATTTTCGCAAGTATAACTGGATCATTCACGATGCAATGCAAAATCTTATACAAAAATAGAGATGACTGAATTTTTCTCTGCTTATTGAGTGACACTATATTAATTTCTGCAAGTAAGATGTTGCAGTCAGTTTCAAATCTGGGATACCGTCTATGAAGTTTGTAATAACAAAATTTCACAAATTTTCGTTGAACATTCTCAAGTATACATTGGTATTTATTATAGATTGGATTCCAAACTTGCAGACAATATTCCAGTTTTGTTCTCACAAAAGAGAAATATAGTTTCTTCAAAGTAGAAATATTAGTGAAGAACTGAGTACTTCGGATTATAAAACCCAGACTTCTGTATGATGATTTGACACTATGAATTATGTGAGTGGCAAAGTTTAGTTTAGGTTTCTGTTATTGCCAAGGAACTGTCTTTATTTGAAACCAGTATTTGGATAATTTTACATGATGATTTGGATAAGAAGAAGGTGTCTTGGAGACATTATCAGGGACCGCGGTTTTACAAAACTACGCCCATATACCTATCTACCTTATAGCTTCGATTTAACACTTAGTGACTTCTTTTTATTTAAAAATATGAAAAAAAATCTTAGGGGAAGAAGATTTGAATCAGACGAGAAGTTAGGTACGCTGTTGACAGATATTTTTTGATGAAATAGGACAGTTGAAGAATTGTTTGGAAAAGTGTGTTAGTGTTGAAGGAAGTTATGTTGAAAAATAAAGTATTGTTCAAGTTCAATGTGTCTTCTTTCATAGCTAGGTAGATTTCTTTATAAATTGCCCTCATATTTATAAAAAATATTTTATCAAACTAGATAATAATTTTTTTTGGGAGTAATAATCATATTTAAATTTGAATTGGACTTCCTTAAAATGTGATTTTTTTATAACTTTCAATTAAAAAAATCTGATGTGGCCAGCACATTACCTTCCGTCAGTTCTATGTATTTTGCACAAATTTCATACAGAAAGTTCCTTGCTAAATATTATATTTCTTGTACTTTACCTTCCGGCAGTTGCTTGTATTTTATGCAAATTCCATACAGAAAATTTATAGCAAAAGATCCTATATTTCCAGTAAAATTATAAGACACACACTATGTCAATTTCACTTGACACTGACATCTTTCAATAAAAATTTTCTTAATATAGTAGCTGTTTTCATAGCTATGGCTACTTTATGAAATTTAATTTCTTTATAATTTTTTAACTCTATATCCATTTAATATTAAGTATAAAATGCAGTCTAATCGTATAGAGAATAAAATATTCTTTAATATTTATAATAACATTAAATGTGAAAAAATGATATTTAACATAGTTTTTTCAAGAAAAACTGTTAAAATCTTCAAATGAGGGTACTTCCGGTTCTCCAATTCTAACCAAAATCTAATCAGCTCTTCACATGGATGTAACGAAGAGAAATACGAAAGAATTATAACTTTTAGAATTGTAGTATGGCAGTTATCGTAGACGAAAATTTTGTTACACACACACACGCACACACACACACACAGACACACATACATACACACACACACACACACACACACACACACACACACACACACACACACACACACACACACACACATACAGACATCATCGTAAAAATAGTAAAATCGTATTCTAGGGACCCTAAAACGTGCTTATTCATTAAAAACTCACCACCGAATTTTTTGACCAAAGACAATACCTTCCTTACCTAAAGGTGACGGAAGGTAAAAAAACAAGGAGCAAGATTTTTGAAAATTTACCATCAAAAAAAGAAATGTATATCAACTAAGTATGGATGTAGTTCTATAAAATATCGCCTCACCTAAGTTTCAGAATCAAACCAAAGCCATCATGGATGAAAAGTGTTAATAAAACCAAACATTACTATTAAATATTTTATGACGAAATGCTGTTAGTTTCAAAGTACTCTACTAAAACAAATATATTATTTGTAAACCAATCTGTACGGCTATAAAACGTTTAAACACACAAGGAAGTTCTAAATTAATTTATACTTCCACTCCTTCATAGCAACGTCGTTGAACTTCTGTACAGCAATAGCAATAGAAATAGAAGAATCAGAACTTTTCGCTAATACTAGTCGCACAGGTTAGTTAGGCACTACCCACATATAGATTCTGCTGCGATACTTCGTTAGACTTTGGTTTTTCATCTTCCTCGTAATAATCATTGATCGTTTAATGTTCATTAGATTGAATTTTAATGCGCATGTAATCCTGACTTGAAATTTAAATCCATTACGATTTATCTTTTTAAAGATATTGCGTTAATTGCTCTAAAATACGTGGACATGGCTTAACCACAGATTCCTGGGCATAAAATAAGACGATTTAACTAAACTCAGCTACATATGTGAGCCGTTTAACCAGTATTTATTTCAAAGGGTTATTGAAACATGACTTTAAAAACAGAACGCTTTATCCGATATGAACGAAATTTGGTATGATAATCCATATGGGTATAGGCAAGATGATATTTGTGATTATTAGTGAACCACAAACTTAGGTGTCAAGACCATGATTAGTTCGTAAATTTTTTAATGGCATTGTCAATACATAAAGTTTTTGTTTCTCAGAAAAATAAAGTCTATAGTAAACTTTTCTGTCTCTGCGAAAGTTCTACAATCTGTAACGATTTAAATAAAAATAAATAAAATAAATAAATATATCATCATGGCATATCACCCATTGCTGGGTGTGCCAATCTGCTTTGTACGCAGGCGTCACCTCACGGGCACTCATTGCTGGCGTGGAGAGTGCACTACAGAGGTCATTTTTGTGCCATTTAAAATTACGATTTAGACAGAAAAAATAAAATATGAGTGACTACACCGTACAATTTTTAAAATAAACTTAACTGATTAGTCTGTCCAAATGTCAAACAAGTATAGTCGCCGTTAAATAAGTATAGACTGATGCTCAACTTCTCCCTTCTCCGCACTCTACCCTTTCCCGGCGCTATTACTTATTCTTTATAAATTAGCATTCTCAACATTTCCGCTGAATTGGCAATAGTGTAGAAATCTCCAGTCCATACTTATTTGACGGCAACTATATTTTTTAATGACAACATTTGTTTATGAGTTGTCAATCTTCTCAAGTTATCATAATAATGGCAGTAAAATATGATTATAGTATTATTCACGAAAGATGACTACTCAAGGTCATTTATGAGCCGTCTGGTATTATAATATTACTTGTAGATAACTTCACTGCATTTCGTACCCATAGGCGTGCACCGCGAAATATTTATTGATACATTTTAAGTGAAAACATAAATGTTATTTATTTGAAAATTTGTTTCTTTTTAAATAATGCTTTTCTCATAGTTTTATCATTTTCACCTATGTTTTTACATAAAACAAAATTATAGACTAGTCGTAAACCACAGGATAATAATTTGATTTAAAAGTGAAAGTCACTGCATAAACATTAGTACAGAGGGCAGTGTAGTAGATAATTACATGTCTGTAAGTCTGAGACATACGTTCCTATTAATTTGAGTGTGTTAGAAAGTAATGCCACCACATCATATAAAGTAAATAGACATAGGCCAAATAATCTCTCTCTTTGAGCATTCTTTCTTCGAACAAATGACCTTGAATAGTCGAACAAATAAATAAGAGTAATAGTTTCAGGATATTGCGAAGGAAATTTTTGACAATCTATAAACAATAATAATTGTTACTGTCTTTAATAAGTTATTTATTTATATCTAATGCTAACATCAAGTTGTTCTTCACTGCTGTTATAATCCATTCCCGGTAGCGAGAGAATTTGGAACTAATTCTTGAACTGAGACAAGCCATTCTATTGATCAAAACAATAATTTTGGAGTCGACCCCATAGACTAGTTTGTCTCTGCTCAAGAATTCTCTCGCTATCGTGAATGGAGTACAACAGTTCATAGTTTTATCTCATATTTCTAGTTATTTGATATTTCTTTGTTTTTTATATTTTTTGTTATTTATTTCATTGTATTAATTTTATATTCAGTGGTGTTATAGTTTGTTCATTATTTTTCAAGTATTTGTTTTTGGTACTTACTTGGTAGTGATATTTTGTATTAGTTTGTATTAGGTGTGTACTCGTATTTTGAAAATAATCAATATGACGACATCCGTTTGTGTTGCAGGTAGTTTTCATTTACGTTCGTGGGTATTTTTTATATTTTCATTTTCAATTCTTTGTTTCATATTTTATTCAATGTTTTCAGTTATTTGTTAAAATTCATTGTAATTTTCTTTATTATTATCTGTTAACAAAGATTATGTCCAACGTTTTTTTTAATGTGGAAAATATTAGCCGGTTAATAGTAGTGACTAGGGCTGTGCAATCTTAGAAATTTGAAATCTATTTTCGATCTTTTGCTAAAATCGATTTGTTGCGATTGATCGTTTTGATCGATCAATAGCAAAAAATCGATATTTTTAATAAATAAATATATCATCATGGCTTATCCATTGCTGGGTGTGCCAATCTGCTTTGTACACAGATATCGGTCATGATGAAATATTTGTACCGTCCGGGCGCTTATCGCACGGGCACTCTTTGCTGGCGTGGAGAGCGCACCACAAGGGTCGATGTTGTGCCATTTAAAATTCAAAATATTTGGCGTTGGTCGGAATCGAACCAGGTTCTCCAGATTCGCGACCTGACACTCAGGCACGCGGCCACGATAAGAAATCGAAATACTATATCAAAAAATGGATTATCAAAAATCGATTTTAATAAAGAATCAAAACATCGATTTTATTAATAGATCAAAAATCGATTTTAATTAAAAAATCGTAAGATCGATTTTATTTAAAGACATCAAATTACGAAAATATTGACGAATAACATCTAACGCGTGTGAAACGCCAAATGCTGGTGAGATTTTTTCATCTATCTTGGAATAAGTATTTAAAAAAACGATTTTTTAAAATCTAGAATATCAATATCTTTTAGAAATTCGATTTTAAGTTCTGATAAATGTTTTTTTAATTGATTGATCTTTTTGTAAAAATTTGATTTTTCAATTTATCAGTCTATTTGAAAAAAATCGATTTTTCAGATAATTGATCTTTTCGATAATTTAATTTTTTCGATTGATCGATCTTTTAAAAATAAAAGATGATATTATGCAGAATTTTGAGTGGGTCAATTATATTTCTTCATTTCGCAAAACTTATATCTGTTGGAGTATACAACATCGAAGCCCATGTTCGACATTAAGTATTAACTATCGTGCTTGTTGGCAATATACATGTATCATCTACTGATCTGGCTCGTTAATTATAAAGTATTTGCATTTTTAATTAATCCTTATAGCAATAAATATAACGTGACGCCGTGGAAAAGGACTGAGAAGAATCGAACGACTTTTAGCCTTTATGATCGAGTTAATTAATTGGGTAATTAACAACTTTAGTACAGCGCTTGTAACAAAATTAATTGCATAAAAATTGGATCGTGCTTCTGAATTTCAAATTATGTTGACTAGGAAAATACGAAGCCTGTAAAATTGTAACACATTCTGTTTTATTACAACAAATTTTCTTAATGCGTATGCGCTGTTGTTCCGCAGAAAGTTTCTTTAATTTATGTTCTTTAAAGGTGCATTCACAAATGAAAATTAGGTTTATTGTTTTTGTTTAGGTTTAAGTAAGTCATTCACAAATGTAAGTTTAAATTACCTGAAAATTAATTTTGATATGTACAGACATCTGTGTAAATGCTTCAAATACAAGATTAAAATATCGGTAGAGCAGTATTCAAAAAGATACCTGTGCGCCCTGAAACTGTCATTCGGTTTGCATTATTGGTTATATTACAGCAATTAAGTTATGGCAGTCTCCATGTTCCTCTCGAATTTGTTTAAAAAGCCGAATCCACCAAGTGGATACTAAATAAACATGGTTGTATATATGTATATCATTTCAGACTCGTTCTCATTGGTGAAGTTTGTGACGTCAAACTAAATCATAAACCTAGAGATTGGACCTCGCAAAAGCCGTGTTCCTTCGGGTTGTGATTCGTAATCTAAATGATAAAAGTGATCATGATCAAGAAGAATAATGTTTTAACGTTTCCTATCCGTTATCCCCACCTTCTCATTTTGTGATCACTAGACAACCTTCCCCCTTCCCTTCTGAATCAATCATTTTGAGTAATTCACACGGATTCAGTTCACAGAAAATTTAAAAATGTATATTCGAGCGTAGAAATTTATTAATGTGGAGCTTGTGGCATGGTGGGAAATATGATTTTCCTACAAAAGTATGTAATGACAGTAGAATATTTATAAAATAAAATAGGTTAGTTTGCATGTGTCTGCATATGCCACTTGGCGTAATACGGTGTTTTTATTGTTTTCTTGATATAATTTTTAGATTATGATTCAAAAGGATCACGATTAGACCAATCAGGATTCACAAAATCACAATCACAGCCCAAAGGAACACGGCTAAATTTTGGCTTTATGATCAAGTGAATACTAAATAAAGATAGGTGTATATAGGTATCTATCATAAACCCAAAATTTGGACCTTGCAATGTTTAGCTTTATGGTTTGGATTTAGAGACCCTAAATTTTGATTGGAGTCATTAAATAATATGGGGCCAAAGTCTTTAAATCTAAAGTATAAACCACAAATCTAAACCTAATTTTCATTTGTGAATGCACCTTTAAACTACCAAAATACAACTTTATAGCACCACATACGTTCAAAATGATGCAGCGTACAATTCGTTCAACAATAGATCGTGTATTTGTGTGCGAAGAAGGATTTTACTGCACGATCGCAGAACTGATACTGCAGTTGCAGTGAATTGCCCATTACTTCTTCGAATTCTCAAATTAAGATAAAATCTTTCAGCCAAAATATTACGATTGAAATCTTCAGTTTCCTTTTTCACATGGTTTGAGAATGTCAACAATTTTATCCTTCAATGTTTATCAGAGCCATTTAATAAATATTTAAAAATATCGAAGGCTTCCATGAAACAGTCACATCTTTGTAAAAATCGCAAAAACATAAAAATTCTTCCGTCTGTTGAATATCCTTGTATGATCGTAGGCATTTTAAATTGCTCTTTAATTTTTTCCATTTTCTTGTTTCATCCGAGTATCTGACATGTTTATTCTCTGTCCAATTGTTTATTTGATCGTTGTTCGTCCACGTTTCAATTCTTCGTCGTGGTCAGTGAAGTCCATTATCTTTCCGTTTAAGAACGAAACCGATACGTGAAGTAATTTTTACCGAAGTGGAAGGAAACTTCTTGAAATGATGTTCGATTATTTGTCCGAGAAAAATGAAATGAAACAATTTTAAGACGGCAGAATTGGGAGATTTTAAAAATTACATTTCATGTAATACTGTTTCTGATTTGCCACAAGGCTTCCAGGCGGTTACCAACGCAATAGCTAACCGTGTTCATCTTGGCTTGACTTTAGATTATAGATTTATTTTATACAGGATGTTAATTAAAAAGCGGATCATAGGTATTTTACATGGGAAATCAATATTTCCATGCGCTAAAATTTCCAATAAATTTTAGACAAAAAACGTGTAAAATTAAATCTGGTTAGTGATTTAGGCATAGAATTTAATTATCCACAACCTTTATTTGAAACACCTAGCGTCCAGAGACATTCAGGTTAGAATATAATTCATGAGTCACGTGACATGTTTTCCGCCAATCAACATTCAGAATCTCCCTAGTTACATGTCTATCACAGCGATGATAATAAACAAAGAAATTATCACCTTATTTTGGTTACTAAGGGATTTGTTTTCTTTATTTAACATTGACAGTTAATTTTGAGTATAAAAATGTGTGATAATCGTTGGGTTGATATCAACAATGATGAAAATAGTAAGACAGTTGTCAAATTAACCATGTTGTAATACAGTAGGCATTTTCGAAAATTCTATCGGTGAACTGTTACCGGTATATGTCGGTAAACAGCTGTTTACCAGGTTACAGCTACTGGAATGCGCGCGCTTCGCTTGGTATCACTAACTTTTCTAAGGTTATATTCTTCATTTATCGCATTTACCGGCTGAATTACTCGATCCACAGATCATGGATCCGGTAGATGGATGTGGTAGATATGGTACAATTTTCGAACACGGTAACTATTAACCACTTGTGTTTTCGAACGCAATCGGTAGATGCGGTATCTACCGGTAGAATTCTCGTAAATGCCTAATATATTAAGTTAGGTTAGCAGCACACAAATGTGTCACAAAAATTCATTATATTCTCTCATTAAATATAAGCTCGGGATATAATTAATAATAGAAGATATTGCTCGTGAAACCGAAGCAGTATATCTGCAAATCGGTTTCACTCGAGAATATCATCGATGATAATCATATCACTTGTTATATTACGTATGATTATAAAATTCATGATTAATTCAGCTAATAGCATTTCAGAATTTTACTTAGATACCATGTATTGATAAGCGAATATACCCTTGACGACGTGCTATAACCGTTTTTGTATATTTGCTGGGTCCCATATGTAATATCGTCACAGTAACATTTTGTTTTATTTCTCAACAAACGTCAAAAATTTTATTTTATTTTTGTCATCAAATGTATTCATTGTATAATCCAACGAATACTACTTGTGTGTTCAGTATTATTAGAATATATTGTGTTGATATCCTCAACGTATTATTTTAGAATACCACTCGTCCTTCGGAGTCGTGATATTCCAAAATAATGTTTCGCGGCAACACAATATATTCAATAATACCTGAACACGTGTGGTATAAAATAAATAAATATATCATCACAGCTTATTACCCATTGCTGGGTGTGCCAATCTATTTGGACACAGATATCGGTAATGATGACATACTCACGGGCACTCATTGCTGGCGAGGAGAGTGCACCACAGGGGTTAATTTTGTGCCATTTAAAATCGGAATCGAACCCGGTTCCTCAGATTTGCAACCTGATCTTTCTATATAATAAAAAAAAAATTATTTTAAAAATTTATCCCACATTGCTCTCTTGTTAATTTTTCCGTTATAATTTTCTAAGGAATAAATTTTCAGAATATGAAACAAACACACACCTTTTATACGCTACCTGATATATTCCAAATTAATTTTATTTTTTCGCGATCGTCGAGAAACTGAGCTGTTTCTTATCACTTTTTAGACCGGAAAATTCCTCTTTACTGAACTAGAAAATAAATTAGAAAACTGCAAATGGTAATATCCTGTATCCTTCTTTATTATCTTTTCTCTTTAAAATTACATTTCAGGATCAATTTTGACAATTTGATTTTTGAATTGAATAATGATCAGACATCCATTTCTCTGTTCATAGCCTACTAATATTACCTCATTTTAATTATTGTACTACAATATTATATATGTGTAATGCAGGAGATCTTAGCAAATTACAGAAACTACAGAATAAAACTATGAGGATTATATTAAACTGTAATAAATATACCAATGTAAAATTGATGTTAACTACATTAGGATGGCTAGATGTGAGAGCATATGTTACATTAAACACGTTGATTTTCATTTTTAAAATTAAAAATAATTTGTTACCTGCTTATCTAAAAAAATTTGTGAAACTCTGTTCAAATGTTCATAGTTACATCACAAGACAAAAAAATAATTTTTATGTAACAAAAAGAAACAAAACCTCCACAGCCAATACTGTTTTTCATAAGGGCTTTATAGAATTTAATAAATTGTCAGAAGAAGTAAAGAATTTAACTAGCTTGTGCAAATTTAAATCTGAATTAAGAAATATGTTGAAAGAAAATATCTAGGAGTATAACCTACTATTACTTTATTATCTGTTATATTTTTGTATGCAGTTTAGCCAGTTGGCTCTTAATAAAGATTATTATTTATTATTACTCCGAGTTAGGATTTTTTTGAACACACTTTATTAATTCATAGAAATATATGTTTTTGTCAGTTTTTTTACACATTTAGGGATCTGTTCGACTTACAGTTTTGACTACAATACGGTCATTATAGTGATATCGAATAACTAAAATTTTAATTTTCATTTCACTAAATAATATTTGAATCCTTGGTGAGCAGTTATTTTCATCGGCTATTCTTATTGATTTCGTCTTAGGGTACAGGTGCTCGTCCTCTTCGTCTATTTTCGTCGAGATTTGGTTCTTGGCTTTATACCTGCAATTACGAAGCTTATGAGCTTTGACTAAGCACATGACGTGACTAGGGGACGAAAGCAGACGTGACGTAGTGATCTGTAGATCGTACTATGCAAGCTGCTTGCGACAGCTGGTGCTGGAAACTACTGTTGTCATGTCAGGGTTAGATGTATTGAACTCTCCTGAACTTCCAAGGGGAGGATGTTTAGAAATGTTAGCAGGATGTTTTCAAAAAGAAAATTGAGGATTGCGCACGAACGAGTGATAAATTATTTGTAAAAAACGGATGAATTAAAGTGAATGAAAAAATAAATAACATATGAAACAAAAGTTGCGGCCCCATTTTTTTAAAGGTATTTTTAATATGACGAAACCTAAATTGTAAATGGTAGTTAATACATATTCACTTCGCGGATAAAGGGCCACTTATTCAGAGCCGTAACTAGGGTTTTGAGCGCCTGTGGCAAAATTTTTATTTGCGCCCCTGCATATGAAGAAAATAAAAACAAAATAAACTTCTGATCGCGAGTTACTAACAACTTAAACTTACATGAACATTTTCTAAAATTTAAAACATCTGTAAATCGGCTTAGTTCTCATATTTTCATCTAAAATTTTGACAGGATTAAAGATAAACAATATTACGTATTTAATATATATAATAATACGTATTTAATACGTGTCGAAATTACAGATGAAATGATCAAAACCGATTTTAGAGGAATTTCATATAAGTTTAAGTTATTAGCAACCGCTCATCAGCAAAATCGTCTATACTCTGTTCCATTCAAGCCATTCAGCATATGGCGCTCGCATCAGCACCCGTTTTAAGTAGTCGAAATTACATTGGGTAAACTTGTTTCTTGTCTCCAATTTCAACCAATCAGGTAGTTCAGAACAATGCGCAATTTTCTATTATACTGAATGATTTAAATGGAACAAGATATATAGTAAGTATTAAATACCTAATATTGTTTATTTATTTTTTTTATTTAAATTTCTATCATAAATTGTTAGCCTATTTTTTAACATAACTCTTTGAGAGTTCATCCTACGCATAAAATGTAAAAACCCTTTTATGTACAGAAAATTATGAGCTTTAATTTTGTATTCTTGTAAAATTAGGGCCACTGTTTTCAAGAAAAGGGCCAAATCTCATTTTTGCACCTTTGAACCAAGATGGCGGCAAATTCAATAAACACCTTGCCGACTGGCCTATCTGCAGATAATTATTAGCTAAATTTAGAAAATTTTGCGCCCCTAAGAATTCTGCGCCCGTGGCGTGCGCCACCTTTGCCACGCCCTAGTTACGGCACTGCACTTATTTCATTAGCATGCAATTTGGTGAGCAAATTTCGCATAAGACGTTGGATAGTGAATTGGTGAATATATTAATTTCGGGGCCCAAAAATTTTAAAATTATTTTCAATTAGAAAGAGGGAAGTATTTTTCATTATTCATGACTTTATTGGTTGAGATATGCCAACACTAAAAGCTCTGCAACACCTTTGTATTCTTTTTAGTTACGCAACCAAATAGTTGCGAATTTTTGTGCTTTTCGGTAATTTAAGTTATTTTTAGCTACAATGGGGTCCTGCACTCTGACTTTTTTATTATTTTAAATGAATGTTCTTTTATATTTGAAGCAATTAGTATTAAAAAGTATAATTGTTTTTAGTTTAACTCCATTTGATTTTTAATGACAACATGACGTCACGACGACACCTATAACTACTAGATAACACATAGCTGACTTGTCCGCCATATTGGTGCCAAAATGAAAGCAGTAAATTATGAAATAAAAGTGCATTTCTTTAAGTTTATGTAAAAAATATTTTTCATACTTAAATATTTATTTATTATCATTTTTTTATTTATTTACACGCTTTTTGATACATTATTGTATTATAAGCGGTGAAATTATATGGGGATGAGACAGTTTTTTCTTCAACTATTTTATATCATTACAATTTTTATGCGCCGGTGATGAAGATGAGATAATGAAAGACACACACAACACTCGACACAACAACCATGGCTTATCCGGGATTCGAACCCAGGACCCTTGGAGTGTGAACCGACAACGCTACCGCTACTCCACGTGGGTCGGCTCATTCTTAAATATAAATTCCATATTTGCCATATTATAATTATTTAGAATAATAAAACAAGAAAAAATACGGTTTGTTAAGATTTTTGAGGTTAGAGAAAAATATACGTATAGCAAAAGTACATGCGAAAATTATAACCATTTCTCAAATGATTTGCACAATTTGGAGCAGAAAAACTCGTCATTATGGATAATTTCTATGAATAATAATAGTGTAACACTGATATTGAATGATTTAAGTGGCTCCAAAATGGCAGACGAATCAGCTGTAATTTATCTAGTAGATATAGCGACACCTATTGCTATATCTTTCTCTCGCAGTAGCTCTATAGTAGGCAGCCAAAGAAAGGTAGCATCGTAGCATTAATGTGACGTCACAGTGATACTGATAACAAACCTCAAATATCTCGCAAAGTAATGATTAAAAAATTGTTTTTTTCATCTTAATCGGTATTTATTGAGTAATGCTTTAAGTATAAAGTGTACAATTTATTATTTTTTGTTATGGTGCAGGACCCCAGTTCTATTCACAGTCATGTATGATACTCAGAATCTAATTTTTTAAATCCTAGAAAATGTTCTAATAGTGTTTTTCGAAGCCTTTACGAAACTAAGAGCATGTGCAGCAGTCAAAATCGGAGACCACCCACCTACTTCGCAAATTTAGTTCGATGTACCTATTGTATTAACATATTTATAGGTCAGTTCTGAACAAATCTGTCTTACAGACCTACCTACTAACAAAAAGGCATCTGTTTTTGTTGATTAATATAAAATTATACATAAACGTGGCAGCTTACGTTGTGATTTATTCATTATTTACAGATTTACAGATCTGTAAGACTTACAGATTAGTTCAGAATAGGGGCAGAATTTTATCCCTATAAATGTTTACAATATCTCATTTAGGCATTTCTCCAATAACTGGTACGTACGTACCTTTTCTTAAATTTATCTTGTACGGCATTATGAACATAAAACTTAAAAACTACAAAATATTTAGGATTTAAATGGAGTAAAGTGACCCCTGTGCTGCACTCTCTACGCCAGCAATGAATGCCCATGAGGTGATGCCAGGTAAAAGCTCACACGGTGAAAATATAACCATCATTACCGATATCTTTGTACAAAGCAGATTGGCACATCCAGCAATGGGTAATATGCCGTGATGATTCAATTTTTTTTAACACAAGCGATGAATATTTTGCCGGAAATTTTTGTTTACATATTATATTAGTTTTCATAAAAGATACCTTGTTTCCCAGCATTTAGTTGGAGGAAATGGAAGAAGATATGTTTGCAGAATGCGGGTAAATTCTTGAAATCCTTGCAACATTCCGAATTTTTGTTGATTCCCTTGTGTTTAAAACCTCGTTCAGATTGAGCGAGCAACCTAATTAGTATTAGTTCTTCTTGTGAGTTCAAATATTGTTTATTTCTTCCGTGAAACAAATGACGCGACAACAAAATCTCCAAAACAAAAACTTGCAATTACAAATGGGTACACGAGGCAAAACAACCAACAATCAGCATGTCGGTTGGAGCTGACTTCTTCTGACGTCATTAGTTGTCGTCGAATTCGACTTTTGTCATCGGTGTTCTTACCACTTTTTCCTACTAAGAATTCAAAGTAGCAAAGCGATACCAGGAAAGAATCGAAATGCCGTATAAGGACAATTATATGCAATTAAAGTAATTAATTAAAAGGAATTTTATCTGTTTTGTTAAGTCGAAATATGCGGGATATTTTGAAACGTCGTGGTAGGCGCGCGATTCAGACAGGACCTTTATCGAAACAAAGAAGATGAAGCAAAAATATTTCGAAATATTTCTAGTATTCTATTATCTATTGTGTAAACTTAATGGTATATTATTTGCACTACTATTTAAGTCTGAAAATGTGTATTGTGGAATGAAATGAAAACCATCTAACTTTCCAAATAATTATAAAATAATGTATTACATTCAGTCATTATCGATAACACATACAATACAGAAAGGGCGAAAATAGCAGTGGACAAAACTATTTCATTCGTGGGGAAGCTCTCTCCACGACAGCTTTAAGTGCCCGTAAAGTGACGTCCTTTACGATAGATATACAGGCTGAGTATTTGCAATAACCGTCCTCGATATCTCCCTTGTCGTTAGAAATAGAGCATAAATTTATTAACATAATTTATTCGTCTACTCAAGGAATATAACCTAAAATTATTTTCACATATACAGGGTGTTGCATTACGGCTCGGCGAGAATTGTTTCTCTTTTTTTAAATGGAACACCCTATATATTTTCATATATTTTGAATTGTATTTTATTCACCTATACGCACATATATATTTTTTTTTTCTTCGGCGTTGTCAAGTTATTTCGTTTTTTCTCTAAAAATGACCTTTAATACACGCATTGCTTTAGGAAGGCGTACTAAACAACTATAACAATACTTTATGTTCTCATATAATTTAAAAAAAATATAATTATAGGTACAGCGTGTTCAATAAAGCGAATTAAATTTACTCAATTTCAAATGACTATAACTCGTCACTTTCAAATGGAATACCCTATATTTTATTATGTAATTGGGTTTTTTTTTTTTTTTTGTTATATTTCTATGTTATTAAGGGTATCCTATGCCTAAAAGCAATAATTTCGGAGTTATTCATCATTTTTGTCTAAATTTATTTAAATTAAATCTAGTATACTATGGAATTGTGATTTTATTAAGAATAATCGACAGTAGTTTGCATTAACCAATAAATAAAATTTTTTATTATTAATATTAGTGCGATTGGGCATTAATAGTTCTTCTTGCGAAAAATTCATTTAAATAAATTATTATTACCTAATTATATGAATAAATTATTATTATTATTATTATATTATTATTATACAAGTATTGCAAAAATATACTGACAAATTTCCAGACATCAAAATAAAAGAAAAATAAATAAGACATAATTAAGATGCATATCAGCAAGTTCTCTAATTAAATAATTATTTTCCATTTACTATACAAATTGTGAATTAATGATCAACAAAATTAATGTTGCGGTACTGCTGTTGATTTTACCAAATACTACCAACTGTTTGACAATTTTCAACAATTGTTTTTCGGTTGCAACTAGATCATAAAATAATTTTCTTTAGAAATCTGCTAAAACCGATCATTTGAGGATATGGGTTTACTGACAAGAAGTGACTGCTTTGATATTCCCAACATCTCTAGAAGTTTATCGTTATGTTTTTGAAACACTATCACCTGTGCTCATTGGTTCTCATCGCAGTTGTCGGCTGCCGTTACCCAAAGTTGTCTAATGTAATTTAGGAGTTGCCAGTTGATAGGAAACCGGCAACCACATCAACCAAAGTTAAACAATAGTCAACTAGTTGCCTTTTAAAATAAAATATACACTGACCGGCACGAAAAACGGGCGATTTTTTTTTATTATAAAAAAATGTTGTTACTGCTTTATTATTTTGCAATATCATTACATATTTTTATTATGGGTTTACAGACGACCATTTGGTATTATTAAATGAAAGATTAAAATAGCTAATAATTGTGTATTTGGAAACAATAAAAATTAAGTCCACATGGGACAACAAACAATAATGGGAAAAACTTAACAAAAACATAAATGAACGTTAAAAATAAAATCTAATAACGCGTATTGCCTCCGCGGGCAATAAATGAAACCAATATAAACCTACTAATACATTTTGTTAATTTCGTGGTTTCGTTATGACAAGTTAAGAATAGGAATATTGGAGTTAATTAGTGGTGTTTTTAGGAGTTGATGATTGATGTGATGTCGAGGAAGTTGAGTTGACATCTATCAATAACAACATTTTATAGAAAGTACTGTTATTAGCATTTTTGTTACAAAAAAATGGCCCGTTTTTCGTGCCGGTCAGTGTATATCAAAGTGAAACGCGGCCAATATAAGTAAATATCTGAATATTTATGGAAAATATGATATTTTGTGGATTATAATAGCACTTACTACACACATACTAATCTGAAGAATTTTTTTCAGTTATATCCGATATTTCAGCTACATAAATATATCGTTCTGTTTGTAGATTTAAGTTGACTATAATTAATTTTTGCAACTTTGGTTCAGGAAACCTAAGTTGCTTCAACCAAGGTTGCCAGATTCCATCAACCAAAGTTGATTAATGTAATTCCCTATAACCAGAAGTCACAGAGGAGGATGACAGTTAAGCATAAAAGCATCAGTGGTAATATATTTTTGACAGAATTGTTACGACAATATAAAAAATAATATCGTTTTGACAGATACTCTTTTATAAAATGTACAATTACAAGATAAAAATAATTCTGAGAATTGCCCCTGTTAAAATATACAACAGTGCCCCATTTGTTTAAAATATGTGAAAAGTGCAAAAAGCAACATTTTCCACTAAAATAAAAGCTAGCCAACGTTATAAAGTGCAGCAAAAGAGAATTTTTCTCCAGCATATGGCGTACACAAACTGGAGCAAAACATAGAACATATCACGAATTTAACGTCCGTTGCACACAGATGTGTCAGCGCATTTTTTGTATTTTGTATTTTACATCCGCTTAAACTGTTGGAACATTGCGCACGTGCATTCAATGATCATAAACATGTAGTTTTTTCGAAACTGAGAACATGTGTCTGTGACTGCCGTTTTGTAATATTTTATTTTTTGCAACCCCTTTTGATTATGATTTACTGTCGATTTTAAATTGGATTGCAATTTATTTTATTGCCAATATATTTGCAAGAAAGGAAAGTTTATGAAAATTGATATGAAATGTTCCATAATAAAACTAGTAATCAACGGGATAGATGAAATTTATAGTGGAATTTAACGGTTTGTGACATTCTCCGTTCTGTGGATTTTATTGGACCAGTTCGGAGAATTTTGTCTCGTTGTTATGATTCATTGGAAGTTCTTTTTACATGGACATGGAACTAATTTTGTTATGTATACTTGTTTTTCAATGCGGAAATCATTTGTTTCGTTTAAGGAAAAACAAGATTAATAATAGTGTTTTACATGGGATTATCACAATATAAAAAGTAATATTACACTTCTTTCAAATTATGTACATCAATAAAGAAATCTAGAATAAATATCCTTAGGCATAATGAATCGATTCACAATTTGCAAGGTTTGTCTTTAAGTTGACATTAAATTCGACATTTGTAAAGAACTTTAGAACAAAACATGCTAAAAATGGGGTCCGGTATTAAAAAAGTTGCATATATTTTGTCTTATTATGAAAATTTTAAATGATTTTGTACCAAAATATTTTAAGATATAAAAACTTTTCATTCATAATTTTAATAAAAACATTGACGACGTCACAACTTTACTACCAAGCAAAAAGAATATAATTATATATTTATATGAAAACTTGTGACAATAAAATACATATATTTACATATAGTTGTTTGGTTCATGAAAATGTATAAAACACATCATTTTTATTAAAACAAAACATATTTATTAAAAATCTTTAAAACAAGAGATTTTTTCTTTGATAAGGTACAACTATAGTTTTCTAAGTTAACTAATCAATTTTTGGCAGATTATGACTATTCACACTGCTAACACGTAAATTAATAACATTTACAGATGTAAACAACTTTAGACAGTAGGCGAAGTAAAATTGAAGGTATGTAGTTACATTGGCTGGTAGCACGAGCGTGGTTTTAACACCCGTTTTTAACTAAAACCATGTTATCGACATGGCACATACTTCAGGGTTATTAACAAAATCAGTGTATTGGCAACCAAATTCAATAAATTTTACTTCATTATTTTAAATTGTTTATACTACAAAGAAGGCAAGACAAAAATCTTATTGAACACTTTTAAAGAATGCCGTCAAATTTATTAAATATGGCTGTCAGTACATTTTCGGCTTATTCGGTACATTGGCAACATTTATTTTGTTAATAATTCTGAAGTACGTGCCAAGTTGTTAGTTTGGGTTTAGTTGAAACCGGTGTTAGAACCACGCTCGTGCTACCAGTCTTTATGTTCAGGATTTAAACATATATATATATATATATATATATATATATATATATATATATATATATATATATATATATATATATATATATATATATATATATATATATATATATTTCAAGATCTATACACATCTGGAAAGCATAACAAACGCTAAAACTCATCATTTTATTCAATCTTTCAGAAAAAATAAATAAAAATGAGTACCGGAGCCCATTGCAAGTTATTATAATATAACCAAATTCGAAATCGACACACTTTGATACATAAAAAATTACTTATTAAATAAATTTATATTATAATTTATTTTAATTATTGTAATCTCAATACTTGTCATTGTTGTAATCATTTAGTAAATAGGAATCTAAATGCTGGATTACCTTTTATTATGAACTATGTTTTGATTATCGTAATCAATACTGTCATTGTTGTAATTATAAATAGAAAATAGTTAAATACTATTTTAATTATAATAATAACTCGTGGTGAATATGATAACCTTCAATAGTATATTAAAGAAAGTCTTAAAGACACATTCATTAAAGCGCATAATTAACCTGATTGTGAAAACGAGCAAAAATTATTAATTTTACTTACCTGTAAATATTTTTTTTTCATTTTATAATAAAACATATTTTTATTCTGGCAACAATTATTGTATATTAACATTTGAATAGTATCGTATGTCGGTTATCTCTACTTATGACGGAGTGACGGTAACGTCAAAACTTTCGCGCCAAAACTTTAATAATTGTTTTAGGCGTTATTAAGCATAATTTCATAAAACAAAAATACGGAATTTCTATTTTTAAATTCTTCGTAACATATAAACAATTCAAACAAAGTTGGACGAGCCCATTCAGTCGAACAACATTTAGTTTTATTGTTTAGGCAGTTTTCTGTTCATATTTTGCAGAAGTACCAAAATCGGCACTGATGAATGCTGGGTGGGGTGACTTAGAAACTGTTAGTCAAATCATAAACAATGTATAAAATCATATTTCAAATTGTAAAAATGGAAATATATAATAACTGAGAATTGCACCCACGAACCCTATTTAAGGTGTGATCTTGATCCATTTCAAATGACCTTGTCCTAATAGTCGGCGACCTAAAAACTGTGAAAAGCTACCAAATCAAAAACAGTATAAAAAATCAAATGTCAAATAGTAAAAATGCAAATATTAAAATTGGCTATTGCGCCCACTTAAATGATCAAATCATAAACAATTTAAGATTTCAAGATCATATTTTCACTATTCCGTGAAAATGGTTATAAATTTGTATCCAGTATATATTCCACTTCAAATTAAAATGAACTAGACCCCAAATTGCAAAGGTACCTTTAACTTTTTTATTTAAAAATTCATTTCGTTTGTGAAACGATACACATTCTTCTACCTTCTCTCTTCTTTCTTCGTCTTCGGCGTTGACTCTCTATCAAGTGCTAAGTCCCATGCATCAGGCATCAAGCGTCCGACTTGGCAACATGGCTGGTCGCTTTGCTCTTCTTAACTTCTTGCGTAGAGTTGCGTAGCCGCGTGCAACAAGAACCGGTTGCAAGTCTTGAGTTCAGCAGCCCTCGTGACGTCACTACGTCATCGTCAACCCGGGAGATTTAGTGGATGAAGAGATGAAAAGATGAAGAGTCAATCAGAAGGAAATTTCGTTCGCGAAATCGCGAAATCATATTATCATATATTGAAAGTATTATAAGAAATTAATAAAGTGTTTAATTATTTTAAGGGTTGATGTTGCATGGATTAATTCGAGGACTGAACTTAAACTTTCATGCCACGTGCCACTAACGGTGATATTATTAAATCTTGGCCGAATTACGGGCGGAATAATAGTATATTATATACTCAGGGACTAAAGTGCATATTCAATCCCGTGGGTGAAGTTTATATTATATAATATAATAATAATCACCCGAGGGATTGAATGCCCTTTAGTCCTGTGGTATATACGCTATTTTTCGCACTTCCGTATCAAATGGAACCATATTAGTGTAAAAGAAATTAATCTTACAATTTGACAATACAAATGTCAAAAATTTTGTTCAAATATAAACTCAACGCCTGCTCAATATGTAGTACAGATACGAATAAATCATAGTAACACTATATGATGTTATGGAAACATCTTGTTTATTTTTATTTTAGTCCCCCAGGGATTTTTTTCATATTTAATCTCTCTGGGATTGAATTTGAACTTTAGTCCCTGAAATGAGTGATTAGAATCGCTCTTTAGTATCGGGAGTGCGAAAAAAATATATAAACGATATAAATAGTTGATGTTATAAGGTTTTTTTTATAATTCTTTTGAAAAGTATATATCTGCAAACATAAAAATAAATTAATTCTTTACTGTGTTAGATTCCAATTTTTCGGACGTGATGTTAGAATCTTCGTAGTTTTGCGAAATTTAATCGGATCGCACAATTTTTTATTGGGACATCAATGGTTCATAGTTCCATGACTCATATTAAAAATATTTTCATCTCATAAGCTATTCCTTAGATATTTCCAGTGCTATCTTTCTCACATCAAGAATAAATTTTCGTCATTCTAGATTTTCAACAAAAGGTTTTCCGAAGAGCGTAATTTTTTCCATTTTATATGATATTCGCAAATATAAATTAGCAGAGTTATAATTCATAATAAATTTTCAAAGTTTCAGTCTCTTAACACAACTACCCAATTGTATATGGAACATTTTTATTCATTAATTGTCTTATTTCTTCTTCTTCTTCTTCTTCTTCTTCTTCTTCTTCTTCTTCTTCTTCTCCATATCTCTGATACCCATCCGTAGTAGCATTAGCGTGTGTGATTTTTCTCAAGATTAATTTCATTCCATCCACTTCTTTCTGTCATTTTCCATTTTATCATTCCTTACAATTTTTAATTCTTTTATTTTGGTGTTCTGCTATTCTTCCTTGCTATGTTTTCCTTGGTCTTACTCTTCCCATTTTTTGTTAGCAAGTTTAACTTCTACTAGTGTCCTTACAAAGCTTTTCGTTGGAACACCAGTGTCAACTAAAACCATGTCAACGATTTGGTACAAACTTCATGGTTGCAAACAAAATCAGTGTTGCTAATATACTACAACTACAGTATGTAGTACATTGCGAACACAGATTTTGTTAACAACCCTGAAGTATGTGCCTATTCGTTGCCATGGTTCTAGTTCTACACCTTTTCCATTTGAATTTCAGAAATGGTCATTATTATTTCAGAAAGCGTCAATTGTAATTCAGAATAGTCAATTAAATTTCAGAAAGCGTTATTTGTGTTTCAGAATAGTCAATTTAATTTCAGAAAGCGTCAAATGTAATTCAGAAATCATCAATTGAATTTAAGAAAGCGTCAAATGTAATTTAAGAAAGCGTCAATTGTTATTCAGAACGTTATACGTATTTAGAAACATTTTAGCCTTGATTTGCTGTAGCAATTTCAAAACTTATTACTTAAAATGATTCAAAAGTTATAAATATAAGTAATTCGAAATAAGATATCATCAAAATACAGTTTCGCTATGATTCTTATTGCGGTAATAAATCGGCTTCGGTGGTTCAACGCGTCTAAGTCATGAGTGCGCTCGGGGTTCTGATTTCGAACTCGTTGATCGAATCTCACAGGAATGAGTGTTCGTGAATGTGAACCCACTCTGTTCTCAAATTAAATTGGTTATTCTTAATTACAAATGACGCTTTCTGAATTACAAGTGAAAATGATGTAGTACCCATACTAGACCAGTTGCTTAGGTTATATCTGGTTACTTTATCTAGTTCTTGATTTGACATTATCCTTATGTTTAATTATGTTACAAATATATTTATTTCAAGTTAGACTACGTGTATTAATGCCCCCCATGAGAACCCTACGAAAAAAATTATGAACAGTTATTTTGCACTTTTTTCTTGTTCGTTGTTTATAGTATCATATTTCATTTTCAATATAAAATATATCACTGTTAGTTTTAAACTTTTTCTACTCTTTTTCTAACTTGTCTTTTGCATAAACTCGAAGTCATTAAAACTACAAAAATCCATCCAATAACCGGCTCTTGTGTCTCAACGTCTTCATTAAACAATTTTTGCAGTGTTAAATTCATATTTTATTAAATATTAACGTCAAGATTATCATTTTTATCTTTTTAATCCTTTTGCATACCTACATCGTATTAAACTTATTTATCAGTATCAGGAAGAAAACTCCGAATTATTAATCATAACACCGGGTGTTATAGTGTCATTTTCATTAAAAAATGGGTATCAAAAAATCTTCCTCTGCGGGCGGTGGATCTAACTTAGTTAAACGATTTTTTAATCGTAGACGGATTAAAGCCCCGGCGACTTGATTCTGTCTTAATGGCAACCGGTTTGAAAATAATTTAATCAGTATGCAGATAAACATATATGGGGAATGCTCTATCTCTCTCTGAGTAAGTGGTTTCCTTGAATCGTCGTAAAGCACGAATGGAGGAATTCTGTTGAGGAGGAATTGATGTAGCGAAACTACAGAGGACTCAACGTTGAAAGATGATAGTAAAAGCATGTAGAATATCTGCACATTTCAAAATGTAAAGAAAAAAAATATTCCGTAGAATCAATTCCGAATAGTATTAACTAGGATTCGTTGAAATAGTATATTATAAATCAAGGGAGAGAAATGCAAATTGAACGGTCGAATGAAAGATGGCATTTTTTCCTGAGATTTACTCCTCGACAATACACTTTTTTTAAACCCATCAACAGTATTAAATCCCAATTGTAGGGTGGGTTCACATGCACATACATCCATGCCTTAGTGAGATTCGAGCCCAGTACCTCGAGCGCACTCATGACTAACAGGCATTGCTCTAACCATTGAGCCACCGGAGCCGAAAACAAAATTAAATTTTCTAAAATTTCATTTCGAAAATATTGAGTTCCCCGTGGTTTTAATCTAAAACGGAATACGAAGAATATAGCGAAGAACCATTGAAAAAACCCCAACGAATTATTTACGCAGTTTTTCTAAACTATATTGAGTAATTGAAATGTTTGTTTATTTTCTTCCTAAAGACAAAATGTTTTATTTCTGTCACGATTTTGATGTCAGAGAGTTACTAATTTTTACTTTCGGTCTCGGTGGTGAAAAAAATGTTTTCTAATCAATTGTATAGTAGTTATATTTTGCTCCAAAATTGTATTGTACAATTTTCGTTTTGGGAATTAATGTTTTCTTTCTCATTAGCTTACTTACAGGTATATTTTTTTGAGTAATGCTATGAATTACAGTAAACTTTTCGTTATTTATGTATTTCTTGAAGTGTGCTCGTTCTATGGCAGGCCTTGTGTGACATAGTAAATATAGTATGACTAGCAAATGAAAGTTGACGTTTAAATTATTTTATAGATGTGGTTTCATTTGAAACCCTAGAGAAGAATAGAATTGTACAAAATATTCAGGTATGAAATTTTTCCATGAACCCATTTAAATACTGGACCAGAAAAGCACAGAAATACATTACTATGTCTCGCTGAAAATAGATGGCCGACCAGGGTAACTGAATATTAAAATAGGGGTGCGTTTAAAATATTTTAAACATTTTTCGTATATGTTGTTTATAACAAAATATTTTGATCTTTATAATATTTAGTTTGGCAATTCTATGAAATAGGATTATTTTTAATTTCCTCTAACAGTAATTCCGACTCGAGAGTTGCTTACACCTGAGACGAAAGGACTAGAATTTGCGGTATTAAATTTTTTAAATACATCCCTGAATCCTGTTTCTAAGGTTATTTTAAATGCCTCCCGGTATTGAGTACAATTCTAATCTTCTGTAATGGAATACATAAGGGTCAGTTTCCTTTCAAATCAAATATAGGGAAATGTTTTCAAAAGTAACCACACCTATTTATCCTTGCCTGACCAAAATCGGGTCGCGACTGACCCAATTTTCGGTTTTTTGTTAATAACTCTCATAATGGAGATATTACTAACAATTCCTGTTGCGAATTCTCCTAAAATATATTAATATTTTGTTATATATAATTTTTGTTTATAGAATTTTAAAACGTATTGAGTTGTTTAACATTTCTTTTATTTGAGTCTACGATGTCCCGATTTTGGTATTCGATGTTATCATATAATAACCATAGTAAAATAAAAAAATAGAAGAAATAATTTGTTTATTATTGCTCAAGGATGAAGATAGAGAGTAAATTTTTAAATATAGCGTTTACTTATACTGCATTAATTATTTAAGATAATGTTTATTAATTATTAAACAAACACAATTTTGCATAATTATTAATAAAGGAAGTTTAATAAACATAATAAAAGTACAACATTAATAAAAATTGTCTAATTAATAACAAACAACGCAAAAAAAATCGGGTTACAGTTGACCCTATTTTGGATACCTAAGTTATAAAATTATTTTAATCAGGCAACTGTTAAATAATCTAAACGTCAACTTTCATTCGCTAGTCATACCCTCAGCGATACAATTATTGTCTTTTGTCTTTCTGAAAAATACGATTATATTACCCACAATCACTATTTACTTTGATTCATAGGATAAAAACGTTTTTTTTTTTTTAGTTGGCTACTATACAATATTTGGAATGAATATTAGATTTGGTAATACATGCATTAAAACTCTGGATTAAAAGTTTTAAAATCAAGCTTTATTTAAAAGAGGTAAAATTTTCAATAATTCTTCATTCCTAAATCACAAATTCTATAAATTATTGCCTTTCACAGAACCAGCATTAGTATGATGCTAATCTCCGTTTTACTTGACTTCTTGTTATACGCCGATCAGCAACAATTAATTTGTAGCGTTTCAGAATCGATTTTAAATGGACTCTGCTTATCTACCACAAAATCACAACTCGGAAAAATTAGCAACGAGTTACAAAGTTGTAAAAATCTTTCTCTGCAGGAAATAAGACTGCTCCTCTTTTTAATAAGAGTGATTAATTAAAGTTGAAATATTTAATAATGTCTTTTTTTGCTGTAGAGAGTTTTAATTTTTCTTTTCGGCGGCTAGTAATTAAGGAATTTCTAATCTGTGTAATCATTAATTGTGGATTATTTTTTTCTTGTTGAATTCTTCATTTTTTGTGGAATTTATCATCAGAGGAGATAAATTTAATTTTCTTTATTTTCCTTCAAGAATTTAATTCTTATCTCGTCATTCTGCAGAAGTTCAGCTGGAACAAATTAATTGTGAAACTAAGGCAAAATTGCTGTTGTTCAAAAATTTATGTACAGTAACTCTGACTCCGATTTTCATCAATACCTACTTTGTATTTGTACGTCTATGGAAGGTGTACATCTAAAAGAATTTAATATTCTTAGTTATAGGTATTGTCAGTATTTAATATAATCTCAATGCTTAAAAACGAATAGTAGGTTTCTTCTTATTCTTTATGTAAAAAATTCGTCTTTCTTCACCCATTGTTAACACTTAATTTGCTGTATTTACTGTGAATTGGCAGTAGTGATAGGATTTTTTGAGACAGATGATTCAACGGACATTTTGTGCTGTTATAGAGCTCCATGTCAATAAGAGAGCATTCACACAAAATAGACAAAAAAATGTCAAGAGGAATATTCATTTGAAAAAGATTAATTAGCAAAAGTATGAGAATTTCGTTGGTTAACATATTCTTTTATGTTTATTTTATTGATGGTTTGGCTACTCAACAGGACCAGGTTCCAATAACAGAGTGGCACTACAAAATTCTTATTAATTAACATATTATATATGATACACAGAAAATATTCGTAAATGTTCTGAAATTAAATTTTGCAGCAGAAATTCAAAAATATGTACGTGTATATACAAACACATACATAGACATTCATATTTTATAAAAGAATTCTTGAAATTTGACTTTTAAAGATTAATAAAGAAATATTAAATATGTCAGGACAGTTCTCTTTTTTACACAATTTATTGTAGGTGCATTTTAACCTGTTTACAGAAGAATTTGCCTCAGAGTTCTGAAAAAAACAATATCGAACAGTAGAATATTAGATCTGGTAACATAATCTGGCGCTTGAAAATATAACTGAGAAATAAGGAATGGAGAATGACCAAAGAAAAATATCAGTTAACAAAACTTTCACATTATCATTTTGAAGCGATGAGCTAAAGAAGAAAGACCACATATTGGGCAATTCAAACTGAGATTTTTTTACATTACTCTCATAGCCGCGTCAAATGAATTTTAAAAGGAAAATATTCTTACATGGCAAATGTCTATAACCAAGCCAAATGTATACAGGCTGTTCCGAGACTTCGAAAATACCTTATACACTTATCGAAACTCAAAATTAGGTGAGTTATGAGCGATATTAAATTGACGAGCTCTTTGCAAAAAAATTCTTACTGTTAACGATGTAGCTTAGGAGAAATAAACAGACTGTGTAGTAGAAGTGTTTATTTTTTACTATCTTTATTCATCATCCTATTTTAGATGTAAAAGGAAAAGATTCCGCTAACTTTGTTTCAGTATAACATACTTATAGTACTTTTAAAATACTAAAACTAGGTAAGGAAGTGTATAGGTCAATTTGTTACAAATTCTTAATTGTAAATTTTCATTTAAAATGCTTAATTTACTCTTTAATCGGTTTTTATTTATTTCTCCAATACTATCATTATCGGAACCTTTTGTATAAAAAATATTACTTTATGGTAATATTTTCATACGTAATATAACAAGTGATATGTTTATCATCTATGATATTTTTGAGTGAAATGTGCTGCTTCGGTTTCACGAGCAATATCTCCGATTATTAATCATATCACGAGCTTATATTTAATGAGAGAATATAATGAATTTTTGTAACACATTATGTGTGCTTCTAACCTAACTTTTCATATATTGTATTACAACATGGTTAATTTGACAATTGCCTTATTATTTTCATCGTTGTTGATATCAGCCAAACACTTATCGCTAGTGATGCACGGCGAGGCGAGAGTACTCTCGCATCTCGCCTCGTCTCGTTGCATTATGCAAGACAAGAACGAGAGCGAGATTGCAGTTTAAATTTCGAGGCGAGATCGATATAACAACTGCGAGAAGCGAGAAATCTCGCGAGAGTCTCGCAATAGAAAGTATTTGTAACTTTATAGCTTTGATTCATAAATTCAATGAAAAATGCACCGTACAAGGAGTGGAGTCAACGCTAATTTATGCGTAGAATACGTAAATGTGAAAATTATATGAATTCACCATATTTTTTAAGTCTATCTTGAGTCGATTAGTATTTCAGCCCCTATTTCATCCCAATTGAAACCACGGTCAATAAAACTCTTGTCGCCCCTGAAAAGTAAAGGATGTTATATTAAGTGTCGATGGGAGCCAACAGGGTGAGAAGCGGAGTGATTGGTTGCCGGCGGGTTACCAGTGTAGCGGTTTTTTATGACTTAATATTACTTAAATAGTGGCGTATATTTAATGAAAAAGTGTAGGTACTTTTAGTTACAAAAAATAATTTTTTAATGTTTAATTCGTTTGACTGATGACAGAATGTGTTAACAGATGTTCGTATTGAAATAGTTTAGAGTCACAATTTGATGATAAATTGGATATTTTAGAGGCAAATTAAATTATTTATTAACATTTTCTTTTGACCGTAAATGAATAAACATTATGTTCGTATTGAAATAATTTGGTGACCAGAGTTTAGTGTTCCGTCTCTTTATTATGGTTATACGACTGCAAATACATGGAAGACGGAGCTATTGATGCGAACTTGTCTTTTGTAGTTAAACAGTTACGTAAATACGTAGTGCGCAAACGCTTATTTTTGGAGCGAGATTCTCGCGAGACTCTCGTGCGAGAACGAGATGAGATAAAAAAAAATGTGCGAGAACAAGAGCGAGATCGAGATTACAGATCCGAAACCGAGACGAGATCGATATTTTATATTTCTCGTCTCGTCTCGCCTCGCGTGCATCACTACTTATCGCACATTTTTATACTCAAAATTAACTGTCAATGTCATATAACGAAAAGGAATCCGTTAGTAACAAACATAAATAAGGTGATATTTTTTTTTGTTATTTATCATCGCTGTTATAGACATGTACACTGGCTTGCAAAAAAAAAAAATCGCGTACACCTTAAGAATCAAGTAAACGGGTTTTTGTAATTTTTTAGCTCTGTAAATAATGTAAAAACTGAAATGTTGTCACTGTCATCACTATTTGAGCTATTATGGAGCTAGTTCTTCATTGTGTTTAACTTACCTACAGTTAAATTACAAACATATTCCAGAAAAACGAAAGAACAGCCACATACTTTCTATTAATTTTGACATCTTAAGATCGACTGAATACAACAAAATAGGTGTACGCGATTTTTTGCGAGCCAGTATAACTAGGGAGATTCTGAATGTTGATTGGCGGATAATATGTCACGTGACTAATGAATTATATTCTCAATCATATAAATAAAATAAATAAATATATCATCACGGCATATTACCCATTTCTGGATGTGCCAATCTTCTTTGTACGCAGATATCGGTAATGATGATGATATATTTGTACCGTGCGAGCGTTTACCAGGTGTCACCTCATGAGCACTCATTGCTAGCGTGGAGAGTGCACAACAGGGGTCAATTTAAAATTCGAAATATTTGGCGTCGGTCGGGATCGAACCCGGTTCCCCAGATTCGCGACCAGACACTCAGGCACGCGGCCACGAGACCCTCAATCATATAATACTCGTAATGTAGAATGCTGGTTAATAAGTGAAATATTTCTTGTACGTCGTCTAAAATTGAGTTCTTCGGCATGTGAGCCCAGTTGAAATTCTCTTCAGAGCTCTCCTAAAATTGGTTTACGTGAAAGCTCCCTTCCCCCTCGTGACAACTGACGTTGGCTGCATAGTAATGCACTTATTTATCCTTCTGCTCAAAAAAACAGCTTGTTATACATGATTTTATGGTCTAGAATGGCTTGCCATGGTTTCTTGGTGGCCAGCGAAGCATTTTTTGGAACTTTTTTGCCATGTGTAAACACATCAGTGGAAATGAGATATAATTAAGCTATAATTGGTAAGGATTCTGTTTTAATTGGTGTTTATTTGCGATAATAACAGGTTTTTTGTTACACTTTGAAAGGTGTTATTACATTTTCACCCATTTTAGTTAGTTTTATTTGTAATTTATATGGATTTTATAATGAACTACATTGGAATTCACTATACGGGTTTGTGTTTTTGTTTCTATTTTAGATTGTGTCAAAGGAAGACTGTATTTTATATCGTCTACCTAACTATTTTATTGCGAAGCTCCAGATACATATCTAAATATCACTGGAACAAATCATAAACAAACATCGTTGCCTTAGCAATCAAGAGAACCAACAAATAACAAATCAAGATAGCGAAACCATTTGATTTCTCCAGACATCAAATCGAATAACAATCAGAGAATCATATGCCGCCTCTCTGATTCAACATATCATTTGTGTTTCCATCAATATTGGCTTTGTTTGCAATCAGAGATGAATTATGTTATAGCAGTCTGCAGAGCGCCTAACAACAATCGTCCAATTTATGGTTCACAACAGTTTTGTTAAAGATACACCAGAAACAAGTGCAGTTTTGTTAATACCTTGAATTATTACAAAATGATAGACCGAAAACGAAACTACCAACTGCAGACTGCAGTTTTAAATTCATTGCCAGTTACATTTTCTGTTTTATTTCTCTGTATTTCTCCTTCGAACTGATCAATGTGAGCGCCGGAGTCTTGGCTTTAATTGCGCAAAAACCGAAGGGTGTAACGCTGTCGATTACTCGAAGACTAGTAGGGAGAACAGTCTGAACAATCGAACGGACTTAAATTATGTGGAGTAAACGCCTTGAATACGGATTAAGGAAATGGCAAACTGTCAGATGTGAATTAAGGAGGTCGTTATGAATCAAAAAGATTTTACTGCACTTAAATCTTTATAGAAAGTTCACGTTTATTACTTACAAGATGCAGTTTTCTTTTTGGGTCAATATTAGCGAGATTTACAAGTAATCGCCTTTCATCAAGTATGAAAGTATGTACTGCAAATTTCTGTATAAGATGCATTTAAATTCAATGGATTTAAGTGCAATATACGTGCATACAGCGTTGGAAAAATCTGGAATTGCGAAAATATTTATATCTGCTGCCTAAGAAAAAACTAATCGCAGTGATAAATACCATTAGCGTCGATATGTAATAGGTCCCTGCAAATCTCACACGATCTTTGTACAAATATCACAGTAAAAATAAACGTTAATATAAATGGAAACAATGTTAAATAACGTCTACTTCCAGATACATCAGCTAAAAAAAATATACAGAAAGATTGGAACTGCATCTGCATACCATAAGATCATACACCTAGGATAATTGAAAAATGGTTTACAATAATTTGAAAAAATGAAAGTAAATTTGAGAAGAAAAACAAACTAAAACTATTATAATTACCCCTTATCCTTAAAATTAATTTTAATAAAAACTAGTTCTCATCATAAGTACTACAACAAGGGAAAATTAAACAGAGTAGTCAAGATTACTCAACATGTCAGCCATGCCAGAGGTCCTAATAACTCTGAAAAACAAAGGAGAGAACTGGGATTATATAGGGATAGGAGTCACGGGTGAATGATTACCTATAAACTAAGATCAATTTCGTCCAATTAATAATGAGTCATTAAATTTTAAATCGTCCAATAAAATTTAACTTTGCATTAAATCGAAAATCTAGCGTAGCTCAACATATGTGAATAATCACAAAGTTAACAATTCTAATATTAAACTTTTAAAACATATTAATAATGATAGATATTTAGATGCATACGAGAGTTTAATAATAAATAAATATAAAAATAATTTGATGAATGCAGATCTCGGTCCCATTCCAAACACAAAACTTTTCGATTTAATGCAAAGTTAAATTTTATGGTTGACATTTTGAGTAATCTTAACTCCTCTGCTCAACTTTCCCTCATTGTACTACTGATGATGAGAACTTAGTTCTCGAAATATGTATTTAGTTTTTATTAAAATTAATTTTAAGGTTAAGGGGTAATTATAATAGTTTTAGTTATATTTAACCTTAGACTCCATCTATTATTAATTTAAGTGGACCTTAAAAGGAGTTAAGTCGAATTTTAACAGGGCCGCCCCTAAAGCGGTTCCAAATAAATAAATAAAAATTGTTCTGGAAAACATTCCGCTTAATATTATTATATGACCATGCCTAAATGCACTTGATTTTTTCCATTTAAATATCATTGGGTTTTGACACGTCAATATGAGGTTTAAAAAATACACTAAATATTGGGATATATACTAGAATGACCCGAGGATATGTGGAAAAAATTTAAAGCCCCAATCATTATTCTTAATAATTATAGATAATTAAACTATCGTCCAAAAGCCCAAAAAAGCTATCAACAATTATCTTAAGAACATTGATTGACTTTAAATTTTGTCCACCTATTCTCGGGTCACTCTAGCGTATATTCTAATATTATTGGATTTTTTAAACCCCTTATTGCCTTTGACAAAAATATAGTTCTAAAATGTGTCAAAACCCAATATTATTTAAATAATAATATTAAGCGGAATCATTGCCTGCATATTTTTATTTATTTGGAACTACTTTAGGGGGCGGCCCGGATGAAATTCGACTTGACTCTTTTTAAAGTGCATCCTAGTGTATAACATCATCTTAAAGAAAGGTACGGAGTCAAATTATGAAGAATAAATGTCCTTGCATAGATGTTTTCAATAGAATGAAGATTGGGAACATTCTTCACTTTTTCATGACAGTTTGAAAAATGGTATCGCTTGGACTTTATAGGATGGTGGTTGATTCATTGCTAAAAACGACTGACGTATGTAATAAATACATAAAATAAAATTTTATTGCAGGTTCCTTCTATATAATTTAGTTTTCATACTTTTGTTCGATACTATGTAGTAGTATTTTGACATATACGAGTATATTGATGAATTGAAAGGACGTAATTGTTTAGTATGTGTTTCAACAAAAGAGATAAGAAGTTGCAGCAATCGTTGTTACATAATGCAAAACAAATTCTGTATAATAACTTCAAAATACAACCTAAGCTTATTTCAAAAGTACTTTGTACTCGTACTACGACTTTCACAACGATTTAAATTTTATTCATAACAAATCTTCAATAAAATCTCCTCCCACTTGTAGCACACTTACATAACACTTGTCCACATGCTTTAGCCACACTTGCAAAACCAACCTACATGACTTACATGGCGACCTTGACAACTCACATGACCTGGAGGGCCTGGAGGTCACCAAACAGCCTCAGCGAGCCAGTTTCACCAAAGAAACGAATAAATTAAGGGTTAGAGTATATTGGAAATGTTGCATGCGAAAGAGGAATGCTGTTCCAGTGGGAAAATTAGTGAGAACGCTGCAGAAGTGGAACAATTAAAAAGAACAAGCTTGCTAGGCGCCAAACACACCGTACCAACTACATTATAGGCAATTTGTTTTCTGTCTTTTTATTTTGATAGGAGTAAGAGATGTTTACGTGAAAGAAAAAGAAAGAGTTTGTGAGATTATATATAAACTCGGTCGAATCCACTTTTTCCCTTTGGTAAGATAGCAGAGTATATTCGAAAATCTTGAAGCTTAGCAGACAGATCAGGCACCCAACAATAAATTTGATTATTGATCTGTAGTTACCAAATATGGAAATCGCTTTTCGCTTCATTTAACACAATAAGTTTATACAGGGTGTTATTGGATACGTGAAACAAATCTTTAGGGTATGTAGGGGATGCAAAATATACTAACTTTAACTAGAAAACTCATATCCGGAAATGCCCCGTTTTCGAACTACAGGCTCTTGAAAGAACTAATTATCGACCTATTTCAGTTATTTATTTAATCGTATACAGCAAGTACATATAAACAAGTACGAGTATATAAAAGGTAACTCAAAAGGGAAAATAATGTTTAAAACCATTGATGTTGATGTTCCTCGGAGGTAAGTCTATAACTTGTTAGAAGATTGGCTGGTGTTGCAGAATTCGTACTGGTTACAAAACCAGTACCCAGGGCCGCGACGAGGACGCTTCTGCTTGGCCCATTTTATAGTAAATTTTATTTTTGACAGCTGTCAATTACTTCTCCAAATTTTCATTCAAAATTTTACTTATTTCAGTTAGCTGTGACCTATAACTTTATTTTATTTTAATTTTTTTAAATATTTTTTTAATTTTTACCTTCCGCTACCCTTGGTAAGGGAGGTATAGGAATCGTCCTAAAAATCGCATATCGAGATTTTGGTAAATGCCCACGTTTTAAGGCCTTTAGAATCAAATTTTAACATTTTCACGATGATGCCTGTATGTATGTATGTATGTATGTATGTGTGGATCCTCCGCTCTAACTCAAATACTATCATTGAGAAAATTTTGATACCTTGTATTTATACCTTATTCTAATATAGGAAGAACCCATTAGATTATGGTGTAAATCAGATAACAGAAAATGACACCTTACTTGAAGCTTTATTTATATTATTATAAAAATTGAAGTATATTAAATTTTCTACAGGTTTTTCTGTATATTTTATGGATAAATTATAAAATTATCTATAATTAGATCCCAGAGCCTACGTTTTAAACAAAAAGAACTCCTTGGTTACACAATACATATTTCAAATGTATGTAACTGACAGATAAATGTCACTGTCAAAGAACTCTTCATTTCAAATTAATAATAGTAACGTTCTAAAAAGAAAATAGTAAATAGAACCATAGTTATATGGAATGAAACTTAATACAGTTTTCAACGTAAGTAAATATATTTAAATTAATAATAATTAAATGGCGGAAAGTATTGCTTAAAATGACGACCACCAATTTCAATGCTAGCACATTTTGATAATAGTTCAAAAACGAATTTGTTTGAATATCTTGTGCTGCCATACACTCGGCCGTACTTAATACTATATTAGCGTAATCGCGAACAGTATGTTCATTTATAATACGTCTGCAGCTCAGTGCTAAAAGTTAAAATAATAAGTGATGTGATGGGTTACAACCAACTAAAATTAAGGCAAATCATAATTATTCCTTTAAAAGTCTGTAGCTCGAAAACGATGCGTTTCCGGCTGAAAATAGATGGTCGACTAAGGTAACTGAATATCAAAACAGGAGTGCGTTTAAAATATTTTTTGTGCAACCGGACGCGAAATAAGCATTTCGCAGTCGCAATACAGGCCGCGAAATTAAATTTCGCAACCGTTGCTATAGTAACGGCCGCGAAATTCATTTCGCGGACGTTGTCATGGTAGCGGCCGCGAAATTAGGTAAATAATCACTTTGACACTTGAAAATTGCATGGTTTTGTTTATCAAATGTTAATCCCATAGCCACCGTGAAAGCTAACTTTCTATATACAATGAAACTGTTTAAAATTAATAAAATTTGTAATAACATATTTTTTACGGTTGCACAAAAAATATTGTGTACACCTTGTCCGCGAAATCCTTTAGCGCCCTCGAGATTGTCTTGCCTCGGCCGCAAGCGGCCTCGGCGACAATTTTTCTCTCGGTACGCTAAAGAGTGATTTCGCGGCCTTGATATACAAATAACTATTAAAAAATTTTCTATAACTAAATATTTTGATCTTTAAACTATTTAGTTTGGCAATTCTATGAAATAGGATTATTTTTAATTTCCTATAACAGCAATTCCGACTCGAGAGTTGCTTACACCTGAGACGAACGAACAAGAATTTGCGGGTATTAATTTTTTTAAATACATCCCTGAATCCGGTTGCTAAGGTTATTTTAAATTCCTCCTGGTATTGAGTACAATTCCAATCTTCTGT
This sequence comes from Harpalus rubripes, assembly GCA_963082715.1. NCBI lineage: Eukaryota > Metazoa > Arthropoda > Insecta > Coleoptera > Carabidae > Harpalus > Harpalus rubripes. The sequence goes on from OY720464.1 coordinate 24,595,354, forward strand.
AACGGAATACATAAGGGTCAGTTTCCTTTAAAATCAAATATAGGAAAATGTTTTCAAAAGGAACCACGTCTATTAAATAATCCAAATGTCAACTTTAATTCGCTAGTCATACCATAAAAGTTAGTTCATTTTGCTTCCCGTCATACCCTTTAACAGCCTGCGTAGTCCATCATACTATCCAAATAGAGTGAATCTGGATCCATCGGACAAATCTTTATGGTCCAATCCAAAAAGTCTTAGTATCCATTACGATATTATTAAAGTATTAATCAGCCACAGATTGTAGATTAATATTTATCAATGGTTTGAGTATGAGACACAACATTTACCAGACCAAATTGTGCATTTATTAAAACTGTGTCCTATTTTTGAACTTAATCTCACTAGTTCCGTATCATAAACCGGCCTGTCACCAAATTTCCACAATCATTATTTTTAACTGATGTAAACACACAGTCGCATTAGTAAATTTCTTCCCCGACGAATACCACTGACAAGTTAATGAGTTGTAAACTTGGTCTGGGTGCAGCTCCGATCTCCTCCGGAGCAAAACGAACTAAGCCTTCGGTTATCGCGGTGTTGAGAAGTCGTTTTGGGGTTAAAAATAGAGGATTGCGTTATTTACGGCACCACGGTAGCTTCAGGGAGTTACTCGCTCACGTTTTCTGATTTGTGATTGATGGCAAATCTATTTCGAGGTGCTATGAAATTTGTTATTGATGTAGTTGCTTAGCTTCGGTGGATGGAAGTTTTCAACAAATAAAAATGTGTAACTGTGGATAAGTTTTATGAACTTGTTGTCATATACAGAAAACAAAGAGGTGAACGGTATAATAAATTCAAAAAGTTTAATACTTTCAGAAATGTGAAACAAACAACAAAACATAAGTTTCCAAGTTTCATCTACAAGAATGAATAATTGAGATTTACTGGCTTATTCTGTAAGAATGTCGTTATACCATATCGTATCGTTATGATGAAAAAGTTGTTATATAACGATAATTTTCAAAAAGCGTATTCCATTGTCGTTATATTGAAATCGTATTGTTGTTATTTTAAGTAGTTCATGAACGATAAGGATTCACTTGTCGTTATTCAGTCCGTTAATTTAAATGTTAGCAAATGGAAGGGTTAATTAATTTATTATTTATATTTGTGCAGGAAGAAATGGAAACTAGGTAACAAAACATTTATTCATGCATCAAATATATAATTAACAATCATAATTACATTTTAGAAGAAATGTTTGTGGTCGTGAAAGTCTTTTATGGGATAATATTAATCCATATGACAATCGTTTTTTACAAATATTCTTTACTCAATAAAGAAATAATTATTAAAATGATGTTTAAATTTTTTGCAGAATAACATTACAATGACAATTTAATTGTGACAAACGGTATGAGGACGTTTGTAACGATATTACTTAGTGAATACGATTTTTACAAAATGTCGTTCAGGATCACATCGTTACATTTATAAATAACGATAGTTGTTACATAACGATATTTCTACAGAATAAGCCTGTAAGAAACAAATATAAAATATTTTGCTGTTACCGCTTCTAAGTGTATGAAAATATATTTTCTGAAAACTAGGAAAAGAATTAAGTACTCTATGTTTCTGCTAATCAAAGTACATTAACAAATAATTATGTCCTTAAAAATTAAATTAGGTTTTAACATAACTTGAAGGTTTGAAATGACAAACTAATATGGATTTAAGATAAATGCGAAGAAAACTAAAGTGATGATTTTATCTAAAGAGAATCAAATTACCAGAGAACAGTCGAGAAAATAGTGCAATTATAGGAGAATAACTAGTACATAGTAATGTGATTCTAGATGAAGATATAAACAAACAAAACAACGAAAATATTCCACATGTTGATGAATAGTTTCATAACAAAACGCAAATGTCATATAAAACAAAAATTGCAATAAACAACACAGTCTATGCTATTAGAAATTAATGGCACAAAAATCAACCTTTGTGGCGCACTCTTCACGCCAGCATTGAGTGCTCGTGAGGTGATGCCTGGTAAGCTCCCGCACGGTACGAATACTTCATCATTACTGATATCTATGTAGTGTATATATCAGATTCGCACACTCAGTAATGTGTAATACTCGTATGCCGTTATAATCTATTTATTTTAACACAATCTACCGAGCAATAAGTTTTCATAAGTAATACCAATTCAAAATATTTAAGGATTTCTTAAAACTATAAATACGTCTCAATATTTTCGAATTAGTTGTTTAAATAGTTTCCAATTACGAATATCGTAAAAAAAATTGCTATCTTCGTTCCTAGGTGGAACGCTGAGATTTCAGATGTATACTTTAATGGCGACCCAATACGGTTTGGAAGCGGTGATAAATAGAAATGAAACATTCCTTTAAAACCGTTATTTTCTTAATTCTTTTTGAGATTAGATGGTCTACTGGGATTTGAATCCAGGACCTTCGGAATACAAAACGGCAATGTTACTATTATGCTACATCGGTCAGTCTTCTTTATAAATACCTACTTCAGGTTCAATAAAACATATATTTTTAAATAAATATTCTTGAAAATTGGTCAGCAGGTTTATATTTATGTCTATTTTTATTTTTTTATGAAAATGTGTTTTAGATAATAATTGGTTATACAGAATGGTGGCGGTTAGGGGTGAACATAGTAGTTTATGATGGGATTTTAGTTTTATGCAATTTCCTGCTCTCTACTATATAGTGCAAATTTGTACAGAATTAAAAGTTGTATACAAAACTGTTCTTACATTTTTTTACTAAGGGTTTAGTTTCTTTTTAATTTTTAAATGAAATTTCAATAGTTCTATCAATTGGTAGCAATAGCCAAGACTCATGACGTGGTAAAAAAATCTGATGTGTCCAGTACATTACCTTCCGTCAGTTCTATGTATTTCGTACAAATGTCATACAGAAAGTTCCTTGCAAAAGATTCCATTTCTTGTAGATTACCTTAAGGCAGTTGTATGTGTTTTATACAAATTCCATACAGAAAGTTTATAGCAAAAGATCCTATATTTCCAGTGAAATTATAACACAAACATACTGTCAACTGCACTTGACACTAACACCTTTCAATCAGAATTTTCTTAATATAGCAGCTGTTTCCAGAGTTATAGCATAGCTGGCTAATACATGATATTTAATTTCTTTATAATTTTTTAACTGTATATCCATTTAATATGAAGTATAAAATGCATTGAAATCGTATAGAGAATAAAATATTCTTTAATATTTATAACATTAAACGTGAAAAAATAATATTTAACATCGTTTTTTCAAGAAAAATTGTTAAAATCTTCAAATGAGGGTACTTCCGGTTGACTAATTATAACCAAAATCTAATCAGCTCTTCACATGGATGTAACGAAGAGGAATACGAAAGAATTATAATTTTTGGAATAGAGTGTGTTAGAGTTATCGCATTAGAAAAATTTGTTACACACACACACATACACACACACATACACACACATACACACACATACACACACACACACACACACACACACACACACACACACACACACACACACATACATACATGCATACATACATACATACACACATACGCACACACATACAGACATCATCGTAAAAATAGTAAAATCGTATTTTATGGACCCTAAAACGTGCTTATTCATCAAAAACTCACCATCGGTAGGAAGGTAGAAACAATATTATTATATTTATAATCTGTTATTTTTTGTGAAATTTAAATTATATAATGAATGTTTTTCGAATAAGGAACATATCATTATTGTGGCGAAAATCGAAGAATATGGGATTTATTTTGTATAAGTCAGTTTGACCTTTAACGTACAATTTCTGAAAACCAGAAAAAAGAAAACAAATGTCATAACTATTGCTACGAAAACAAAAACAGTTTTTTAATTCTCTACAACAGTCTACAGGTTTTGACGTAAAATCCCTATATTCACCTCTAACCGCCACCACCTTGTATACAATGAACAATTAATGGTTGATGTAAAAAATTATAGTAACATAACAGTAACTTCGTATACGGCATAGTTTCCCCAAGCAATCCATTAAAAATTTCATGCATTCGATATACAGTTACACTTCCTCTTTTTGATTTCTATCTCGGTATTCTTTTAACGCAATGACAATTTTCGTGGTAAAAGCCTCCACGGTTGGGTAAAAATTCCGCGGTTGTAAGACAACGTTTCTGATTACATTCCCAAGGGAATGCCGCACGACAGTACATTTCGCGAAACCACAGACAACGACAAACACACCGCGCCAAAACCTGGGGAACAAAAACAGACGCTCCGCTCTAGAAATGCGATTACCGTGTATAGCCGCACACAAATGCAAGGGATTCGTGAGATTTTTACACGGGAGAAACACTACAAGCTCCTGGAATTTCTCACGGAAGCACAAGTAAAGTAACAAGACGGAATTGAAGCTAAATGTTTGTAAAATTTCGTAATCTGTATTTTATATGGTAAAAGATAGAGTTGAAGAAGTCTACATACTTGTAAACATTCAACTTTAACGTGGAGTTTTTGTTCATGAGAATTTCTTCTTTAGTCTGTTCGCAATGATTGTCTTTTATTGTTTTACCTCCCATAAACAACAACAATGAAACGTTTATGTTTTCATTTAAAGATTTTTGGCTTCCTGCACTGTAGTTCCTTTTTTCGTTAGCGTCTTCTCTTGGCCAAGAATGTCAAAATCTCCTTCCCGACTGTGTCCATTTTTTCAATTCTCTTGGCTGTCCTTAATAAGTTTTACTATTGTCCTGTCAAAAATACTAGGTTAAACGGTACCCTATTAAACAGTTAACTAGTTATTGCGGTTTACATTAAGGCCGGATATTTTCAATCCCGATTAAACAGTAACTGACTACGTTTATCTCTACAATTCAAGCGGCTTCAAGTAAATTATGACTTGAAAAATCCTATTGGTTTATTTATTTATTTATTTATTTATTTATTTATTTAAGAATAGACTATCCAACAGGTCAAGCCCAATGACTGGGTAGCATTAGAACACAAATACAAAGTATATACATTTCAAAAGTTATACACATTAACACATTTAATAATAAATAATGTTTTTCTTAAACGTTTTAAAGTGCGAACGGAAGATGTCGATAGTAGAGAACTTGGTTTGGTAAATGTGACACATTCGATGTATTGGCGAAGATATTAAAAGGTTAGTACGGGAGAGTGGTAAATAAAAGGATGCAGTAGATCTGGAAACAGTTCTAGGAATAAAGAAATTAAGAAGGGACAGGCATTTAGGATCATCAACATCATTGTTGATTAATTTGGCTAAATGCAACACTAAATTAATATCGCAGCGTTCCACAAAACTTTTCATATGGAACATACCGAGTAAAGTTCCATAAGAGATTTCATGACCAGGATAGAATTTATGACATTTGAAAAATACAAATTTAAGAAACTTTTTTTTGTATTGACTCAATAACTGCCTGGTGAGCTTCATAGATAGGATTCCAAATGATGTTACAATACTCAAGTTTAGATTACAAAAGAGTAATAAAGTGTAAAAATTGCAGTCGTGTTGTGGAAATCCCAAGCATTTCTAATAACAAAGCCCAACATACGATTCGCGGCTTTGTATGTTTCTTGAATGTGACTAAGAAAAGTTAGCTTTGAGTGAAAGGTCACTCCGAGGTCTTTAAATGTTTGAGTGCTTGTCAGGGAAACATTATTAATTGAGTAATTGTATACCAATGGTGTAAGTTTCCTGGAGTACGACATAACGAAACATTTATTCAGGTTGAGATGGAGGTTGTTATCACAACACCATTGATATAAACTACTCATATCATCCTGAAGCAACTCAGCGGATTGAAAATAGGATTGAGTTATTTTCAATCTTCTTTAAATTCATATCGACTAAAAAAAGATAATTAAATACTAGATTATGCAGGCAGACAGGGAGAGGCATATGATCTAATTTCATGATGGATAGATAACCTCAAAATCTAAAAATTATCATGTTGTTATTTGTCTTTTTTTAAATACATTTAAAAAATATTTGTTTCTTGAACAATTTTACTGAGTTCTATGTCGCGACTTGTATAAAATATGGTAAAATGCAAATAACCAACAAATTATATGAATTTAGTAACACTGCAACATATTGCGGATGTGCGCATGCGTAGTTACATTATTTGAAGCTTCACGGTTTATTTCGACAGAAGTCAAGGCGCTTCATAAGTCCAAGCCTGTTATTTTATAGGCTTGACTTGACATTTTCAAGCGGCTTGAAATATTAATCTCGATCGTTTATTTCGAAGATTGAAAATGGATTTACTAAATTCAAGCGGCTTTAAACGTCAAGATAACGTAGTCACTGTTAGTTAAAAGAAAAACGAAGCATCGTTATTCTAGCATAAGTTGAAAATATTATACATATTTCAATTTTTCGATGCCACATTGTTCTTATAACCGACAGTTAAGTTAACAGACTGTTTAACCGGATATGAAAATACCGGGCCTAAATACAATACCTATCAGTTACACCAATTATTTCGATTACTCGGTTAGTCAGTTATTGTCGTGCGCTTTATAGGATAAGCTGTAAGTCGTCTGTTTACTGTTTTTGCCCAATAATAACAATAATTTTTACTTTAATTAATTAATTAATAAATAATTAATTATCCCAAGTAAATTGTTTTTGCATTAGTGTTATATTTTCTATTAACCGGTTGCCGGAAATTGTATAACCGATTTTCAGCGGTTGACCGTATTAGCCAGTTGTCGCTGTTAAATCGGAAAATCTCTGTAGCCAATAAATCACTGTTAAACAGGCATATAGGCATATTCTTTCTACAATCTATGACAACTACTAGTCTACTATCGGATTAGAATTATCCAATAATACTTATATTTAATATAACAATACTGCCGAATAACAAATACCACTAATTAAATTTTTACGTAAAATCTTAATGTCAATTGTCAAGTTCATGTGCTAAAAATTAGATAATGAGTCGGTTTCATAATTTTTAAAAAGTATTTTAATGAAAGTTTATGCAATATCTTTCATAGTAAAAAAATAATTTATTGTTATTTTAATAAATAATTAAATAAAAAGATTGGAGCGAAAAATAATCATTAAAAACACCCCTCCTCCCTCACTCCTGTGACGTCAAAGTACTACATACAGGTATTACATGATACATAGCAGACTCGTCCGCCATATTGGTGCCAAAATCAATGCAATAAATTATGAAATAAAAGTGCATTTCTTATAAGTTTATGTACTAGCTATTCTCCTAACTAAATATAACTTCCATATTTGCCATTTTATACTTATTTAAAATACTAAAACAAGAAAAAATACGGTTCGTTAAGATTTTCGAGGTTAGAGAAAAATATATGAATTGTAAAAGTGCATTTCTTATAAGTTTATGTACTAGCTATTTTCCTAACTAAATATAACTTCCATATTTGCCATTTTATACTTATTTAAAATACTAAAACAAGAAAAAATACGGTTCGTTAAGATTTTCGAGGTTAGAGAAAAATATATGAATTACATAAATACTTGTAAAAATTATAACCATTTCTCAAATGATTTGCACAGTTTGGAGCAGAAATACCCGTTATTGTGGATAATTTCTATGATTAATAATACTGTAACATTGATATTGAAAGATTTAAGTGGCTCCACAATGGTGGACGAGTCAGCTGTAATTTATCTAGTAGCTATAGTACTACATATAGCACGCGTCATTCATAGCCAATAGAAAAACACTTTGTCCATCACGTATTCACGAAAGATGACTATTCAATGTCATTTGTTCGAAGAAAGAATACACAGCACTTTATAGCAGTAGCATAGCAACATTTTGTATTAGAAAGAAAAAGATTATTTGACGTATGTCTATTTAATTTATGTGGTGTGACAGATATACGTAAATAGCGTCATCACTTTCTAACACATTAAAAATAGCAGTGACATATGTCACAGAGACATGTAATTTTCTACTACACTGCTCTCTGTACCAATGTTTATCCAGGAGCGTTGACATTCAAATCAAAATAGTCAAGTTTATATTTCTTTTTTATGCAAAAACTTAGGTGAAGAAGATAAAACTTTGAGAAAAGCATTATTTAAAAAGGAACAAAATTTTCAAATAAAAGTAACCATAAATATTTCGCGTTGCACGCCTATGGACACGAAATGCAGTGAAGTTATCTGCAAGTAACATTATATCAGACGGCTCATACATGACCTTGAATAGTCATCTTTCGTGAATGATACTTTAAATAGAAGTAGACGTGACGTCTACTTCTATTTAAAGTATTGTATGTGACATTCTGTTTCAGATCAAGTGACTTTTTCAAAAAATTACACAAATTTCTATAATTAATTGTAAAATAACTAAGGGACATTTTGCGATATTTACAAATTTGAGGTTCTTTAAAGAAAAATATCTTTTCAAATTTAATACTTAGAAGTCATATAAAAATTCTTGCAATAGCCCTATTGATTCCAGTTTTTGAAGTACATTTCACTCACCGTATACAAATATTTTGATCTTGTGGTTGTAAATTATCGTTTCCAAATCTACAACACAAAATCGTTTCAAGTTGATAAAGCTCTTACAACTACTTTAGGTGCATCATATTTAAAACTAAATCTCCTGTATGACATGAACCATATTTAAACCGTTTCACTTAATGCATCTCTCCAAGATTCCTCTTGTCATGTATGATTGATGTTAAAAATACCTCAAAGTTATCACTTCCACATTTAATTTTCCTCATTTTAGTGCAAGACTGTTAAATATTAAGCTTGATACTTGTGGAATGTTTCACTACACTTCAAGATATTGCATATGTTCTCTATTTGTGTAGGCTGGAATCATGAGATGTGTAAAGTCAAGCCTTGTAATGAATTATGATTGGATAGTAATTTATAGCGGTTTTGGTTTAGATGTTATTTATTAGACTCGAGTTTTGTTGTGATTTTATTATATTGATTGTTGTTTTTAGACGCATGTTTGTGGTAAGACTTATCGACTGACTGACTACAATATAATTATATACATCATTTTCTATTGCTTTGCATTGAAAGAGAATAATTTAGTTGTTGAATTCGTTTTTTATTATAAACCTTGTTTTATTTTGAAACAAGGAAATTGTAAAGAAATATGATAAACAAAAGTAAATTAACAATAAAACAACATTTGGTTTACTTGTATGTTCTTTTTACTTAAATTCAAACGAACATTTCGACAACATATACTGCTGCCTTCTTTGGGGTAAAAATATATATAAATAACAAAAGCAAAGTAATCAAGGTAGCAATTTATAACATTTTTACCTCCCGCTACCCTTGGTAAGGGAGGTATAGGGATCGTGCTAAAAATCGCATATCGAGATTTTGGTAAATGACCACGTTTTAAGGTCCCTAGAGTCCAATTTTATCATTTTCACGATGATGTCTGTGGGTATGTTTGTGTGGATCCTGCACTCTAACTCAAATGCTATTATTCAGAAAGTTTTGAAACCTTGTATTTCAATTTTTTTCTGTAATGGAAAGAGCCCCTTAGATTTTGGTGAAAATCAACATAGTTTTAGTACGAAAAAACTTTTAATATTATTTTTTCGAGATTAATGTTATTATAAAAATTAAATATTATTAAATATTCTATAGATTTTCATGAATACTTTTTCTATATATTAAACATAAAATAAAATAAATATATCATCACGGCATATTACCCATTGCTGGGTGTGCCAATCTGCTATCTATTTTATGGATAAATTTATAAAATTATAATTTAAATCCCGGAGTCTACGCTTTAAACAAATAAAACGCAGTTATTCAAATGTATGTAACTGACAGATTAATGTCACTATCAAAGAACTAATCATTTCAAAATAATATTAGTAACGTTTTAAAAAGGAAAATGTAAATAGAACAATAGAAAAGGAATTCAATACAGTTTCCAGCATAAGTAAATAGGTAGGTATGTATTTAGATTAATAAAAATTAACGATTCACAAAAATATTTAAGCTTATCCTCATTTTTGGATTAGTGAATTCTATTCTATCTCGATATTTAAAATTTAATTTTTATTTTATTATAGTTCCGTTGACTCGGTTAAGAGCAACGCTTCATGTCATGAGTGCCTTCGGGGCTCTGGGTTCGAATCCCACTAAGGCATGGATGTGTGTGAATGTGAACCCACTCTGTAATTGGGATTTAATCCTGTTGAGGGGTTTAAAAAAAGGTAGTTACTTGGATTATATTATACTATATTTTAAGAAATAAACTGTCAAAATTAGAGTAAAATTCGCTAATCCAAAAACTTAATTTTTTTGTGACTCGGGCTGTAAATGGCGGGAGGTATTGTGTTGGCCACACCAGATTTTTAATATAGGAAGTCCTGCTTGATTAAGTTCTAAATCGTCACAATGATTGAGCTTATTATTCTTTGTTTTAAACATGTCAATGGCTTTTCTAATTAATCTATTTTTAAGACGTGCAGATCTTGAATTTATTCTTCGAATTTTATTTGTCGAATTTCCTCTAGAGCAGGGGTGGGCAAAAGCCGGCCCGCGGGCCGGATCCGGCCCTTTTGCTTACTTTATCCGGCCCGTTGAAAAATCCCGCATGTAATTTTTTTAATCTCTTTTATGCGATTTTGTTGAAATCAACAGTATTTTACGAAATTCCTTAGTACACTGAAGTGAGATGGCTTAGCATCGGTAAAGTTTTGGACAGGTTTCAATATTTGCTTGATGAAATAGTATCCTTCTTGTCGATAAAAGAAAAACTACATGATTTTCATGAATTTCAAAATGAGGCATGGCTATACGATTTCTCGTTTTCTGTAGATATCGTAAAATATTTGAATGAACTAAATATAAATCTACAAGGGAAAAACTATTTCGCTTTCAATATGCACTCAAACGTCAAAGCATTTATGATAAAACTCAATTTATTTGCTGAAAACTTTAATAAGAAATTACTAAATCATTTTCCTTCATTACAAACACGACGAGAATCATTGAAAAATACTGATTTTCTTAAATATAGTGCATTAATACAAGACCTGCATTCTGAATTCCAAAGAAGATTTCAAGATTTCAAAGCTATTGAAAACCCTTTATCATTAATTATTCAACCTTTCAATTTCGATGTGCAAGAAGCTCCTGTTGAAATTCAACTAGAACTAATTGACTTACAGTCAAATAATTTACTAAAAGAAAATTTTCACTCAAACGAATTGAGTGCTTTCTACGGTGCTTTGAATACAGAACATTTCAAATATTTTTTGAACTATGTTCAAAAATACCTAGCTTATTTGGTTCGACATATATTTGTGAAAGAACTTTTTCTTTAATGGTTGCCACGAAAAATAAATATCGGTATTAAGGATTGCTACAAGTGATTTGGATCCCAATTTTGAAGAAATAATATCAAATGAACATTCGAGATTTCACTTTTCGCATTAACTATAAGTATTCTATTTTAACGTTTGATGTTTGTCTTTTCTTTTTATAATTCTATTTACTTTTTACTATCATATTTACAAAATGCAATATAAATATAAAAATATAATAACTATGATCAAAATAAAATAATTTGTATCGTCAAGATATAAATAAATAACAAAATAAAATCTTTCATTAACTGATTTATATTCCTTTATAGTCCTCCGGCCCGGGAGACATTTTGAAAATTTCATTTTGGCCCGCGCTTAAAAGTATTTGCCCGCCCCTGCTCTAGAGCATGCTCGGCAACGGACGATTTCTCATGCTGGTTCAATCAGATCGATCGTTAGTGTTCATTTAATCTTATAGAAATTATAATTTCAATGTAAATTATTTATAAGCGTACATAGCTTCATTAAAACTGTACTCTAATACCAGGTATATTGTTTATATCTGTTTTATTGATTACAATTCAGGAGCTCAGTGAAAATGTAGCGTAATGACAATGACAAAATTTAATAGAAAAATTTGAATGTTTCTAAATATTTCAAACATTACTCATACATGTTTCTAGCATAAAAAAATGCACGTACAATTTTTCCATTGAGTCAACTGTTATTTCATATGATACTTTATTACAGTACTCATATTATATCAGGACGAGAAAAAATTAGAACGAGTTCTGTACGCTCAAGATTTTTAATTTTCGAATTTAGATATTTTGTTTATCAATGTTCTATAATCGCGTAACTGCTAATGGGCATATGCAGTCAGTGGTTGTTGATGATTATGAATTAATGGAATTGATATAAACAAACATTAACATCCATGCCTCAATGGAATTTGAACTAGGGACCTTTGGAATGCGAAGCGATTACATTGCCCCTACTATTTGTAATATATGTGTTCAATTTAATGCAAAACGAAGAATTAAATATGAAACATTGTACAAAATAATCATGTATCATAAATGATTTTGGAATACCAATTTGCTATGTGGAAATCCATAGTACGTGGTCAGCATTAATATTCTTTAAAACTATGAAATAAATATTTAAATAAGTATACAATGCTTTTGTCTATATGAGCCCATGCATGAGGTGATGCCTGAAATGAGTTCAACACATTACTGAACATCCACATAGACTGTAAAGGATGATATGTCCAGGAACATTGGCAAGATAAGTATATAATGCTTTTGTCTATATGAGTTCATGAGGTGACGCATGAAATGAGTCAGCACATTACGGAACATCTACATAGACTGTAAAGGATGATGTGTCCAGGAACATTGGCGAGATACCCAGACCAACAATGAAAATTTAGAAGTCAGAAATCAGTGATAACCAGTTCTCTGTCATGGACGATTTCCTAATAGCATAAAGGAAAATTTTTCGGAGAAAGTGCATCCTCGTCGGCCTTCTTTCATCAAAAACATTGTAATCATTTTAATGGAAGAATGACGTGGATATCTGCACAGACTGCAGATAAATAAAATGTAGTTGGATGCCTGGCTACTGTTTGAGAACATAGAACATAACTTTGAATAACAGAAATGGTACATCAACTTTATTATGTAGTGTTGTTCACAGAAAATGATCAATGTACATTACTCGTCTTATTTCTAAAATATAATAAATAATTATGACGTTGAAGATGCAAGTCCACATCACTACTTCTGAATAAATTTTGTCAATTTTAAATGACAAATTTTACAAATATCTGCTACGAATTTCAATGGCTATTAACTTGTACGTGTAATAAGGAGTCCAGACTAAAGCCTGATTTCCACCGAATGTTTTAATGCTTAATGCATAATAATTTGTATATAAGGCTTAATGCATAATAATACGATAATACCATATCCAGCTACTTTGTTTAGTGACTAATTCGACAGATATGTCACTTTTTTTCCTTTTTATTCTTAACTACAGCAGACTGCTATTGCATCAATAATTATTCTTTGTTATAATATGTCATATGCATAATTTTCCGTATCTATAGCAACATCGAAAAATTAAAAAACTTTATAATTTTAAAATAGACTGACAGTTGACAATTCAAATTAGAAAATTAAGAAAGACAGATGACACTTATGTATGTCCATCTCACAATTACGCTTAGTCCTTACGCCTTAAACCTTGGAGTTTGCAAACTTTTGTTCTTACGCATTGCTCTTAGTTCTTACGCGTTAAGCCTTATGCATAGCTGGAAATGATACTAAACTTTGTCATATGATAAACATTTTTACATATTGCGCTTAGTTATTAATTATAGCTCTTACGCATTAGGACAATCGGTGGAAATAAGGCTTACGCTAGCATACTCTAATTTACTGAGAACATGCTATGGGAAGTACAGCGTTTTTAATAAAGGGATATCAAATATTTTGCCAATATTTATCCAGAAGCCCAATGACATATTTACTAAGACGCCTTAAATCAAGGCAAGTGAAGACGGGCTTACAAATAAACGCAAATAAGAAGAAGAAGTTAAGAGGAGTAAAGTACTTTTTTATCCAAAACCTTTCAATATGGAAATTTTGCGCAGATCATGATATTTCTTTAAAAACATACATATTTTATGTTTATATTTACCAAGAAATCATTACACGGCACCTTCCTTGTTACAAATACAAATTATAAAAACGTGGGCCTTCAAAACAAACCATCCTCTTAATTAATCTATAAAAACTTTGAGTTCAACGGCCCGACAGGTTAATAAATTATCTTCTGGACGTGGGAGTACCAGCTCCAATTTCCCTTAGGGCTACGCGTTCCTCTATTCCTATTGTTGTAGACTTTCTATTAGTTTTTATAGATAATAAAGCATAACTGTTCGTTTTCACCTACTACTCTTAAATGTGGGATAGCTCATTGTAGGCGTTAACGTATTCAACTTGTCGATTTACCTTTGAAGACACGTGCAAAATTTATGCCTGCAACTTCCTAGTAACTAGATGGAGAAGTACTTTTATTAGCGTAACTTGTTCTAATTTATAAACTAAAAATAAAGATCTACGTTCTATGATTCATCCAGTTTAATACCCAAGTAATAGTATTGATGTGAATAATTGCATATGGATGTTATATGTTGCTGAATGTATAACGGTATATAACAAGATTAAAATTATGTACCTATACGATCTTAGCTTCAATGAAAATAATTATTATCTATTATATGTACAAATAGAAGTATAAAGAATATATTAATTGAAGCCGTATTAAATAGAACTACTACTTTGGTTCAATATAACATAGTGTTTTGTGGTGTACCCCAAGGATCATATTTAGGCCCCTTACATTGTAATGAAATGTATATAGGCTGAAAAAGAGAAACCGTAACATAGGCGATGAACATGGGAAAACAGTTTTTCTGAAATATTATCTATCCCGTAAAACAATTATGGTATGTGCTTTTATACATAAAGATTTACGTAGATCATTCAGCGCGCAAGTAAACTTAGTTTAAAAACTTAGTAAAAATGGATTTAGTACGCGAATATTTTTAAAAAATCTGATGTGGCCAGCACATTACCTTCCGTCAGTTCTATGTATTTTGTGCAAATTTCGTACGGAAAGTTCCTTGCTAAATTAAATATTCTATTTCTTCTACATTACCTTCCGACAGTTGCATGTATTTTATGCAAATTTCATACAGAAAATTATTATTTTGTGACGTTTCCTATATACAGTGTAATGTATCTGCAGAAATAAAAGATTTATCATTATTATTATTTCTTGTACATTACCTTAAAGCAGTTGTATGTATTTTATACAAATTGCATACAGAAAGCAAAAGATTCTATATTTCCAGTAATATTATAAGACAAACACACTATGTCAATTTCACTTGACACTGACATCTTTCAATCAGAATTTTCTTAATATAGTAGCTGTTTCCATAGCTATGGCTACTTTATGAAATTTAATTTCTTTATAATTTTTTAACTCTATATCCATTTAATATTAAGTATAAAATGCAGTCAAATCGCATAGAGAATAAAATATTCTTTAATATTTATAATAACATCAAATGTGAAAAAAAATATATTTAACATAGTTTTTTCAAGAAAAACTGTTAAAATCTTCAAATTATGGTACTTCCGGTTGACCAATTGTAACCAAAATCTAATCAGCTCTTCATTTGGATGTAACGAAGAAGTATACATATCCATACACACACACACACACACACACACACACACACACACACAAACACACACACACACACACACATACAGACATACATCATCGTAAAAATTGTAAATTCGTATTCTAGGGACCCTAAAACGTGCTTATTGATTAAAAACTCATCATCGAATTTTTTTACCAAAGACAATACCTTCCTTACCTAAAGGTGACGGAAGGTAAAAATTAACGTAATGTAAACTGTCAAACCATGTAACATGTCAAATATAGACATTTGACTGTTTATTGACACTCATTCCTTGAAATAACGCATATTAAATCTGTTTTTACTGCGTCTTTAAATTAGGTTTATAACAAAAGCCTAGATATATTCAAAAAGTTAGAACCTGAAAAATTCATAAATTATATGTATAAATAACGTCATAAAATTTTACTGGGCACATAATTTAAAAAAAAATCTATTTTCCCTTGCTGAACGTATATTGAACGGATTCTTGTGTTCACCTGTATATTAATTCTATATCTATTTTCAACACTGTGAGTTTTTACTGTATTAGAACGACTTAGCTATAAATAAGTATAAAAAAAGAACATTGAGAATAGCGTCTACTAGTTGATATTTCAGAGACTTAGCATAAAACGCCTCAAAATAATAAAAAAAAGTTTAGCAAGTTTAGCAGAGGTTTCAGTAAAATAAAATGATTGAAATGGACTAAAAGTTGTCCATGATAAAATGATTGTCGTATATAGGAAACATGAATAATTACACCCTACGGGCGGTAAAGTAGAGCAAAAGCCCGACGACTGGTAAATAAAACGGCAAAAATATAATCAACACTTTTAGTTTTAAAAGAAAATGATATTTCCGCTAAATCTTCACTAGCTTTTGAATTGCTTAAGGATTTTCTTCAGATTGCCTCCAAGGATCCAAGTTTGGCTTTAAAAAAAATCACATAACTAAATAGCTAGCAATGCAGCGCATCGCCTTATTGTTTTGTCGCATGGCCACCTGACTAAGGAATATTTTTACATAACCAACAAGCTTTAAATGTATTTAAAAAATAATTTGAAAACATTTCATTTCATTCCAGTAGTGCATAAAACATTATACATACCTCAGGCCGAAAGAAGTTTACACCCTTGGACGAATAAAAGGCGTCCACTATGCGTCGGGCTGCAAATTTCGTCCGCAGACGTACACCTATTCTTTCGACCCTCTGTGCGTAAATAACTATTAGGCTCGGGCCACACTATGCCGCATGACAACTATAACACATTGGACATAATGCAAGCGTTCACAAAGGTCTGGTTTTGTTTTTTAATAGACAACGTACACTATTTGGGCTCTACACCGATCAAACTTTGGTCCGACTGTATCCGAATTGGGTTGTCATTGCTGCCGTCCTGTTTAGCGGGATATATGTGGACGCTGTTCGATCCATCCCGTTTAACCTGATGTGGTTTTACCGGTCCCGCCAAAACGCATAGTGTAGCCCGGGCCTTACAGTATAATTTTGTTAAGCAATTTCGATAGGGCCGATAATTGATTGAAGGTGACCTAAAGTGTGGAAAGTCTATGCATAGGAAACTAAAGAAAGCATTAATGTGTAAAGTAGTTAATTGAAGATAAAGTGAAGATATCAGAAGCCTCAAAATAAAATATCACAATCATTCAATTGTGTTCCTTCATCGAAGATAACATAAAAAATCTGTCGCCGTATCTTTTACTTCGCGTCTGCAAATGTTATGATAAAGTTTCCCGTTGTCTGAGCTCTGTTCGTCCCTTGAAATGAAGACGAAGACAGTCTCTTCTCTTGACCTTCACCGCAGTCGACTCGCACGTCCAGCCGTCTTCTCGTCGCCTCCATATGCACGGTCCGTGTGGGCCAGTGGAACGAATTCATCATCTCTTTTACCGAGAAACAAGAGATCGCCACAGACATCCGTCTTTACCTAGAGTGAAATCCTTACACACATGACGCACAAAGTTAGCGAAAACTGAACGAATTGTTGTAATTGCAAAGTGGTAACTTAACGAGATATTTAGACAAGAAAACGACAAAATTGATAGTTTGTATTTTAAGAACTATATTTTTTGCTTACAGGTTTTTTTAATACTATGGGAAACCACTTGTATAGTTCTTCGAATTAAAGTTTTTATTTATCGAGCTTTTCGAATTATTGAGACTATTGGTGACACTGTACACAATGTAAGCGCACCTGTTATGGAACCTAGACAGCTAGAGGACTTGTGAGATTTGTTTACATTTTGGCCAAATACTTTTTGACACAGAAAAATGTTAGCAATCTAACGCAACACGACTTTTTTTGTTTGTTTATTCTAATCCTTCAACAAGAAACGTAGTTCAAGGCAACAGGTCATAAATTCGTGATTAATAAATAAATATTTCTCACATATACTCGTATACTCTCCATTAAACATTAAAAATCTGGTGTGGCCAACACAATACCTCCCGCCATTTATCGCGCGGTGTTACAAAAAAATATTAAGCTAATCCTTATTTTTGGATTAGCGGATTTTACTGTAATTTGGCAGTTATTTCTTAAAATATAGTCTAATCTAATACAAGTAACTATCTTTTTTTCATAATTAAATGAAGATTATATTTTAAATACCGGCATACAGAATAATTCACTAATCCAAAAATGTTAATTAGTGTCAACTTTTTTGCGAATCGTAATTTTTATTAATCTAAATACATACCTACATATTTACTTATGCTGGAAACTGTATTGATTTCCTTTCTTATTGTTCTATTTACTTTTTTCTTTTTAAAACGTTACTATTATTAATTTGAAATGATTATTGCTTTGACAGTGACATTTATCTGTCAGTTACATACATTTGAATAATTGCGTAACTAAGAAGTTTTGTTTGTTTAAAGCGTACTCCGGGATTTAAATTATAGATAATTTTATAACTTTATCCACAATATATGTAGAAAAAATATTAATGCAAATCTGTAGAAAATTTAATAATCTATAATTTTTATAATAACATTAATCTCGAAAAAATAACATTTAAAGGTATTTTTCGAAGAAAAACTATTTTGAGCTTCAAGTAAAGTGCCATTTTCTGTTATCCGATTTACGCCAAAATCTAATGGGCTTTTTCCATAATAGGAAAAGTTCGAAATACAAGGTTTCAAAATTTTCTGAATGATAGTATTTGAGTTAGAGTGGAGGATCCACACATACACACAGACATCATCGTGAAAATGTTAAAATTGGATTCTGGGGACCTTTACCAAAATCTCGATATGCGATTTTTAGCACGATTCCTATACCTCCCTTACCAAGCGTAGCGGGAGGTAAAAAGGGGCAAATAACAGCAAAATCATTGAAACTATAAATTTTATTTAATATTGTCAATAATTAAATTAAAAGTAAATACCTGCAAAATTATACTCATGGATAATCATTCTTTTTAAAATGCAAAAAGCTTACATAGGTATTTATTTATCACAGTAAAGTATTGCCATATACGAGTAATAAAAATTCTTATCCATACATTTCACCCCTATTCTGTAACAAAGTTGCTAACTCTTAGCAACATTGCTTATAGCAAATAACAAATAAAAATTGCAAACACTGAACAAAATATGAAAATAACAGACTTCACATTTGTTTTTAATGGCTTATTTTTTTTAGCAATGTTGCGAAGACTTATGGCCGATTTCACCACGGATTCCTAAAGTTTAAGTAATGCTTATGTATGGTATGACTAGCGAATGAAAGTTGACGTTTAAATTATTTTATAGATGTGGTTTCTTTTGAAACCCTAAAGCAGAATAGAATTGTACAAAATATTCAGGTATAAATTTTTGCATTAACTCATTTAAATACTGGACTAGGAAAACGCGGAAATCCATTACTATGTCTGGCTGAAAATAGGTGACCGACTAGGGTAACTGAATATCAAAACAGGAGTGCGTTTAAAATATTTTAAACATTTCTCTTTTATGTTCATTATAATAAAATATTTTGATCTTTAAACTATTTAGTTTGGCAATTCTATGAAATAGGATTATTTTTAATTTCCTCTAACAGTAATTCCGACTCGAGGATTGCTTAAACTTAAGACGAACGAACTAGAATTTGCGGTATTATTTTTTTTAAATATATCCCTGAATCCTGTTGCTAAGATCATTTTAAATGCCTCCTGGTATTGAGTACAATTCTAATCTTCTGTAAAGGAATACATAAAGGTCAGTTTCCTTTGAAATCAAATATAGGGAAATGTTTTCAAAACAAACCGCATCTATTAAATAATCTAAACGTCAACTTTCATTCGCTAGTCATACTATACCCGATGTGCACCACATAGGCATTACCTAGCAAAATTTCGTTTTCACCAACCGCTAAGCATTGCCTATCTTGATTTTGGAATTATGTAGGTAGCTATCTGTTTTCTGATGCCCAAATCGCTATGCATTTCCTAACGTCTGACAGCTGACAATTTTAAATGAAAATTGTACAAGTTTATTTAATATTTTGATAGTTCTACAGAAGAAATAGAAATACTTGCATTCAAAATCGATAAGTATCTCTTTAGGCAGTTCTTAAATGTAGGCAATTCCTAGAAAGACAGCGATTTAGGAATCGGTGGTGAAATCGGCCGTTAGCAACTTTCTTACAGAATAGGGCTGATTGAATAAGTCAATCAAATTTTTCTTCCTGCCAAAAATTATAGAATATTTCTAGAATTTCTTTAGATCTTGTGCAGCCTTGTTTATATACTTTCTGTAGCACTTGTTTATGTACATAACGTACATTTCCGTTAATTTTGTAAAAACATTTTTAGATGAAATTGTAAAATCAAATCATGAGAACTTATTTTTCTATTAAACGGAACGAAGGTTTGCGATATTTATATATTTAAGGCAGTGGCGTACCTAAGTGAAATGGTGCCCAGGGCAAGGGTCGTAATTGCGCCCCCTGTGAACAATGTAAAATCAAGATTTACTTCTTTCTCCCTTTAGTGTAGCGAGATATGTGGCATCTGTATTGTTGTTGAAATATCCATATAAATATTATGAAGTAACTTAACCATGAATGAATCAGCACAATAACAAAATTACTATCAATATACGGGTGTTCCGCGACTCGACCGACAAATTTATGCTATATATTCCGGTGGTCATTACGATCAAAAAATGGCATTAATAACGTGCTCGAAATCGGCCTTTTCAGTTTCTTCTCTTTCAACGCTCATCAAAGCAAGATCACTTAATCGATCTTGACCCATGGAGACTCTCAGATAATTTAAGATCAATTTTGATTTGTTGAAAGATCTTTCACAGCTAGCGATGGAAACTGCAATAGTCAACATTATTTGCATGGCTATTCGAAGATAGGCGTTTTTCGGTCTCAACATCCCAGTTTTGACAGAGACTAAGTCCAATTTCCAGAGCTTCAGTTAAGTTTCTCTTTCATTACGAAAATAATCTCTTAAACCTTCCAAATCTAAGGCGGCATCATATTTATATCTTGCAGTCTTTTTTGAACTCTATCAATAGGAATGAGTACTCTCGTCCAAAATTCAAGTAGAGTCAGAAAATCGAGTGTCAACATACGGTTGTACAATTGCGTAACATCACTTCTTGTTTCACTTGGAGTATGCCGTCAAGGTAGTTGTTTATGGGCTTCACAGCTTCCACTTTTGCACTCCATATTGTTTTAGACTTAGATTTAATAACTATGGGCACAGCGTTTTTGAGTATTTCCCAGCGTTGCGTAGACGATGAAAAAACAGATAGAGAGCTTCAACAGTTCCGAAAAATGTCAATACGCACAGTAATCAACAGTTTTAACACTTCAAATTCTGGCACCCAAGTTACATACGGATACCAAGGGCTCCAAGCGGCGCCCCCTTGGTTCTGGCGCCCAGGGCACCTGCCCTGTTTGCCCCGCCCTAGGTACGCCACTGATTTAAGGTGTCTTATTAGCCGCCACTTTTCCTGTACTAAGCTCCAAAATTTAGAGGTAGGTTTATAAAATATTTAATCTCTTATTTTATTTATAATTGTCGAGTTCTCAAGGGAACAAATATTAAATCGCAATGTAGAGGTTTTCTAATTAACAACGTTGGACTGCATTGCAATAATATATTGCATATAAATACAAAATCCAGTAAACAGTGTACCCCGTAATTGGCAGACAACTTTAATGAGAAAAAACAACTTGACTAAAACATATCATTCTCATTCAACGCTATCAGTCGTCCCTTGTATAGTATTAATTATATTTATGTCGACAATTAGTTACTTCAACATCGAAAGTCCGTCCAACAAGCGCAATATTTAAAATCTCCGGGTAGATATCATCCCTCTGATTGGGGTAAAAACACGTTTCTATCATTACTGTAATCGGTTTGAGCTGTGATTGGTGGACTAAATAGCCGGTACGTCGCTAAATAGGGGCGAAATACTGGATTTAAACGTGAGTTAATGCCTAGAGCATCAGGGGAACAATACAGACCATAGGAAGGTCATGGAATAAAAATTTATTAAAATTGGAAAAAAGGGAGCCGTGCATTGTTATTAGCGGTGCATTTGCAGAAAGTAATGAAAAGTGCAATTATTAATAATTTTCATTATCAGCATTCAAAACCTTTTTCGCAGGTCTCCTGTTGCCTATCCGTATAAGATGTTCCCACCATCTTATCTGTCCTTCCTGTATCGGTTTCGTTCTTAGTTTTTACCTCTGTTTCTTACTTTATTTAGCAATGTAACAATTTTGACTGCTTTTTTTAAGTACTTCATTTTCTAATGTTTATATTTTACTTTTTACTTTTCTGGATATGGCTTTATTTGATATGGACTTCAACATGTGGAATATTTTTGTTGTTTTGTCTATTCTGTGTAGTGATGCACGACGAGGCGAGAGTACTCTCGCATCTCGTCTCGGCTCGCAGCATTATGCGAGACGAGAACGAGAGCGAGATTGTAGTTTAAAATTCGAGGCGAGATCGATATAACAACTGTGAGAAGCGAGAAATCTCACTAGATTCTCGCAATATTTGTAACTTTATACCTTTGATTCATAAATTCAATGAAAAATGCACCGTACAAGGAGTGGAGTCAACGCTAAATCTTACATAGAATACGAGACTGTGAAAATTATATTAATTCACTATATTATTGAGTTTAGTCGATTGGTATCGGTCACAGAGCGAGGAAATGCAAATTAAAAACAAAATCTGTTTTGCATTCAATAAAACTAGTTTTCTCTAATATTTCAGTCCCTAATTCACCCCAATTAAAACAAACGTTAACATTTTCTTTCCGCCCCTAAAAAGTAAGGATATTATATTAAGCGTCGATGGGAGCCAAAACGGAGAGAAGCGGAGTGATTGGTTGCCGGCGATTTACAAAGTTACAAAAAAGAATTATTTAATGTTTTAATTCGTTTTACCGACGACAGAATGTATTATCAGATGTTTGTATTGAAATAGTTTAGAGATCACAATTTGGTAATAAACTGGATATTTTACAGGTAAATTAAATTATTTACCTACTTACGACATTTTTTAGCGATTGTCCATGAATAAACATTATGTTCGTATTGAAATAATTTGGTGACCAGAATTTAGTGTTTCGTCTCTTTATTGTATTGATACCTATACGACTGCAAATACACGGAAGTTGGTGCGATTGGTGCGAACTTGTCTCTTGTAGTTAAACTGTTACGTAAATACGTAGTGCGCAAACGCTTATTTCTATAGCGAGACTCTCGCGGGACTCTCGTGCGAGAACGAGACGAGACCCAAAAAAATGTACGAGAACGAGAGCGAGATCGAGATTACAGATCCAAAAACGAGACGAGATCAATATTTTATATTTATCGTCTCGTCTCGCCTCACGTGCATCACTAATTCTGTGGTTAACGGGTATAATTTTGAATCCATTACTATTTAGCAATACTGCTAGATTCAGGGATGCTCAAACACTTTTGCTATTGGAGATGGACCATAAAACTTTCTGGCGGTAAGCGATCGACTAGGTTGGAAAAATTACAAAATTAATACACAGCGTGTCCCAAAAACGCGCCTTACATGGGGATCTCTAGTACTATAAAATATATGAAGTCGATTAAATTAAAGATTATTTTCTCTATTAGAGAACGATTTTAAAGGTGTTTCCTTTTACGAGAAATAAGGCATGGGGCACTAGAATGCTGGACTTGGTTTGTACCTCTTCAGGGCACTATTATGTGTTCTTTAAAATGGTGACGCTAATTTTTTATATGACTGTTAAATTTCGAATTATGATGTCAGAGTTTAAACATTTATATGGACATTGGAAAGGTACACCATTGAAAAGATCTTTTATAGCTTTTCAACGATATATAATTTGTCTGTGATCAATTTATATAAGTACTTCAGACTTTGCAAACGAGAGCAAACTATGTTGCGATCTCCATAAAAAATATCTCACGATCGACCGATCGATTGTTTGACCACCCCTGATTCAAGTGCTTGTGCCTGCTCTATTTTCTCATTTATAGTATTTATCCTGGTAGTTTTTTTTTTATTATTTATTTAAACCATCACTTCATTTTTCTTCATATTTATCTTCGTACCACATTCTTTTAATTATTTGTTGTTTCAAACATTCAGGTCCCGTTAAAGATTTGTTCTGCAAATTTGACTTTAGTTGTCGGCAATGGCACATTTGCAATTTCAAGTCTTTGACTGTTTCTATATCCCTTTATTAAGGCCGACGCGCACTTGAGCGACGCTAAACGAAGCGCGGCGAAGAGAAGTTTTTTTTAGTCAATGTATTCTTATGTGTATATATAGTAGCAAGTAGACTTGCTCTGCTCTTCACTGAGAAGGTTTTTCATTCACTTTGGAGCAGCGAAGAGTAGAGCGAAGAGTAGAGCAACGAGGTGACTATAGGTACACATAAGAATACAATGAATGGCAAAACTTCTCTTCGCTGCGCTTCGCTTCGCGGCTCTTCTCGTCGCTCAAGTGCGTGTCGGCCTTTAGTCCCATATGCTAGCTTTGTGATTTCATGGGCGGTTATGTCTGCCAAACTACGCTAACTGCGTTTTTTGCAGCACTACAAGGTAGTATATATTTTTCACTTTAATTACCAGTATGTACAAAATATTAATTAAATTGCATTCAAAAGTCAAAATCAAACAAAGTATTAAGCAGCTTGCACACTAACTAGTATGAACTCTGAACACGAACAAAATATGTTGTTTGCAAACAAACACAGGACAAACCAAACTTCCAAATTGACTGAACACAGCAGCGTGCGATGTGACAAGTTCATATTCTGATTGGTTATCCGTTTAAAAAGAGTGTCGCGAGTGATGCGTGCGCAATTAGCGTAGTTTTCTCTATGAAATCACAAAATCTGACGCCATTTTTCATAAACTTTAGCTATCTATTTATTTTATATCTGTGGTGTTACTTGGTGATACTAACCTACAAATAAACAGACAGTTGTGTAGTTTTATTGGGTAGTGTTACAAAGTAGAAAAATCAATTGGTAAAACGGCAAAACGAAGAATTTAGAGTGAAGAGGATCTGTCACTTACATCAGCCAAATGCGTATGCGCCGAAACCGTTTTCAAATCAATCTATAAACCTGTTTTGAAAATTACATGTAAACAGTTTCATATAATTTTGACTGAATACTGAAACTATTTTCAAAACTGCATGTAAACGTATAGTAATTATTTGTATAGTAACTTGGTTTCAGAATTGGGTTGAATGTTCGATTATTATGCCATGTCACCAACTACAATGGGGATGCTCCTATGAAACCAACACTAAATCTGTCAGTAGTTTGTAACTGAAATACTTCAAATACTAGATACTTTCAGTATTTTAATGCGCATTGTTATCGTTAATTATTGTGGAACACTACTGCATTTCCAAAAACGAAACCTGTGTTATTTACAGATTTCTTTCTCATTCCTCCCAATTTGTATTCATAAGGCGTTTACTAAGATAAATGAAATTCTTTAGTAGACATACTTTGTTTGTTAATTTTTGGTTTCTTGTTTGGTTACTGCATTCTTCAGATGAGATAATATAGAAATATTACCCAGCTACTTCGTTTTGTAGAATAAAATCTTTAACCATGGAACTGAATACAAATTTGAGTTTGAATCTATGAAATATGTATCAGATCTTCACATGACGTCCAATTGGTTCAGAATTTACAATTGAGATATCTTTTATTTATAGCAGCAGACAAATGCAAGACGTATTAGGAAACTGAAA
This sequence comes from Harpalus rubripes, assembly GCA_963082715.1. Classification (NCBI taxonomy): domain Eukaryota; kingdom Metazoa; phylum Arthropoda; class Insecta; order Coleoptera; family Carabidae; genus Harpalus; species Harpalus rubripes. Next base: position 24,621,258 of record OY720464.1, read on the forward strand.
TACGAAAACTTAGCATATTCATAAGACTTATTACTATGTTGCAATTAAAAAAGGATTAATTTCTCCTCAATGGCAATACAAGTCAATCTGTGTAACACTACGGCTGTACCCTATATCTGAATGCATATTTATGATGCGATAGCATAATATGTAACAAAGCATTAGACTAATACACCGGTGCAGTGTATTGTACTGTACACACTCGATGTTGATAGTAAATGTTGATTAATGTAGGAGCTAGGCTTGCTTGTTGACATATTTACACGACTCCATTGTTAGGCGTGTGTATGTGAGACAAATGCTGAATTAACAGACGAAGAATATGGGACAGAGAATATTAGCAAGAGTGAATACGTTATAACAAAAGTAGTATTGTAGTTTTCGTTGCTTTTACAAACACTGACATAGAATTTCCCAAACTTTTTATGTGTACTTCTATAAATAATCTATGGCTGCGAATTTATTTTTGATATTACTCTTATTGACTAATAATTCAGTTATGAGTCAGTACTGTATACTGTCTATGACCTTTGCCGGATTTTTTTATTGATTTGGTTGATACATATTTGTTTATTGCTAAATATGAAGTAAAGTTTTAAATTCTAATGGACAGGATTAAAAAAGAAACACCAAGGACAAAACAAAAAAAATCTGATGTGGACACCACACGACTTCCTTGTACGCAAGACCAAAATGAATAATATCCAATTATAAAATTGCACGTATTTGACGTAATTTGATATTAACATCTATTCTTTTATTTTTTTGTTATTTTTTGTCCTAATCCATAGCAAGCTTCATTACAAAAACCAAAAAGTATATGTTTTAAATTTATATATCTCGCTTATACAAACGGCTAATTTAATAATACTTGATGTGCTAGACGCAGAATTTAATTCTCTAAAACTCTTATTTAAAGCATTTATTTCTAAAATCAAAATGAAACCATTTTATTCAAGAAAAACTGTTAACAACTTCATGTAATATGTCACTTCCGGTTAGCCTGTTTTAACCAAAATCTACTATGTTATTCCAATTGACATAAAAGTCTTATATACCAAATTTGAAAAGTAATGGATTATATTTTAAAATAGTTTTTCATAAAAAACCATTATAAGCTTCAAATAAAGTACCATTTTTGGAAATTATGTAATAACCAAAAAGTGAGGTGCACAACTAGATGCTATAGCAGTTCTAAATACAAAATTTCAACTTTCTATGGCTTACCGTTTTTGAGTTATGTGAGATACGTACATACCTACGTACATACACACGTACGTACGTACAGACGTCACGACGAAATTAGTCAAAATGGATTCAGGGATGGTCAAAATTGATATTTCCGTTGAAATATGAAAACCGAAATTTTTCACGATTACAATACTTCCTTTACTTCGTACAAGGAAGTAAAAAACTGTAATAAGATACAATATACTTAAGCCGGTCAAATAAGATATTATACTACTTTACGTGGACATATAGTACCTACTAATAGGTGGTACTCACGTACAAATATGTATGAACAAATAAAGATGTGGACGGACGAAAAAGAAATGACTAGAAATAATCAAATTAAAACAAAAAATGTTACAGCCTAATAAAACAAAAATAAAGATATACAATACAATAACTATACCAATAATCATACGCTACGGAATCCTGAAATATACAGAAAAAAATTGGTGTGGGCAACACAATACCTCCCGCCATATATAGCCCGAGTCACAAAAAAGATTAAGTTAATCCTTATTTTTGGATTAGCGAATTTTACTCTAATTTTGTCAGTTTATTTCTTAAAATATAGTCTAATCTAATCCAAGTAACTACCTTTTTTATACTAAAATGAAGATAAAATTTTAAATACCTGGATAGAATAGAATTCACTAATCCAAAATTGAGGATTAGCTTAAACTTTTTTGTGAATCGTTAATTTTTATTAATCTAAATACATACCTACATATTTACTTATGCTGGAAACTGTATTGATTTCTTTTCCCATTGTTGTATTTACTTTTTTCTTTTTAATACGTTACTATTATTAATATGACATGATTAGTTCTTTGGCAGCGACATTTATCTGTCAGTTAAATGTATTTGAATTACTGCGTAACCAAGGAGTTTTGTTTGTTTAAAGCGCAGGCTCCGGGATTTAAATTATAGATAATGTTATAATTTTATCCATAAAATATGTAGAAAAAGTAATAATGTAGTTCTGTAGAAAAATTAATAATCTTTAATTTTTATAATAACATTAATTTCGAAAAAACAACATTTAAAGGTATTTTTCGAAGAAAAACTATTTTGAGTTTCGAGTAAAGTGCCATTTCCGGTTATCCGATTTACACCACAATGTAATGGGTTCTTTCCATATTAGAAAAAGTTTGAAATACAAGTTTTTAAAATTTTCAGAATTTTCAGACATCGTAAAAATGTTAAAATTGGATTCTAGGGACCTTAAAACGTGCTCATTTACCAAAATCTCGATATGCGATTTTTAGCACGATCCCTATACATGCCTTATTATTATTATTAATAATTTCATTCATCACCACTGTTAGTTTTAGCTTTCAGCAGCATAAAAATACAAAATCATTCTTCTTATTTATAAATCAACATCGATAGTACTTTTCATTAATCCTGTAACGATTCATACTCAACTTGTAGATTTCCAAAGAATCCTGCTATTGTCCATCCTCTTTCCCATTTCCTGCTGGAATCCTGCGCTGTGAACTTGCGCAGGAATCTCTGCACGTGGCGTCCGTTGGACCGCGCGTTTAGTTCTTCGCCAACCGTGGAAGAGAACTGTATACTGCTCGAATCAACTTCGAAGTTAAGTTTGACGTCTGTGATACGGTTTTTAGTTGTGTTCAGTGATTTGGTTGAGCTGTTTTGGTTGGTTTCAGTGTTTGTGTTTCTTTTGTGATGTGAAACAGTTTTTTGTTATGTTTTTTATTATTGACTACAAGGGAAGAGTATGGGGGTAATCGGCAACTTTAATAAAAAGGTAGAGTGTTTGTGTTTAGAATTTAATATTGTCTTGTCTAATAATATATGATGAAAAGATAATGTACACATTTGATGTTTTTTAAATATGAAAACACGAATGAAAACACGAACAAACTTGGTCCGAAAATGACGGTTACTCAAAGTATGTATTTTAATTTCAATATAGCGGTTTTTATGTTCCCTATAGAGAAGTGATTGAAGGTTTTAAAACTATCATGTAGTTAGTTACTTTTGAATTTGTTGAAATCTTGAAAATTCATTTGTTAATTTTTGTTTATACTTTTACATAAAATGGAATATAAACACTTCAAAAGCTCTGAAGCATTTCCTGATGATGTTACAGTTGCATCGTCCGAATTTAAAAATTGATGACCGGTACTGAAAACTTAATTTCAAGAATCGTTTGAAATGGAAAACAAAAATAAGTGAAAGAATTTAAAAAATGTACAACCAAGAGTATCAATGAAAAATAGATATGTTCCTATTTTCGAACTAAGAATAAATTGAAATTATAGTACTATAGGGAAACTCTTTTTCAACATGAATATCTTACATAGATAAAACTGAAAATTATGAAATTGGACAGACAATTTTTAGGAAATGCGAACTGTATCTTTAAAATCATGAATGTTATACTTAATTTTATTTGTTAAAAGCCAATATGGCTAAATTGCAGTTTATCCAGAATTCAAGAATTTTATATTAATAGTTATATATACTTGGTAAACCATTAAAAACACTAAATACCGCTAAAAATTGGGTGCGGAAAGCTATATTTATAGATATTTTTGCATTTTTTCTGAAAGAAACTAGGTTAGATGAACTACATATATTTCCATGTTTAAGTATGTACTTACGCTTTCATACAATAATACTGTTTCAATTAATGTATACTTGCAAAATTATTATTTCCTTCTTATCTTACGTTTTATAACATTTTTTATTTATAATTTTGCGTTCATCTGTCAAGCTATTGTAAATTAACATGAAGATAGTGGGCTGAGCGATGTCGAATGTGTGTGCCTGGTATGCGTTAGATATTGTTTTTGTTAGGATTTTTTAAAAATTTCTTATAAAATACGCGTGTATTAGGTATTGTTTTTGTCAGGATTTTTTTAAAATTTCTTAAAATATTACTGTGCGTTAGGTATTGTTTGTCAGGATTTTTTTTTAAATTTATTTTTTCAAACAAATATATAAATACCTGTTTCCGCGCTCCAATTTTATGTTTCCTTATTATATTTTAGCTAAAATAAGACATTACAACAAAAAAATTCAATTTCTACTGTTCTGGATAAACTGCAATCCAGCCATTTATAAAATATGTTAGAGAAGCTATGAAAATATATTTAATAATATGAAAGTCATGAGTTCCTGTACTCTTCAGTCAGTGGAATATTGGATTATTTTAAACGTTTTTTTAAGTATTTGTTAAAATAAAAAACCAAACTTTAATTGGAATTTAATAAAATAACGGCCGATTGCTCCAATGTAACTTAAATTTTGAGCGTTCGTTAAATTGGCAATGCATCGAAATGATATGTTAAATGAAGTAGGTGTATTGCTGTCAAATTTTTTTTAGCCTGTTATTGTTTAAGGCTCTCTTAAAATGTTAATGTAAACATTGTTGGTGCAAATGGACATTAATGTTACAATACTACTGAAAAATTTCTTGTGAAACTTTCTGATAATGTAATACTTTAAACGATCCGTCCAGAAATTTCAAGCAAACGTTTGTAGTACAAGTTGAAACTCTTTGCAATATCGTTAAAATCATACTAATCCCGGAATCATTTCATAATTGGTGCTGAAAAACCCTCCCCGAGTCGTAAAGTGCGGTTAGGTCCCTTTTCAGTTTAGATTTTCAGTTACCGCAGTGTAAAATTTATTTTACGACGCCATTACTAGCTTGCCGGCTGTTGCTTTACTTTAAAATTCGCAGAATTAAACCGCTATGTTTGTGCTGGTGTTGTTCTTTTTCGATATTTTCATTGAATTTATGCGTCTGGTCAGAGTTTTTTAATTCGGGGGTTTTAGTTTAAGCCGAATTTGATTTAGTTTGCCATATTATTTTATGCAAAACATTCGCGAATATAATTTCAGGGAAATGTGGTAGTCCTTTTAATATTTTAATCCATATCTGCTATAATTTCTACTGGATATGCGTACGGACGGGCGGTATGGTAAATCCTTTATAATTTATTATCGTCCAACTTTATTTTAATGCGAATTTAGGTAATGGTCAAGCGATTTCGTTATCTTCTTGACGGGATCTCGGATCCGGGATTTATGAATGGATAGCCATTTTATCTAAGGAAGTAATTTCTGTTTTATTGATATTATGCCAGAAAATAATATATGGGAATAATTATTGTTTAATGTCATACGGGAATTTATTTGAAGAGTACAGTTACAAAGGGATAATTTAATTTTTAATTGGTCGTAAATTCAATCATATGTGTAAGAAGACGGAAGTAATTTTAAAAGAACTGTAAAAGATTTTATTCTCTATTATTTTATTATTTATTATTATACTTTACATATGAATGTAGAATTAAAATGAAGTTACACATTCAGAAGATATTCAACATAGCAATTTTACAGTGAGATTGGTACATAAGTTCAGCTATTAAACTTACAAGCATAAGTATGAGGAAATTTCAGAAATAAAATAATGTTGATTTCTAGTAGTTTCAAACATCAGTCTCTTTTTAAAAATATCAAATTATATTTCCACAATTTATGTATTTCAAATAAGAATTAAACAAACAATATAACTTCTACCGATTTCGGTCTTTATTAAACACTGCTATTTATTGGATCAGTATTTTAAATTAATGATTAGTATTAAATGATCAGTAACTTATTATACAAATATAATTTAACCTAATCTGATCTATGTAGCAATGTAGCTAAACAAACCTAACTATAACAACCTAACCATAACTTAACCTAACCTAATCCAACCCCGAAAATAATCATATTAACTGATCGTTTATTTTACAAAATACTGATCATTAATTTAAAAAAAATACTTATCAAATAAATATTAACTTTTAATAAACTATCGTCAGAGAGTGAAATAATAGTACATTAAGATACAAGTTTTAGTGCACGCGTCATTCTTAGTAACAAGCGGCTTGCCGCTAGTTTTCTAAGGGGACAAGTGCGCTTAAATGTCTTATGAAACGTGTATTTTATACTATTTTTTTATTTCGGTAATTTTTTCAAAAAATCTACGTTATTTCATATCCAGAAATTTCAATTTCGGTTATTTAATATGTAACTTTATAAAACTCAAAATAGAAAATATAATAAAACTACTCGTATGAAATACATTACATAACAAATGAAATAAATAATACAATTACGAAATATAATACATAAAGTAGGTATGAAAAGAAAATTATTTGAAATCCAAAATTAATAAGATTATACATATAAATATAGCAATATATAAAAAAGAAAATATAAATAAAAAATAATATGTATAAATAAAATCATTAAAAAAAATCTTATATAAAAACTATTATAAAATTAGCTCTGTAAGAAAATCAAATCGTTACTTTTAATAGTTTGTAAAGTCTAGGTTCTAGAATAACGTGTCCTGCATTGGGATCTCCAGAACTATAAAAGATACGAAGTAGGTTAAATTAGATTAAAGTTGCCTCATTATCAATGTCATCATTACCGATACCTGTGTGCAAAGCAGATTGGCACACACGACAATGGGAAATGCTGTAATGTTGTACTTATTTTATTTTTTTTGTAAATTTTGCATTTTTTTTATTTATAAGAACTAATTTCCAAATATGAAATAATACTAGATTTTGATTTACACTATTTAGGACGTTTTTTATGATCTGTCGCATGGCTATATGTGCATTTTTTTTATCAAACTTGGATTTCGAGATATGATAAAATCTCTTGGAGTAGCTCTACTTCCGAAAAATTACTACTTAACTGGCAAATGTTTCTGAAGGAAATAAAATATTGAACAATCAGTAATAAATTTATTTAAGGTTTTAACGACGATGTATAGTTGAAATTTTAAACAATTGTATATATAAATAAAATTAATATATCATCACGGCATATTACCCATTGCTGGGTGTGCCAATCTGCTTTGTACGCAGATATCGGTAATGATGATGACATATTTGTACCGTGCGGTGTTTACCAGGCGTCATCTCACGGTCACTCATTGCTGGCGTGGAGAGTGCCCTACAGGGGTTTTCCCCAGATTCGCGACCATACACTCTAGCACGCGGCCACGAGACCCCATAAATGACATGTATGACTGATTTTCAAATATTTTACTGCTTTTATAATATATTAACAGTCGATAAAACTTTTTAATAAATTACAGGTTTCATATACTTCGGAAATAGCGCTACTTCAATACTTAAGAATACTGGCCATAATTTTTATATTTGTAACGAACAAAAAATAGTGAAGAACATGTAGGTATAGTTTTGATAAGAACCATATTACTTGATTCATAAATATTTCCTATAATAAATGATCTGATAACTGCTATTTTTTATACCAAATCCACTGTATGTATCTTTTTTCTGTAACAAACTTCCTTTCATATACATATGACAGGTTCTTTTACAAAACAGCGTTTTGTTATCCAATTATACAATCAATTTCATTTTGTCCAAAAGTTGACATTGGTAGATATAAAACCGTACACATATTAACTGAATGCTATCCTAAGCATACTCTGCGTAAGCATCCACATGTATGCATAGCGACCCACGGCGATTAAACCCGGTTATTTAGGGTTATCCAACATTGCTATATTATTTTGTGGCCAGGCACTGGTGCTAAACAGTTAATTTATTGGCAAACGAGGGTTTAAGGTAAACGATACGGTAATCGCTAGTCGCTATCGTAAATGCCGCTAACGATATTGATAATTAAACGACCATGTTGTTGGCGATAGTAAAAGTAATTGGGAATCGAATTTTGGTCCATTGGGATCACGAGGAAGTGATTGTTATTGCCTAGGTATTTGGGGTTTGGCACTTCGTCATCAACTTGACAATGTTGTTGGAATCTTCTTTTAAGAATTACAAATGTGCAACTGTTATGGATTTAAGTAAGAAATAGGACATTGCGTTCTAGGATGGTAAGTGGTAACCCATCCTGATCTAACCCGTACGTATTTTCGCTTCACTCTATGAATACATGCAAGCCAACGGAATCACTGTGACAATGTGTATAAGTATTTTTTAATTAGTCACCGTGCGGGTGTTACAAGGCGTCACCTCACGGGCACTCATTGCTGGCGTGGAGAGTGCATCACAGGGGTCAATTTTGTGCCATTTAAAATTCGAAATATTTGGCGTCGATCGGGATCGAACTCGGTCCCCAGATTCGCGACCAGATACTGTGGCACGCGGCCACGAGACGTTATATAATAATATATAATATATTATATTAATATTAATAACTATGTATATCTATTGAAACATTTTAATATGCTCTCACTGGAAAGTAGAAGAACTCAAACTGACATGGTATTCTTATACACATTACTTAATAATATAATATACACCTTCAATAATTTCAGTGTTAAAATTTTTGTGAACCTTAAAACCAAGTCAACAAATTTACTTGTTTTATATAAAAATAATACTAAAAATAACGATAACTCTCCAATCATGTCTACTTAAATTCCACATTTGCGCATATTAACATGTTTTATCTATCACTCATCAGCCGTATTCATAGTAATTCTGACGTGGTTTAAACCAGGTCTATCTTAGGACTAAGGTTTTTCCTTATTCATAGTAACGGTTGACTTAGACCTAGTTTAAACCTAGTCTAAAATTTAAACCGAGCGTACTCCTAGTTTAAACTAGGTCTAAGTCTAGTGTGCTTTAAAATAATTGCATTAGTAAGACAAAAAATATTTATTAATTGTCAAATTGACAATTTTGATATTAAATGAATAAAATTGAGGATATTCAAGATATTTGTGCAACATAAATGATGTAGAAGATAGAGAAAAGATCAGATGTCAATGTTGAAGGTACTGTTATCATATCTGCAAAATTGATATGATTGAAATTTGTATTTAATTTTAGAAAATGAATAAGAGATTCAGATGAAGATAATACTGAATTAAATAATGCTATATGTAACGTAGCATATTTAGACAAAATCACAATAGGCCCGGAAACGAAAATACTTTAAACCTCACATGTAATCAATTATTTTTATATAAAAATTAATACGTTGGACAAATTTGGAGTATCAATAAATGATTTTTGGTTAATTTCACACGTTTCCTGTAAATTGCAACCAGTTTCACACCCAAATAAAAGTTCTGATATATTGTCAAAACCAGTATCGCCGTTAGTCTCGAGCAATTTTATTTATTAAATATTCATATTTTAATTTATAAATTATTTCTTTCCATTTTTCCTCATGTGTACTCGTACATATGAATACACGCTCCTATAAACCTATTATTGTTCAGCATACTATTCTTATTTTATATTAATGTTAGTTAATATGAAGTATTAATTTTTACACTGATAACTAAATGACATTTGAAAATATTCGAATATTTATGCCTGGAGCTTACTTCATATTCATCGCAGACCATGTCCAGATGGATACAAGGGCTAAACTCGATCTACGTAGACTAGGTTGAAACTGGGTCTAAAATTTGCTATGAATAAGTCTGGAATGGTCTAAGTTAGACCTAGTTTAACTTAGACCTAGTTTAAACCGAGTCTATCTCAGTTACTATGAATACGGCTGTTGTTTAAGAAAGAGATAGTTAATGTTCTCTCATAATTATATACCACTTTTTATTATTTTTTCACTATAACTTTTTGAAACTTGCACTGAGATATGATTTGTGAACTAAGCATGTATTATCTATTAATCCATAGGAACCTGTGGTATGTGCATACTGTTGATTTCTTATAAATATAATAAAATAAAAATACATAGATTGATTTATGTGTTTCATATTATGAATATAGAAAAGTATTATGTTATTTGTTTATAAACATATCTAATACAAATAGTAGGTATAGCTCCGGTGCATTAAGTTGAAGACTGACCATGAATACGCAGAACCTAAAATTCGTACTTGGACATGTCAAAATGTAAATTATAATATGCTATTGTTATAACGGGCAAAGACTCCGTCAACATTTAAAAAGTTGGTAGAAAGGGAAATGGGATTCATTTATAAGCCAAAGTAAGCTCTGTCTCAATTTAACGCGCGCCAGCTATACCTAAAATTTCTAAATAGAACCAGGAACTTTCAGAAACATATTACATCTTTTTATAATACAATAACACAGTAATACTTTACCTCTGTGAACAATTACTTCGCTATAACGTCCATTCATATACACTCTACAAGTAGATATACTTTTGTGGAACTTATTGACACTGTTGACAATATGACATTAAACATATGTCAAATGAAGGAAATCCGGGAAAATTTATAGCACAATGAGTGTTATCAACTTTATGTAAGAATTATGGAAAGAATTTCCATAATAATACCTTAATGCAGTTTGAATTATTCATTCTAGAAGAAAACTGAGAATACTGTAATGATAAAAGCGTCCAGTGTTCTCAATTGATATGGCGTGAAACTAAATTTAATGAAATTGACTCTGAGATATTAAGATATTATGGATGATTGCGACAATCCTTTAATAAATGAGGTACTCTAATAACAACTGCAGAAAATAAAAAGAAAATACTAGTTATGATATGTTCTTGAAACAAAATATCTACAGATGGTATCTATCTTATATTAAAAACAAAAACAATTAGCAATTATCTACTTAACGTAGGTAGGTCCTACCAAAATAAATTATTACATTTTCCTGAATAAATAAAACAGTTTTAATAATACATTTTACAAAAATAAAAAATAATAAAAATATAAGGCGGGCAGGATTTGAACTTATGAATAATTATTATGGTGCCCCAACTTAGCCAATTCAGTTATTGAATAGGTACGTTTCCATGAGTACTCTTTTTAATAAATTATAAATAATAACTGTCAAATTGCATTATACCTTTGCAAATATTTCAAAAATAAGTCATGAAATTAGGAGTAGTTAAATACTATTCGATGCCAAATTAAATAATATTTCTAACCATATCAAAAACTCCTACTATAGTTTTGCGGGACAAATGATATTTGAAAAAACTGTTTTTCAATGTTAAATGCCTATGTCAGGGTTTCTAGTTTTACAGATATATTTTTTTAATTTTAAATAAAATTTCAAATGACGTCATAATTTTGCGACCTTGTACTCTCTCGCTCTATACCTATTGAATAGACCTGCGTTGACGCTGGCATTCATGTACACTACGTGTGTGCGTGACTATTATTGTATGTGTGTACAAAATTATGACGTCACAAAATCAGAATGTTTAAAAAGAAAATCATAAATGAATAGTAGGTATAATAATATTAAATATTTTTTTATTAATATACGCATAATATTAAGTATTTTATTTATATGACCAGAAAATTATTTTTTATATTTTGCATTCATAATGAAGTCATTACTATACGCAACTGCGTATCATAATGACCTTCATTTCGATACGCAACTTTTTGTTTAAGACGGTTGGTACTAGATGACCCGTTTTTACCTAATTTATTTTTAGTTAATTGACAATTCATTTTAATAATATAATGTCGAAATTATTATTATTTTTTTTATTTAGGGAAGATTATTTACATGAAAATGTACAAATGGTTACAAATATAATCACTAATTGAGTATGTAAACGTTAATTGTAGAAGGCGCAAAATATAAAAAATAGTATAAAGAACTCATTTTATAAGACTTTCTTTCGCTAACGCTCGTTTTCTAAATTTTGACTCGTGCGAAAAAAACATGTCTTATAAAACACGTTCTTTAATATACTATATTAACTACATATGAATCTTACTTGCCTTCTTTGATCAAAAATATTTTAAGGCAATGGCATATTTTTTAAATTTTTTTTGTTATGTACACACAACAAAGGAAAACACTTTTCTTTACTTATTGAAAAATCTATTTTTAGGTGCGTTGAAATAAAATTGTCAGTTAACTTGAGTAGTGTAGAAATGATATATTTGTCCGTATGAATTATGAAACTTTTTTGGAATAATGAAGTTAATATGTAGTACACAATACAAAAGTCTATAAATCATTTCAAAATCGATACAAACCCATTTAATTTGCTTTACCAACAAAGAACCTCATTTATTATTACGCCTATTAACACTCTCCACGCTTAATGAATATTCCTTTCATTACTGAAAAACAATTAAGTCCGCCATAATTGTTTATCATTTGCCACTTGCATTATTTGCCTTGAGTTACACAAGATTCAACTTGGATACACAATAATCAATTCTGGATTCCGTGCGTTAGTTGAGGTACACGAAATGCGTCTTTAATTGCTACCCTGTTAATTAATGCCGACTGATAAGTATTCGATAATGACTTGACTTGGAGAGGAATTTTAAAATTATGGGGCGGTCGAGCAGGGCAATATAATAGATTACAAGTTTCCTAATGCGTAAGATTTTGATTAGGACAACTTGTTATCCAGTCTGCTTGACCACAATTATTGTTAGAGGAAAGAAAACTAAAAGGCATTAGTTAATAGTTTGTATACACTGTCATAAAATATTTCAAATACATTTTACAATATTAATACAATGCATATTATACAGGGGGTAAATGAAATAAGTACATTAAATTTAACCAGTAATATAACTCGTCGAGAGCAACAATATTTCCTAATAACATTTTCTCGAAATCGCATATTTTTTAGCATTTTTTCAACACCGTAAATTGACGAGTCGTTCCACGTACTTTTCTAATAATTTAATATAGTACACATTGTATTTACAAGGCCAACGAATTTCCATGAAAATTTTTTGGTTAAAAAATTATCCAATTGAATCCCTGTATTTTTGATCACGTGTGCGAAAGTAACCAATCAAAGCAAACTTACACTGATAATTACCCTAGGACAATTATCACTTCTGTCACTAAGTTGCTAAGTAACAAACACTTTTTGACAGATAATTAAAGATTAATTGTTTTAATTTGAAAATGTCATTTTCACGGTATTTCAGTGAAAGTAACGGTTCTATTAATAAAATTATTACTATTAAACGTTTGTATAATAAAACTAGACGTGTCTTGTCTTCTCGTGTCAATGTCAATCTTATTGTCGTTACACAGTTGACGTTGAACTTATTCATAGCTACTACTGACATCTATTGGGTGATTTTATAATTATAAAAATTCTGCTAAATACAAACTATTCGAAAATTTAAAAAACAAAATTGCAAAAAAATTTTTCACCGAATACCCCTCGATCATTGATAAATACTTATAATTTTATCACAACTTCCTCAAGCACGTTGCTTTTAGGTAACATCCCTCCGCCTTCGGCGTCGGGCGGTTACCAAGCAACGCGCTTTCGGTAATTGTGATAAAATTATTTCGTAATAATTATCAATGTCCTCGGGATATTATAGCTGAAAATCATCCTCTTCCTAATATTCGCACATTTATGTTTTACAACACACAATATCTTCGATATTTTCACAGTATGAGGTGCCACATATGACAATTTGGAATATTTTAAAAGAGCAACAATTACATCCATACCATGTGCAAAAATTTCATTGTTTCCAGCACTTCAATTTTTCGAATGGGTTGTATTGTTCACTTTTAGGGCTGGATTTATTAAAGACAGTGTCTTTAATAATTCACAATACACTTATCTGGACACAAAAATCCTCATACTGTAAGAAGGAAGCACAATTTTCAACAAAAAATATCATTAATTCTGGCGGGAATAAATTGATGAGTCATTGACACACGAAAACTCATCTCATAACCTCATAACCAAGCTATGCTCTTCCTCTATTCACACAAGTTAAGAAACCTGTTTTAATACACAATTTTATAATTTTGTTATCCAAAATTTAAATTTCTTAATTTAAAAATTGTACTATTACGAAATTATTAATAAAAATATGTTTTCCGTTGATCGTTTATTAATTACTGTGTCTGCAAGGCTGCAACTACCAGCCGACAATCTTTGTGTTGTGTTTATCGAACTTTAATTCAGACAGCAGAGGGCAGCAGCGATGCTTCCATGGGCGGGTAACCAAATTTGAAACAAATCCGTAAAGAATTTTAACTCAAGAACTAGAAGATTAAAAAAGTTATTATTAAGAAATTTTGGTCCCTATTCTGTAACTCGGGGGTTAATTATTAACCACCGGTTACTAATTCTATCCAATAGATATTGATTTGACAATTGAAAATCCCTCTTTTTGTTATATGTCAACATACTTGATTGGTTAAAAAATGTAACCAGTGGTTAAAAATTAACTACTGAGTTACGGAATAGACCAGATTGTTTCTCTCGACGAGTTAAATTACTGGTTAAATTTAATTTTATAACCTGTATATTACTGTTTTCATCTATTAATGTTTCTTTATTTATGAGTTCATGGTTCTAATAACCAATAACGACTCTTACAATGCTAACTCGATACGACATAAACAATAATGTAATGCATGTATGTTTACTTAATATTATCATAATAATTATGAAATGAGTAAAAATTTTGTTGAGCTTATGCTTTATTTTAACAAATAGATTGATGCGAATAGAAAGCGCCTAGCAACTGTCTTCCATCGGACTGTTAGTATTTGCGTTTACTACATACTTCGGATGCATACATGAACGTATCCGCGGACTTGCCAGATCTATCCACTTGTCTGCACTATATACCATTTTCCGGCACATGCTCACCACAATTTTCGCGCGTTGTGAGAAAAATATCGAAGCATAAACTATGATTGTTTATTTGTTTTCATAAGTGAACATAATGAGTGATTTGGAATTTGAATCTGATCCAGAATATTTGTTATCTGATTCATCTCATGCAGAAATGGATTTGATATTTGGCCAACCTCGAATAAAAAACAGTAATTATTTAGGTATTGACTGATATTTTTTCTGCAGAGGAGACAATAATTATGATATGACAAGTCCGCTGTACGTTCCAGCCATTCAATGTTTTTTATATATGTCTGAATGAGAACATGAATAAGACTTGCGCACAAAAGGGTTAATGAATGTGTAAATGAATGCATCAAAAAATTGCAACAAACCTAATACTGAATCGGATTATTGACAGGAATGATCAAATTGTCATTGTACAGTTCGGTTCGTTTCAATTTTGTTTATTTAAATGACAATAAAATTTTAACCGGAGATTGTTAAACTGACCCTAAAGGCTGTTTTATGTAAGCTGTAACCTTGACATTAGCATTATGACTTTGCATTAAATTTTACATTACTTTGTCCGATACATGTACTTCTTAGGGCAAACCAATAAAAGTAGGCCGGTAATGTCATTTTTTCTAACAACAACACGTCTTTCTTGTACTGAATATATCTGAATTGTACAAATAACTGTATTAATTAAGATATCTTTTCCAATGACACTTATTTTTACTCAAGACAATGCCACAGAATTTTTTAAAAATAACAAACGTCAAACCTGAAATTGACAGTCGCGAAAATTGCTGGAATCAAGCTGTCGGGCACTAACATATACTATTCTGATCGGTTGGCATTAGTATTATGACTTAAAAATTTAGGCCTTATTATAAATATACCGTAGCACGCATTTATCTATACTCGAATTGCAAACTCATAATGGTAATGCTAAGGTAAATTCTTAATTTTACAACTTACATAAACTAGCCGTAATTGTATTAAATGTAAAGTTCTTAAACGAAAGTTATTAGTATACACATTTGTAACAAAATCTATGGACATACTAACTGAACTAACGTAATAGTATTTTTTATCTTTTCGTGTAAATCCCATTTAAATCCTTAGTAGTTTTTGATTTAAAATGGAAAATAGAAACAGATATTTAAAAAAAACAACAAAGAATGTAGATATTATAGGCTTTATTCTTCTTGGAATATGAAGAAAAAACAAGCGCGAAAAATAAACGAAACAAAAATGTTATACCTCAGAAAAATAAAATAGGAAACAAAAGAATAAAAATAAAATAAAAAACAGGACTAGTACAGAGATAAAATGGATGGATCAGAATAGCCCAGTAAGAAAAGTATTAGAAACTAGAAACTGGATGTATGAACAAAAAAGAACAAGCGGGAGTCCGAGGAAAACGTAGCAACTCCTTGCTGTTCCTCCGAACAGCTGAACTCGAAAATAAATTAGGTAAAACACTGGAAGAAATTAAAAAGTTGGGAAAGGACAGTGGGAATTGGAGATAATGGGTTAGAAATTAAGTCACACATCAGACTATTGATACCAGGGATATGGAAGAGAAGAAGATAAACTTTTAAAATAATATTGTAGTTTCAACAAAATCTGCAAACAATATAATTTTATAAGATAGTATTTAAGTATTTTAAAGAAGATAAATATTTATCAATAGTTAAGCAATTAATATGACAGAAATGCCGTTAACCGAGCATAAGGTTACCAAGCTACTATCCGGTTATCCATAAGTATCTCTGTTAGCTGAATAAAACAAGTAGAACATACTCTTTCAAATCCACATTTTAATTCAATATTTTGAAGTCAATCATAGTTTCCTTTCTGACTTGGTATATGCTTTGAGAATATTTATTTTAAATTAATAAAACATCTTTGAGCGATTTAGATGAGATAGTAGAACAGATAGACAGACGTCATATCAATTTTAATTAGCATAGATTAATGTACTCGGTGTTCGTTTGCATATTACAATAAAATAGAAATCTTTATTACAGTCCTCAAGGTCTATTAACCACAAGTAAAATAATTGCATCTAACTGTTTACGAGTGAAAATTATCGGCCATTCTTGTCTGTCAAAGTCATCGAACAAGCATCCTTTGTAAAATTACTGAACTGGCAACTTCTCAGTAATTTTCTTTTTTCGAATTGCTCTTGACTGTTGAGTGACTATAAAACCATATTCTTCCTTTTTCTTTTACGATCAGTTATAAAATAGTTGTCTGAGAAAATTGTCCGTAATTACAAAATTGCTCAGACGTCAGGAATTTTGTTCTGGTTGCTATAGGATGAATAATTTGTTGTCACCTGAGAAGAGCGATAATCTAATTAATTCTGATGAGCTTCAATATAAATATTTCTTATTAATAGATGGTTTATAAATTGACGGAGTTTGTTGTGCTCATTAAAACGTTATGACTCTAATTATTCTGATCGAATCTGGAACAAATTTATCGGCCTTTGTTACAATAGTAACCGATCAGGATGGGCAACAATTTCAAGGATTGAAATTTCCTGACATTTTATGACGTTTTTTAGCAAAATTAATTTTTTTCCAATATAATTTCGATAATTTTTTTAAATTATAGGTATATTTTTTTTCAAGAATTTTGTTTCTATACTCCTTTTGAATAAATATTTGCCGTATTCTGTTTAAAACTGTAAGCTGTAAGTTTTACACATCTGTAAATAATGGTAATATACGTAACAAAACCTGAAAGTGTTACTTTACTGGGTAAGCAAGAATCTAGTGAGCCCTGTAAAAACACTTTCAGGTCATGTTGGTACAATATTTTTATTTCACGCGATCTATTAGTATGTATTAATTTATTTTATCCAATACCGACTCATAATATACTTGTTACTATGGTTATTTGAAATCACTAATGTACAACATTAATCACTCCGTGAGAGAATATTTTAGAAGTCACAGATTCGATAAGTATTTTTAAAGTTATCTGACATATTTCTCACATTTACCTATGTCTAATTTTGTTAGCAACAAACGCCAAGGATCTCAGTTGTTTTTACTATGCGCATATCTCCATTGCGCACATCTTCTATATCTTTAAATTGAAAAGGCATATTATTACTGATTTCTGTGTTTTTTTTTTTAATATAAATAAAAAGCAATATTACAAAATTATTTTATTATTGAAATAATTTAACATTACGAAACTTATTTACTTAAATTAACATTAACATTTATGCTAAAATAGGTTACTTATCTTTACACAATGACAGCTGTCATGTACGGCTGATGAAACGAAATCGAGAAACGAGTGAGTGGTTACTTGCTTCGGAATTAAATTCAAAGATGCTGCTTGTGCTTGTAAGTGAATACATTTTAAAGGAAGGTCCTCAATTTTACCCAATTTAATGTATTTTTCTTTCAAATAATTCCCAATGACAGACAATAATTATTACAGCAATATAACAAAACCATAATAACCATTCAATGGCTACTTTGTAATTCAAATATTACATCAATTGACTTGTCAGTGTTAAACGATGAATGAAAACATAAAAATGATTTAAGAAGTTTTTAAAAAAGTGTTGAATAAAACGTTGTATTACACTAGTGTGAAATGTATATTCGTCACTAAAAAAAATTAGCCACGTAGCCCGTGACTAATATGATACATTCCACACTCACTTAGTAAATAACTATTTTTATTGCGAGGAAATAAGAAATAAGTAAACAGACGACTAATCGCCATGGAAACATTCATTAGACAATTTTCCAAGCTTGGGCAGTAAAGATGGATTTTCCGGAATTAGTAAATTTCTACTCCTACTTAGGGCTTACACAGATTTCATCGCCTATCCTTTCTAGCAAATCCGCTTGACCACTGCTCTGACTTCAAATTTCACTCCATGCAAAAAAGCAACAAAATTAAAAAAACCCTGGCAATTAATAAAATTTCATTACAATTACATGACTTCCAAGCAATTCTAAATTACTAAATTCCCTGACTTTTCCATGAAGTATTACTGCCCTACAGGCCTTGATGGCAAGTTTTAAATTCTTGACTGGCAAAGACGGCAAATCTGCTCTGGTTTAAATTCCAACAAAATATCTCGGCTATTTAAAAATCTTGCTGCAATGGTATGTCTCTCAAAGAAATAAGGTCGAAGATTTAATTAGTTTATAATTTGTTCTTCTAGGTAAAGTTAATTAATGAACTCGCCACTTGACACAGTTTCTTAGAGACCTGCAACATACTTCCAAGAAGAGAGTTTTTCTAAACGTTACTTGGATGTTCCTCTTTCAATTAATTAAGCAAAATGACTACGGAATGCGATAATTGATACTCATGAAGCATGAATATCCTTTAATAGCAATGATTAAATTTCAGAATGATTTGTATATAAGTTTATAACCAAATCTCTTGAACTATTCTGCGGTTATTGATTTCGAGATCAAGTGACAGAAATATAAATGACTTCCATTAATATCAATATAGAAGCAATTGGATTAAATACAGTTACTTAAAAAATAATCGATTACTAAATTGTTACAATATATGAACCGTTCAAAATAATTGAGTCAATGTCAACATATCAACATATAATTAATATTTTAGAAATTACATGTCGCATATGAATTTTGAATATAAATAAATGGAAACGAAATATTTTGTATTTTTATATCTATAATAATGTAAGTAAAGTTTTTAGCGTTAAATGATCACCATGTTGTGACGTCAGCGTCATTGCAGTCGTCCAGTTACCCTATGAAAATGTCACTATATAGTGGACCATGCATATTTTGCTCATAAATTCGCGATTGCCTTTACACCTACTCTAACATACACATATTCAATATATCCGATTAATTTTTTAATAAGATCAAAAGAAAATTTACTTATTAAATAAATTTATATTATAATTTATGTTTTAATTATTGTTATCTCAATATTTGTCATTGTTGTAATCAGTTAGTAAATAAGAATGTAAATGTTGGATTACTTTTTATTATGAATTATGCTTTGTTTATTGTAATCAATACTGTCTTTGTTGTATTTAATTATAAATAGAAAATAGTTTAAATACTATTTTAATTTTAATAATAGCTAACTTGGTGAGTATGATAACCTTCAAAATTATATTAAAGGATCTTAAAGTCACATTAATTAAATCGAACAATTAACCTGATTATGAAAACGAGCAAAAACTATTAATTTTACTTACCTGATTTTTATTTATGTATATGTATTATCGAAGTTTTACATAACATTTAACACTACTCCTATACATATTCATGTAAGTAAATCAAACAAATATATATTTTAAAATGATATAATAACTATCTGGCTTATTTTATTATCTACCATTAGCCCTAAAGATTTTTGATCACAGTTTGTAATGGATAAGTATTTTATTCTTGGAACATTTATTATATATCATATTAATGGTAACGTATGTCGGTTCTCTCTATTTATGATGGGGTGACGCTAACGTCACAACTTTCGCGCCAAAACTTTAATAATTATTTTAGGCGTTATTAAGCATAATTTCAAGAAAACAAAAAATACAGAATTTCTGTTTTTAAATTCTTCGTAACATATAAAAAATTAAATAAATGTTGGATGGGTTCATATTGATTATTATTGCTATAATTTTTTTCCACATGACATTGGGTCAGTGAGTTCCGATTCGTATAATAATAGTTAAATATTTGTGAATACTGCCATAACCTACATAACAGACATTTTATACTTTCATCACAAATTTTGTTAGTGTTTAACAATGTACCGAACTATGTAACTTTGTAAAACAAACATTATATAATATGTACTGTTTCCACTACTACCATGTTTAAAATTTAACATCAACAAGAAGTATTATCATGAGGAAGGAATAAATTAATTCCGAGAGCTTGATAATTTACAAGAGTTGTATTTAACTTTTTCCACCTTCATGATTGCTTACCTGTAAACATTTTACCTATTTTCCTATATAACTGGTCAGTCGTGATCATACATACATTTATCAAAATTATATGTTTTTCATGAACGCTCTGCTAATATGTATGTATATAAAATTCTACTATGTGTCTACATCTGTCCTATAAAAGCTATTTACGTCATACCACCATTCACCTGCCGCCTTAACCAATCCACTAAATTTATTTTTTTCTTTTGTTTCATTCTACCGAACACGAATATAGACTTCGTATATATTCTGCAATAATATGAATGTTAATCAGAATCTTAGCATTTCTGTTTCACTTATACCATTTTAATATTCAAACATATAATTCATTTTCAACATCTTTTCTCCATCCCATATCAAAGACACATATCAAAGTACAAACGATTAATGATTAAAGTGCAGATATATACATAGTCGTATTTGCTCTATATCAAAGTGTACAGCGTCACAAGTGCGCAAGCGCCAGTTGCATTTGATTCATGATTCTATTGGCCAAGAAGCTTCCAACAGAGGGAAATTATTCTCTAATAGCGTTTTCAGCTTGTACAGTGCAAGTGCGCACTAAGTGCAACATATCACGTGACCACACTGAACGAGTTCTGCCCTCATCCGGTGGCAGTGCAGTTTAAGCTGAAAACGATTTTGTTTAGCCGCCGTATTTGCACTTGCCCAGAGAGT
This sequence comes from Harpalus rubripes, assembly GCA_963082715.1. Lineage (NCBI taxonomy): Eukaryota > Metazoa > Arthropoda > Insecta > Coleoptera > Carabidae > Harpalus > Harpalus rubripes. Next base: position 24,642,727 of record OY720464.1, read on the forward strand.
CAGTGCACAAAAGTCGCAGTAAGCCAGTGCACGGTGCAACCTTTTCTTAAGCTGAAAACGCAACAGCTGACTAAATTTTGCACTCAATGACAAGCTGAAAACGCTCAGTGCAAAACAGGGCGCACTCGACTTCGATTTCAATGAAATCGGTCTTATTCGTCATGTTCGTCATTGATGCACCTAAAACTTCTGCTGCTCTATGAAAAGAGTTAAACATCGAATTATTGTAGATTTGGATTTCAGGCATTCATCTCAATATTCCATTAAGTTATGTACGTTTACTTACATTGGCTTGCAAAAACATCGCGTACACCTATATTTTGCTGTATTGAGTCGATCTTGATTTTTAACTTGTCAGTGTCACTACTGTCAATTAAGATGTCAAAATTAATAGAAATTCAAACATATACTTGGTTGTTCTTTCATTTTTCTGGAATATATTTGTAATTTAACAGTAGGTAAATTAAACACAATGAAGAACTAGATCCATAATGGATCAAATAGTGTAACTGTGACAACATTGTCAGTTTTTACATTATTTACACAGCTAAAAAATTACAAAAACTCGCTTACTTGATTTTTAAGGTGTACGTGATTTTTTTGTAAGCCAGTGTACAAACACTCTGTATTTCGGACGCAGTAAAAATGAATACGGAGATTCTACTAAACACATACCTTACTAACATATAGATAAAAATTGAAAATTGTGGAATCAATATTTCTTAATCAGGCTATACATTTCAAATTTTCAGTAGTCTGAACAACCGTACATATTATTGAAAACAGCAGACACAGTTTCCACTTGGACGAGAGATAGAAATTCAGCAGTATAAAGTTTTATACGTATATTCTCCATCCTTAGTCACATTCCTCTATTTACTAGCCTAGCTCTCCCACACTACTTGCCTGTAGCCTATAGCTTCCACTAAATCCAGCACATACACACGTGTCGTCGACTTGCGTGTTTGCACCCTCTAGGGTGAATGACTGACGTCCACAGAACTGGGTCGAACTCACCCACGTTAATATGGATGAGTGAAGGAATGTGGATTACAGAAATTAGGGCAGCGACATCATTTGTAAACAAATATGAGACAAGTTAGAAGCAGGATTGCAAATTTACTAAAATGGCTGGATTAGAGAAGTCACGGAGTAACAGACAAAGTTTAAAGTAAATTGGAGTAAATGAAACTCGAGATGGAACAGTTATGAGGTCTTGTAGTTTGTGCAAAATAATGAAAACAGGAGAATAATTACTGCTTGATAATCTAGAAAGTGTTTTAGAGATGTCTTCATTAAAAATTTGTCAGAATACGAGAGAAATATTCGGTTTTTATATGTATTGTATATAAATGGTTCGTTAGTAGATAATGGAAACATTGGTTTTTGCTAATCACATTTTTATTGAAGTTTTGTAAACTGTACTAGCCTAAAGAGAAATATTCGGTATTTTAGGAATATGCTCTATTTATTATATCACTTATAAGGTGCATTCACAAATGAAAATTAGGTTTATGGTTTTTGTTTAGGTTTAAGTAAGACATTCATAAATGTAAGTTTAAATTACCCGAAAATTAGTTTTGATATGTACAGAAATCTGTGTAAATGCTTCAAAAACAAGATTAAAATATCAGTAGAGCAGTACTCAACAAGATACCTGTGCGCCGTGAAACTGTCATTCGCTTGGCAATATTGGTTATTTTTTTAGCAATTAAGTTATGACAGTCTCCATGGTCTCGTATTTGTTTAAAAACCCGAATACACCAAGTGGATACTAAATAACGATGGGTGTATATATCTATATCATTTCAGACTTGTTCTCATTGGTGAAGTTTGTGACGTCAAACTAAATCATAAACCTAAAGTTTGGACCTTGCAATGTTTAACTTTATGATTTGGATTTAAGGTGCATTCACAAATGAAAATTAGGTTTATGGTTTTTGTTTAGGTTTAAATAAGTCGTTCATAAATGTAAGTTTAAATTACCTGAAAATTAGTTTTGATATGTACAGACATCTGTGTAAATACTTCAAAAACAAGATTAAAATATCAGTAGAGCAGTACTCAACAAGGCACCTTTGCGCCATGAAACTGTCATTCGCTTGACATTATTGGTTATATTTCAGCAATTAAGTTATGACAATCTCCATGTTCTTCTCGCATTTGTTTAAAAAGCCGAAGCCACCAAGTGGATACTAAATAAAGATGGGTTTATATATCTATATCATTTCAGACTCGTTCTCATTGGTGAAGTTTGTGACGTCAAATTATATCATAAACCTAAAGTTTGGACCTTGCAATGTTTAGCTTTATGATTTGGATTTAGAGACCCTAAATTCTGAAGTGTAAATTGAGTCATTACATAATATGCGGCCAGTCTTTAAATCTAAAGTAAAAACCATAAATCTAAACCTAATTTTCATTTGTGAATGCACCTTAAGGCCAAAGCGCACTTCAGCGACTGAAGCGAAGCGCGGCGAAGAGAAGTTTTTTCATTCAATGTATTATTATGTGTATACGCGCACTTTGGAGCAGCGAAGAGCAGAGCAACGAGGCGACTATTCTCATAAGAATACATCGAATGAAAAAACTTCTCATCGCTTCGTCGCTCAAGTACGTGGCGGCCTTAAGGGTGTATAAATATGTGCGACCAATTTTTTAAAAATTATTATTGAAAACAAAGCCGTTATTAATATTGACGAGTCTTCTAGTGGTATTAATTTCGAAACCAGTATACATTTTGCTTCTGATTTAGTTTCACATTTTAAGAGGCAAAAGTATCACCTGTTCTTTAAATTAGGTAGTATTTCTATAAAAAATGTACATCTGCCCACTTCGATTTTTTTTAACTTAGACACTAAAACAAGTCATTTTAATTATTTTTTATTATTTCTATTATTAAGCAATGCAAGCTAAAGACATAATTTACTCATTAATTCTGACAATGTGTTTGTAAACATACACTTCTTTCACTTTCATACACTGAAAGTAAGTAGTTTTCGATTTCCTCATACAAAGATAAAATACAGATTGTAATGACAGTTGTGACACCTTCATTAGAGTATTACACATGGCAAAAAGCGTTAATTTTAAATGTTGGGATAAATTAGTCACGCGATGTATAAGAAATCTAACAACGGTACCTTTGTACTCACAACATTGTTCCTTCTTTGTACTTTAGCTTTTGAATGTTTGGAATTCAATGAAACATGACCGTAGCTCACGCATATAGCTTCAAGCCTAGAAGCTAGGAGGTTTAATTATTTTAAACAGGAAGATAAATATTACAAAATGAAATCATGCATGAAGCAAGGGTCACATTTTAAAAGGATAGGTTATCAAAATGCGTGCTGTACTTTATAAAAAGTAAAATGTAACAGGATAATAGTTTTTAAACACTTTTAGATGAGAACGAAACGGTCATAGCATAAACTGGGCGAGGGCGATTGGGCGATTGTAAACTTGGCTATCGCCCAGTTGACGCCGGTAATTTGGGCCATAAAATAATAGATGTGCAGAAATATGCGTTAGGATATGTGTGCCAATCTGCTTTGTACACAGATATCGGTAAAGATTATATATTTGCACCGTGGGGCGCTTACCAGGCGTCACCTCACGGGCACTCATTGCTGGCGTGCAGAATTTAAAATTGGAAATATTTGGCGTCGGTCGGGATCGAACCCGGTTCCCCAGATTCGCGACCTGACACTCAGGCACGCGGCCACGAGATCGCATTAAAAATAAATTTAATTAATTTTAATTTGAAAATTACTCAATAATTTTGTTATATAATGTTATTTAAAAAAAAATCTGATGTGGCCAGCACATTACCTTCCGTCAGCTCTATGTATTTTATACAAATTCCATACTTACAATTTCTTGGGAAAGATTCTATATTTCCAGTACATTACTTTCCCTCACTTCTATGTATTTTGTACTAATTCCATACAGAAAGTTTCTTAGAATTGATTCTATATTTGAGTTAAATTATAACACAAACACACTTGACATTGATATCTGTCTATCAGAATTTTTTAAATTATATTAGCTGTTTCCAGTGTTATTGCATAGCTGGCTGCTTTATGAAATTTAATTTCTTTATAATTTTTTAACTCAATATACATTGAATATGAAATACAAAATGTAATCAAATCGTATAGAGAATAAAAAAAAACTTCCGGTCGATCAATTATAACCATAATCTAATCAGCTCTTCATATAACGAAGAGGGATACGAAAGAATTATAATTTTTAGAATTGTAGGAGAAAATTCGTCACACACACACACACACACACACACACACACACACACACACACACACACATACACACATACACACATACACACACCACATACATACACAAAAACATACAGACATCATCGCAAAAATAGGAAAATCGTATTCTAGGGACTCAAAACGTACTTATTCATTAAAAACTCACCATCGAATTTTTTGACCAAAAACAATACCTTCCTTACCTAAAGGTATGACGGAAAGTAAAAATACTGTATAGATGGGCCTAAAATATATACCATCCCATTTAATAAAATATAACTTTATGGCGTAACTTGAGAACCACTGGTTTTAAAAAATATTTTCTTCTCTAATCGGATGCCTCTTGGTCTTCTTTGAGATTGTCTTATGGTATATTTTTTTTTGTCAAAAGTCATTTTATTTTACAGATAATGTACGTTTAGGATAACATATATATATATATATATATATATATATATATATATATATATATATATATATATATATATATATATATATATATAATATATATATATATATATATATATATATATATATATATATAATATATATATATATATATATATATATATATATATATATATATATATATATATATATATATATATATATATATTGGTTCACCGTTACGTGCTTTTTCTTTCCTATGTGGCAGATGGTAAACCTATCTAAAAGCAAAAACCCTTATTGGATTTGTGCTTTTCATTTAGAACCCATCTCGTTCTCCGTGGAATTCTTGGGAACACCGTGGATATTTCCGTGTGACAGGTGACAGATTGCGTTGGCTTGCCCAAGGCACTCAACGCGCGGAAACGGCAAAATACCGAAGGGTTAAGTGTTAACAGCAAGACTAATGGAGATACCAGGGGTGACCGAATAGATGGAGGTATTTATTGGGGATTTACAAAGCAAAGATCGGACGGGATTGCTCTGAAATATTGAATTGGGTGAAAGGGCTCGATACCGCTTAATTCCAAAGAAAACCTGACGTGGAGGAGGGTTAGAAATTCGCTACTTCACTAATAATTAGTTCTCAATTTAGCAGTTAATAGAAATATAATGATGAAGTATTGTGAGATGATATAATGTACAGTAAAATGAAAAGAGCAATAAATATATCAAGTATATATTATGAATTTAGTCAAAACAAGGAATATTAATTTTCTGGCAAATAACACAGAACATGATGAGATTCACATGCTGTAAGTAGATCAAAATTGGATAATGGTGAATCTTAACTTCACACAGCACTTCACTTTAAAATAATAAGTTTGATATGGTCGACATTACAGGCAACTAATTAAAAACAAAGATAACTTAAAATTAATGTCGTAGATAAAATTTACAAAGTTTTAATTTAGAAACATTCGTTTTCCGGAAATGGACTGTGTCATATTTTGAGTCAGAGCTCAACGTTTCGCCCGCAGTCATATGGGGCATCTTCAGGAGCAAGGGGGATAGTACTGTCTTAAACACGGTTAACCGACGTGTCAACCACCCTAGAGGCCGAGTTTAAGCAACAAGGAGGGAGACTCAGTTTACAAGGTTACTCGACGTGTAAACCACGCTAGATGCCAAATAAACCAAGTGACGAAAGAAGGACGAGAAAACAGTTATATACTAATCTAAAGATACGGTAGATGAGCAGAGCTAATGAGGACCAATGGGAATCGAGTTCGTAATGGTAGATTGGGCGTGTCGTGTTCCGAGAATCACCGGTTTCCACATGTGGCTCAAGAAATAACCATCATCCCGATTGATGTTATTCGGATGTTTCCATATTTCTAAAGTTTCCCTGTATTTAACTCGAGTCAATTCTCGAAATTTAAGGATACGGGAAAATTCCCAGAAATTTTCCCGGAATTTTTTTTTTCACAATTTCCAGAAAAATATCCTGCGGGAAATTTCTCAGGGAATTTCAAATATGAATAAAAATTGCAACTGTAAGTTTATTTCGTTTTATTTTTCAGTGAAATTATGGTAAAAAAAAATATATATATACATATATTCGAACCAATATATTTATGCACTATCGGTACGAATAGAGCGACTCTGTAAGGACTAATAAAAAATACTCCCTCATATTTTATTATTCAATAAATATATTTTCATACTTCTTATATAAAGTAATGGTGCAATATTCATAAAACCTTGAATGAGTAATTAAAAAGCGTCGTATTAAATTTCACAAGTACTTATATTTACTTTAAAAAATTAACCAGAATAACAATTTATTATGAAGGAAACTTAAATTACTCAAAAAAATGAACAATGTTACATATTTAATAATTATTTATAACAACTTGTACCAGGCCAAAACCTTTTAAAATTATATTCAAGGGATATTTCCCAAAAAAAATCAAGAAAAACGTAACAATTTTTTTTTTTCGAAAATCGCGGATTATGGAGTTTCCGAGAATTTTCCCGGGGGAAAAAACAAATTCCCTGCGGGAATTTTTTGGCGGTGCATCGACGCCAAAATAAATATTTCAAATTTTAACTGGCACAAAATTGATCCCTGTAGTACACTCTCCACGCCAGCAAAGATTTTTCGTGTGGTGACGCCTGGTAAACGTCCCCAAGGTACGAATATGTTATCATCATTACCGATATCTGCGTATAAAACAAATTGGCACACCCAGAAATGGGTAGTATACCCTAATGATTTATTTATTTTATCAGTTATATTTCAAAGCCGGAAAACCAAACCAAAAGTGCTAGAAAAATAAGAGCAACATGCTTCATGTACACACATAATCACACCAAAGATTAACTTCAGAATTAAAAGTTATCCATTTCTTCACATTTAAGGACTATTGTCTTTAGGAAAAGTAATGACATCATCTTTACCGAATACAAATACATCAAACATGTGGTGAAAAAAGTCACCCAACATAGAGTTCCAGCTGAAAATTTAGGGGGTACACTGCCCACTGGACGTTAATTTTTTACTTCCTTGTACAAAGTAAAGGAAGTATTGTATTCGCGAAAAATTTCGGTTTTCAGATTTCAACGGAAATATCCATTTTGACCATCCCTGAATCCATTCTAATTTCGTCGTGACGTACGTACGTATCTCGCATAACTCAAAAACGGTAAGCCGTAGAAAGTTGAAATTTTGTATTTAGGACTTTTATAACATCTAGTTGTGCACCTCCCTTTTTGGTCATTACATAATTTCCAGAAATGGTACTTTATTTGAAGCCTATAATAGATTTTAATTATATTAAAATATAATCCAAAACTTTTCAAATTTAGTACATAAGACTTCTATATTAATTGGAATAACATAGCAGAATTTGGTTAAAACAGGTTAACCGGAAGTGATATATTACCTGAAGTTGTTAACAGTTTTTCTTGAATAAAATAATTTCATTTTGATTTTAGAAATAAATGCTTCAAATAAGAGTTTTAGAGAATTAAATTCTGCGTCTAGCACATCAAGTATTATTAAATTAGCCCTTTGTATAAGCGAGATATGTAAATTTAAAACTTATATACTTTTTGGTTTTTGTAATGAAGCTTGCTATGGATTAGGACAAAAAATAACAAAAAATAAAAAATAGATGTTAATGTTAAATTACGTCAAATACGTGTAATTTTATAATTGGGTCTATACTTCATCTTCATATTGGTCTAGCATACAAGGAAGTCGTGTGGTGTCCACATCGGATTTTTATATATTGTGTTTCTGGTAACTGACTAGTACATATACTTAGTAAAGCATCCTTAATCCGCACTACTGTGTAAAGTTGCAAGGCCAGTTGTTAGTGTTTTGTCCGTTATACTCTTGCAGTGTGGGCCTGGCGTATCCAAGATTTAGTTTCATATTTTGAACAGTTCTGTTAAGAGATATCGAATGAGAAATCTGAATTCTCAATTTATCAGTTGATATCAGTATGCACTCGAGTATGCAGTTCACTTTTGATTGACAGAATTGGAATTGGAAAGAAGACAGTAGCACAATTCTCATTCTAAAATCACCAAAGTATCTCTGATTCCTTTCTATCTTTTAAAATCTCATTTTTTCTAAGCGAGTCTCCTGCCAATAAAAATTCCGTCCTACATCAGATGGTAGTCTGGATTGTATCTATAGAATACATCAGCCTCATTAAAAATCATCAGAAATGTTTGTTCTGGTCGTTCCGTAACAACAATGCTTCCAGCCAGTGAGAAAACGGAATATCTAAGTGAGCTGGGAAGCCGTCATAGCCGCCTTATCGCGTTAAATCTTTAAATGAAACGTGTATGGTGAGAGTAGACGTATAAATCAGGGAGGAAATGCGGATACACTGTAAAATACTCAAGAATTTTAGGATACATTGAATTAACTATGTACTTAATCATTAATCCATGTTTGTGTTTTAATAAATCTTGATTGTGAGCATGCTTACTTTGATTTGTCATTCGAGTATGCAAACATACGCACTTACATTAGTTGAACAAGTTCTAAATCGAAAGTAAATGACATTAATTGCTTTTGTAACTAATAGACTACTAACAATATATCGAAATAATTTTTTATTAGACTCTCCCAATGTATACATCAAATGGAAGTGTTTAACCGCTACTACATATTTTTATTTCAAACCAGTGATCTACAATATCCACGTACCTAGGGCCGCTTTTATTTAATCTATTTATCAATGATATCACACGTTGCTTACAATACTCCAACTCATTGATATACGCTGATGATTTGAAGCTATTTAAAACTATCAATTCATATGCGGATCACTGTCTACTTCAGTCCGATATTGATAATCTTCTGAGTTGGTCTTCTTCCTCACATTTATATTTTAATATCAAAAAATGTAAGATCATGCCATTGTCAATGAAACGTAGTATTTCTTCTTTTTCCTACCGGATGGGTAGTAATTGTCTCAACCGTGTTGAACTACATAAAGATTTAGGAGTTTTGTTCGACCCTAAATTACATTTTGGTCCGAATTACGACTATATTATTAATAGTGCTTACAGAAATTTAGGTTTCATTATTCGAAATTCACATTGTTTCAACAATCCAAAAACTCTTATTTCTTTGTACAACTGTTTTGTAAGGTCTAAGCTCGAATACTGCCTCATTGTCTGGAACCCAATATATGATAACTTTAGTAAGCGAATTGAGTGGGTACAGCGGAAGTTTGTCAGATATTGCACTCGTAAAATTTCACCTTCATTTAATCCTTTAACATACAGTTATTCTGCTGCTATACATACATTTGACATGTATACACTTGAGGACAGACGTAGGATATATTCATGCCTATACCTTTATAAACTACTAAATAATCTGGTTGATGATAATTTCGCTTTAAGTCAAATTAATTTTTCCGTACCACGTTTGCATTCCCGTTCCAGTAATACTTTTTACATTCCTGTTATACGTAACAATTATGAATTAAAAAACCCTATTAGAAAACTATGTGTTATCTATAATGAAATTGAAAAAAATGTTTTAGTGAACTAGACATTTTCTTTCATATATTTTCTCAATTTAGAACTGTTCTCTACAATGAGTTAAACTAAGTGACACATTAGTTCACTTATTTTTTCTTATATTTTTATATTTGTAAACTTCATATATTTTTATATTTGTAAACTTCTGTACTTTTTATTCTCTGTATTTCCATACTCTGTCTATTCTTGCCTGTTTATTTTGTATATATTGTTGCCTCTCCCATGTTTTTGGGATACTCACGTATCCTGTTTTGGGAGAGAATAAATAAATAAATAAATAAATAAATAAATAAATAAATAAATAAATAAAACGTTTGTACATATTGTATTGTTAGCGTAGTTTGTCGTCTCTATTAATTATTATTTATTTAATTGAGCTTTTCAGCTTTGAATTTTTACAGTTATCAATAGGTGTATTTTCTATTTTTAACAGTACATATTATAATTTATTTACGGTTTTCACTTTTTTATAGCATTTTTGCCTATGTCTCTCCCGAATCGCGGGTTTGTTTAGGATGTGCTAGACTACTGGCTTGTCTTGGAACATTTGTTTATCTTTTTGTTCAACAATTCCATGGATATTGCTATTAATACAAAATTGAATAAATGTAATAATTTGTTTATGGGACTAAAATATTATATAATTTAAATGTATTTGGTGTCACTTGAGGCAAAAAAAAAAATTATTGTATTGATACCACAATCATTGCTGCTAGGCAAAACAGGGGGCAACAGTCTGCAAAAAATCTGATTTGCCATGTTAATCTCATATGTACTCCTTGAAAAAAAATCTGATGTGAACACCATACGACTTCTTTGTTCGCAAGACCAACATGAAATATAGATCTAATTATAAAATTGCACGTATTTGATATAATTTGACATTAATTTTTTATTTTTTTTATTATTTTTTGTTCTAATACATAACAAAGCTATTAGAAAAAGCAAAACGTGAATAATTTTTAAATTTACATATCTCGCTTATACAAAGGGTTAATTTAATAATACTTGATGTGCTAGACGCAGAATTTAATTCTCTAAAACTATTATTTGAAGCATTTATTTCTAAAATCAAAATAAAACCATTTTAATTAAGAAAAACTGTTAACAACTTCAGGTTAATTTCTATATTATTCTCTTTGATATAAAAGTCTAATATACCAAATTTGAAAAATTTTGGATTATATTTTAATATAATTTTTCATCAAATTCTATTATATGCTTCAAGTAAAGTACCACTTGGAAATTTTGTAATGACCAAAAAGGGAAGTGCACAACTAGATATTATAGCAGTACTAAATACATAATTTCAACTTTCTATGGCTTACCGTTTTTGAGTTATACGAGATACGTACGTACGTACATACGTATTTGGTGTCATTTAAGGCAATACGTACGTACAGACGTCACGACGAAATTAGTCAAAATGGATTCAGGGATGGTCAGAATGGATATTTCCGCTGAAATCTGAAAACCGAAATTTTTCACGATTTCAATACTTCCTTTACTATGTACAAGGAAGTAAAAACCACCCAACATATGTTGCATATTAATGGTACGTCATGTTCACTGTAGTCAGCAAATACGATCTTCTTTCGTCCTGTATTTTATCTTCCTTTCTTCGTTTCCGCATCTATATCTAGCTACTAATTTTATGTCTCTTCTTCCTCTACTTAATAGATATTCAGGCATACCTGTAGGTCTCATGCTTTTATTTATTTTGCTGTAGATGTATTCTTGTCTTGTTCTTTCTTCTGTTTATCTTGGTTTCTGTATTAATATTGATATTTCTTCTCTCTTCCAGGCCATTTCTTTCGTAGTACTTCATTTTTCTGATTTCCAAGCTGTTCAGTGATGCCTTCATTTTTGCTTTTATAATATCCTTTCACTAGTCCTTGTGTGTGTTAAATTTTGTGTAGATACAAACACATTATTTTGCAAAATAATTTGAAAATGTGTGCGATGAATATTCAATAGTTGTGAGCAACGAAACTTGCGTAAAATTAACTATTTCCATAATACGTTTTTATAGTGCGGGTTTTTTGTTGTACCGTATAAAGCTTCATAATTAATTTTCTAGGTATGTATGCTGTTTAAAAGTACCCAAATACACATACAACCAAAATGGTGTATCAATCAGAAGATTCAGTTTTATTTTAGTCTATGTCTTCTTTGCGTTTATTTTCCGCGTTGGTCTGAATTCGTCATCCTATACCAGTGTCCTTCCCATTTAGTATGGACACATTAATATCTCTAGATTCTAGATGATAAATAATAGCGTGTTACTACCGAAGAAAGATTTTTGTGAAAAATTCATGGACTTCGCCGGAACTTAAATCTAGGACTTTCTAGTAGGATGTTCTACCTGTGTTCGAACCCGAACGACGCCAAGATTATTTCGAATTTTGAATGGCACAGAAATGTGAGGTGTAGTGCACTCTCTACTCTAGCAGTGAGTACCCGTCTGCTGACGCTTGGTATACGCTCTCACAGTATAGTATGACTAGCGAATGAAAGTTGACGTTTAGATTATTTAATAGATGTGGTTTCTTTTGAAAACATTTCCCTATATTTGAAAGGAAACTGACCCTTATGTATTCCGTTACAGAAGATTAAAATTGTACTCAATGCCAAGACGCATATAAACTGACCTTAGCAACAGGATTCAGAGATGTATTTAAAAAAATTAATACTGCAAATTCTAGTTCGTTTGTCTCGGGCGTAAGCAACCCTCGAGTCGGAATTACTGTTAGAGGAAATTAAAATAATCCTATTTCATAAAATTGCCGAACTAAATAGTTTAAAGATCAAAATATTTTGTTATAATCAACATAAACGAAACATGTTTAAAATATTTTAAACGCACCCCTGTTTTGATATTTAGTTACACTAGTCGGTCATCTATTTTCAGCCAGGCATAGTAATGTATTTCTGTGCTTTCTTAGTCCAGTATTTAAAAGGATTCATGCAAAAATATCATACCTGAATATTTCGTATAATTCTATTCTTCTCTAGGGTTTCAAATTAACCACATCTATAAAATAATTTAAACGTCAACTTTTGTTCGCTAGTCATACCATACAAATATGTCATTATCATTACCGATATCTGCGTATAAAACAGATTGGCATGCCCAGCAATGGGTAATATGCCGAGATGATGAATTTTTTATTTTATTTAATATAATATAGCGTGTTACTACATTATATATTTATGGCGTAATATCCCTGTTTTAACAAAATAATTAAAAAATGGATTACTAGCAATAGCCGTGGTACTACACCCAAATCATTCAAGCAGCCGTTGCACGTCATCATTTACTGTACCAACTTTAATACAGTAAAATAACTAATATTGAAAAATGAAATAAAATTTTAATCATTTTTAACTGTTAAAAAGTGTATGGCCTTATAGAATTATTATTTAGTTGTTTAGTAGAGTTCATTATTTAACTTATATGACATGAATAGTAAATAAATAATGACATCTATCTTATATTATTCATTTATTTGTTGCTACAATTGGTAACATTGATATTTTCTATGTTTACACTTTTGTTTCACGATTATTATTTGAATTTGAATTGTCAATTTCAGAAATATTTGCATTGTGTTCGAAAGATTTGTGTACGTTGTGAGTTGTATTTTCATTCCATTCCTGTTTATTTATATATTAGTGCTTGTTATTCTTTATCCAGTTTCATTTCCTTCAAATATGGAAAGAAGCACTTGACCATGTAACACCACAAATGTGGAAAAATTCAATAGATCATGCGACAAACGAAATACAGCAGTGGTGGAATCGTGAAGTTATGTATGATGATGGAGATATTGCACCAATTATTATTAATTTGGGTTCTGATTCGGAGAGTTCAGATGAAGATCTGAATCCGACTGATGATTCAGACGAAGATCTGAATCCTACTAACGATTCAAAGTAATTAATTATTATTGTAGAATATTTGTACAGTATTATAACTTATAATATATTATAGTTTAATGAAATGTATATGTATTTCACTACAATGTTAATTGAATAAAACTTGGTAACCAGACAGAATCCTGAATTTGCATTGGTTTATTAAATTATGAGTGAAATAGTATCTAAAATATCTTTAAATTTTGAAATAAGATTGTATGCAACCAGTATTACATTTTTCATTACGATTCTTAAACCTATGTGAATGTACCAAGACATGACGTTATACATTTAGTTACTTTTATTCATTTTTTATTGATGACGTGCAACGGCTGCTTGAATGATTTGGGTGTATATTTATTTCATTTCGATAAACTTGCATATTAGGTTAATATCATTTTGATTTGTTTCTTTATCCTGTATCAAAATAACTAAATTACAGACTTCTCCAGGAAAGCGGCACAATTTTACCATTTCCTATTCCTAAACCCATTTTTCTTACACGCAGTTTCTTACTTATGTATTATTAACCTTATGCAAATGCCGCAATCAGGCTAACAATTTCAAAACACAAAATACGAGGGAGAAAAATGAAGAAATCATACAATTTGAGGAAATATTTCCCTTATTGTGCCCATTTCGTTGTGGGCAGCGAGTATATTCTGCGAATGGACATAAACAACGGTTCCCTGAAATGATCCATTTGGTGAATGCGATTGTGGCTGCCTACGGCCCAGATTCTGTGCGTGCAGGCCTCACTCGCGACTTCATAAATCACACGGGTGGTTATGAGCTCAAGGCACGCTAGATCATAGGCGTACACGACCGGGATTAACGACGAGACAAAATATTGATCAGCATAGAGGGATTTTTCATCAGGACCTACTTTGAATATCAATCAGAGGAAATGAGGAACTCCTTTTACTTTTTTTTATGATTGCCAATTTATATTCCGAAAGTTTTATATTCTAATCCTGATGTTTGTTTCTCATCTTCAGAAGACGACATTGTAGTAAGTCCCCAGAATACGTGTATAAACTACGATTAGCGACCATCAGCATTATGTATAGAAGAAGTATGAAAGCACAAATATGAACCCCGTGAAGCTATCTTGACTAACACGGGAAGGACGACCAGACATACAGGGGTATTTTCACATATATTTTACTTACTTGAAATTTCGATTTAGTTTTTAATGCATAGAATGACTGAGTGCAAACAAGCTTGTTTTCCCAATTACATCATATGTTCAGACTCCCTTAGTGCACTACTATCCATTCAACAACTTTTCCAAAAACACCCCTTAGTCAAATATATCCATGATATTCTTTTCCAAATCACCCAAAAAAGTATCAAAATAACTCTTATTTGGATCCCTTCCCATACTGGGATTACTGGGAATGAAAAAGCTGATGCCGCCGCAAAAGAAGCCATTAATATAGAAGAAGTCACCAAGTTAACCCTGGCAAGCGATATTAAAATTGTAATGAAGGAAATGATTAAAGAAAAATGGCAAACGAAATGGAGAGACACAACAAACAACAAACGCAGAGAAATTCAAGACAAAATAGAGAAGTGGACTCCAGTAACCAAACAAAGGCATGAACAAATAATTTTGACTAGACTGAAGATAGGACATACAAAAATAACTCATAGCCACCTGTTTAAAAGAATCGACCCAACGAAATGTGAAGTTTGCAATGTAAACTTAACTGTTAATCACATCATCATCGAATGTCCAAAATACCAAACCTACAGAGAACACCACGACATACCAGGCACCCTGAAAGAAGCACTGAACCATAAAAACACTAACAACACGATAAGGTTTATAAAAGATATTGACCTGACAAATGAAATATAAAACTCATGTTAATTACGTGTGTATTGTACATAAATATACACTATATGTTGTAAACTGAATTTGTGTGAATCGGTGAAGCACGTTAATATTAAATAATAATAAAAAAACAAGCTTGTTGGGCACCGTATGGTGTTCTCTGCAAATAAACTAAAATTCCCTTTTGCTGAAGGAAATTCTACAAAACACTCTAAAATGATGTATTTCGCCTAGAAAACACCTTCTAAAGGCCTTATCACACGAGCACCGATATCGGTGACTAGGTCTGGGAAATCGACAAATTTTTCTCTTACTGGTAGAAAATAGTTGGGTGTTCCGTATGTAACTAACTTGCATTATACGACCGACAAATATTTATGTGACTAAACTAATTCAAAAGTGTTTCAAATTCACTTTATTTACATTTATTTTTTAGCTTGTTTTGTTTTGTTTTGTTTGACACTTCGCAGTATGACAGATGGTCTGTGATGTATTGTTATATTTAGTTACTTATTTAAATCTAGAGATGTTCTTTCAAAAATCTCATGTGCATTCAATGAAAGTCGATGACTAGCTTAAAACTTTTCGAACAAGACCAAAAAGTATTTGTCGCAAATCAATCACACGGGAAAAGTTGCTCGAAATACATAAAATTGCCGATATCGTTATTGCTCGTCTCATGACGCCTTATGGCGAACTAGCGACATATCTTATACCACTGTTTTTGACCGTATTTAAACTATTCACGGTCTGCACAAAGTTCAGTTTTTCAGATCAGAAATTTTACTTGAAATTTCAATTTTATTTAGTTGCTGTGTTTGAGTGTATACTTCCTAGAAGCTCTCGTGGTCCGCTCAGCCACACAGCTAAAGTACCATTTTTAATAAAGAAGGTTACTGTGAAATTCTCTAAAATGAAGTATTTAACCTAGAAAACACTTTCTGAAGCTTTGACACTAGATTTAAACGGTTAATGATTTGAAATCTATTGTACACTTTTTGGGATAAAAGTTTTATTTGAAATATCGATGGAACTTAGTTGAGTTACTGAGATATGTCAGATAGGTTCTTGGCGGGCCCTGGTGGAACACTCAGCTACTGAACTAAAGTGCCCTTTTTAGCGAAAAAGGTTACAATAAAACTCTCTAAAAGGATGTATTTCTCTGTCTTGAAAAATAGTTTTCCTACAGCGTACAACTTTACGCACTATACAGTGTGTAAAGAGTCACTTTTCAAGCACTATTACGTGAAAAGTAAATAGACGTTGCTAGGCAACATACACAAATCAGTTAATTTACCAGTCAAGTAGAAAATTAGGCAAAGTGAACATGAAATTAATATTTTTTTAAGATATACTAGTGTAATAATTTTTATTAATAGATTGATTTTTAAGAACATTATAATTTTTTTGCAATAATGTGTTCAAACCCAACCGAATTTTCAATATTAATATTAAATGTACAATTCTAGAGGACCAATCTACGTCTCTGAGTTTCTTTCGAATGTTTAAGTTACATTTTGTACAGTATTATGAGAAAGAGCACTACAACAGCATTTGAAGATGCCTGTACACTACGTGCGTAAAATAGTGTTTTTTGACTCGTGCTATAATTTAAACATCGCACTCGACCAAAAAAGTACTATTTTACACACTTGTTGCATAAATAACTATTTTACACTGGATTTAAACATTTTTATGGTCTGAAACGAAAACTTTGAATAAACTTCTTGGGTTGGTACACATATTTCACTTGAAATTTCGATGCTGCTTAATTGAATCAAGCATAGTATGACTAATAACTCGGTTTATGAGTCCAGACAAACTTCTTGTGAGCTTATTGTATAAGATAAAAATCTGATGTACCAGCACATTACCTTCCGTCAGTTCTATTTTGTACAAATGTCATACGCAGAAAGTTCCTTGCAAAAGATTCTATTTCTTGTACATTACCTTAAGCAGTTGCATGTATTTTATACAATTTCCATGCAGAAAGTTTCTAGCAAAATATCCTATATTTCCAGTAAAATTATAACACAAACATACATGTCAGTTCCATTTGACACTGACATCTTTCAATCAGAATTTTCTTAATATAGCAGCTGTTTCCAAAGTTATAGAATAGCTGGCTAATTTATGATTTTTAATTTTTTTATTCATTATCATTTAATATGAAGTATAAAATGCAGTCAAATCGTATAGAGAATAAAATATTCTTTAATATTTATAATAACATTAATTGTGAAAAAAACTGTTAAAATTTGAAAAAAAATGAGGATACTTCCGGTTGACCAATTATAACCAAAATCTAATCAGCTCTTCATATGGATGTAACAAAGAAGAATAAAAAAGAATTATAATTTTTGGAATTGTGGTATCAGAGTTATCGCAGACGAAATTTTTGTCACACACAGACACACACATACACACACATACACACATACCCACACACACACACATACCCACACACATACACACACACACACATACACATACTTACACACACACATACACACACATACACACATACATCATCGTAAAAATAGTAATGTCGTGTTCTAGGGTCCCTAAAACGTGCTTATTCATCAAAAACTCACTACCGAATTTTTTAACCAAAGACAATATCTTCCTTACCTAAAGGTGACGGAAGGTAAAAAGGAAATCAACAAATATGTAGAACATATTGTAATTAGTGAAAAAATCTCCATTTGTCAATATGTTACCCAACATTGGAACATATGAGATTGCAGTATTTACTTCATTCTTTTAAATAATACATCCTTGTTGATATTACAAGATATATACATTATTCCAATAATAATAAAACATTTTTACTGCTTGTCTTCAAACCCATAATACCCACATTCAACATAATTCCTATTATGATACAAAATACATCCTATACAAGAGACCTTTATAGCCTTGTATCACGTATATCACATACATGCACACGATGAGTTGATGTACTGCAAAGAATTTCTTATGAGTTTCATACCGTGGCATTCAAATGACGATATGACAGTTGGAAAATTCACTCGCAGATAAAGATGATTTTTAAAGAACCGCGGAATCATTAAAGACATCCACTTGGCACTAAAAAAGGAGAGGGATTCATGATTAATCATAATAAGAAAGGGTGATAAATTGATGTCTTTTCGTATGGTAATGCAAGGCAATTCACCGAAGTTGTAAGTGTGAAAATGGAAATATCTTAATGCTTAACACAATTTTTCTCGGAATAACATACAGGCTTAGGATAGATAAAATTATGATTTGAATGACGCGTCATTTGAGATGCATGCCATTCAGAGTTGTTTTAAAATAATGTAATAAAACCAAAGTAACTAAATATCCGCCGATAGTATTATACGCAGACGAAATCAAGAATTCCGGAATTTTTACGATTTTAACAACATATCCGCTGAAAAACCTAATTTACTGACGGATTTGTTGAATGTTGATTTTTGTCGTTCAGCGGAATGTTCCTTTCCAACATGGAAAAGGGGATTACAACGCAGTTGCTTTAAGAGAAATTAGGAAAAAATATTGAAAGTATATGTTTAATAATAAATATTAATAAAGAAATAAAACGACATAATTGAAATACTTCGGAAATAAGGGGATTTTTGTTATAGCAGCTCGTCAGTCATATGAAATCCATATATATTATTTAGATTGACGACTCAAAGACGGCCTATAAATATATAACGAATACCCGATTAGGGGCGGGGCCTACTACCAATGGAAGTAGAGAAATTCAAATAGCGGAGGCGTGGCTATCAATCCAGTAGTGCAATTCTCAAACAGTTTTTATTTGAATATAAATATTTTACATTAAACTTAATAATTTAAATACATTTCCAATTATAAATCATGTAGACTTGTACAATATAATAATATTCAATAATTTTTTACCTTCCGTCACCTTTAGGTAAGGAAGGTATTGTCTTTGGTCAAAAAATTCGATGATGAGTTTTTAATCAATAAGCACGTTTTAGGGTCCCTAGAATACGAATTTACTATTTTTACGATGATGTCTGTATGTGTGTGTGTGCGTGTGTGTGTGTGGATGTGTGTGTGTGTGGATGTGTGTGTGTGTGTAACAAAATTTTCGTCTGCGATAACTCTAATACTACAGTTACAAAAATTATAATTTTTTCGTATACTTCTTCGTTACATCCATATGAAGAGCTGATTAGATTTTGGTTACAATTGGTCAACCGGAAGTACCATTATTTGAAGATTTTAACAGTTTTTCTTGAAAAAACTATGTTAAATATAATTTTTTCACATTTGATGTTATTATAAATATTAAAGAATAATTTATTCTCTATACGATTTGACTGCATTATATACTTAATATTAAATGGATATAGAGTTAAAAAATTATATAGAAATTAAATTTCATAAAGTAGCCACAGCTATGGAAACAGCTACTATATTAAGAAAATTCTGATTGAAAGATGTCAGTGTCAAGTGAAATTGAGATAGTGTTTGTATTATAATTTTACGGGAAATATAGGATCTTTTGCCTTTTGTATGGAATTTGTATAAAATACATACAACTGCTTTAAGGTAATGTACAAGAAATAATAATAATAATAAATCTTTTATTTCTGCAGATACATTACACTGTATATAGAAAACGTCACAAAATAATAATTTTCTGTTTGAAATTTGCATAAAATACATGCAACTGCCGGAAGGTAATGTACAAGAAATAGAATAATTAACTTAGCAAGGAACTTTCTGTATGAAATTTGTACAAAATACATAGAAGTGACGGAAGGTAATGTGCTGGCCACATCAGATTTTTATAAATATAATTTAGAAATAGCATATATTTCAAGAACATTTAGGTGACGTCACATCTATATTTTCAAATTTCGGAGGACTATAACTCGCTTATTAATAGGAATTTTTTCACCGGATTTTCACCGACAGTCTTAGTTTTACTTATACGTAACAACGCGTGTTTGTCATAGAAACGTATTATGGGGAAAATGTAGATATTTTCAGTTTCAGTAACATTTTCACTACTGCAGCAATGTTTTTTGGAGAGCATCCACTACGATGGTAAACACGCTTCTTGCATCTTGTACTGTACCAATTTCATTAAATTTGTTTAATAACTTAGCAATAGATGTTTTGGATGGAGAATTGTATCTTCCAAATTCTCTACAGCATTTTCTATTTCGGCTATACTGTCTCTATACTTTTTTAACTTCCGCTACCCTTAGTAAGGGAGGTATAGGGATCGTGCTAAAGATCGCATATCGAGATTTTTACGATGATGTTTGTTTGTATGTGTATATATACGTTTGTGTGTATGTATGTAAGTGTGGATCCTCCACTCTAACTCAAATACTATTATTCAGAAAATTTTGAAACCTTGTATTTTTGCCTTATTATAATATGGAAAGAAACCATTAAATTTTGGTGTCAATCAGATACCGGAAAAGGCACTTTACTTGAAGCTCAAAATAGTTTTTCTTATTGTAAAAATTAAAGATTATTAAATTTTCTACAGATTTGCGTTAATACTTTTTCTACATATTTTATGGATAAATTTATAAAATTGTCTATAATTTAAATCCCGGAACCCATGCTTTAAACTTTAAACAGTACGGTTATACAAGTGAAAATCGCAGAAAGGCGGAAAGTAACTTTTTAATTGTTACATTCCGCCGCACCAGTTTAGTTTATTTGGTTTCGACATTATATTATGTAAAACAAAAAATTACTGAAAAGTGTCATATTCTTTGAATTTTATTAAAAAATTTGTTTAATGTTTTGTTGATTAATGACAATTTTTTTTCTGAAAGAACATGTCATTTTGGAGTATATTTCTAACAACCATTTTGTTAATTATCACACACCTAATCTATTCAACTCATGTTACACTTTTCATGCGAATGGAAAAAGACTTGCGTGACAGTAAATAAAGCATGTCACAATGACAAATTATAGTAATTAATCAAAGAATTAGATATGTAGACATCTTTATTATTTACAGTGAGCTTTTTCCATTCCCAGTAAGGAGTTGCAAGTTTTATTGTGGATTATACTAAATTTGGAATTGTGGTAGCTATTCTACATTATTGTTGTAAGTAATCTGATTATTTTTTCACAAAATTTGAATGCTCGCAGATACCACACAAAAATAATAGACCGGAGGCTAGTGCTACGTGAAAATATATCATGGTATTCCAAATACTGACCTTTGTATTCACTTTAAATACCCTGGCGAACGATTTGCTGTTTTCCCGAAAAAAAGACGATCTACCTAACTGTGGATCATGACCCAAAACTGTTTAAAAAAATTATAGTTTAGAATGTAGGTATTTTCTGAAAGGGACCTGCATAAAATGACATTATGTATATATAAATGGTAGCCGATAATAAATGCCAGCCATTTTTAATTGTTGCAGAGTGCGCTAAAGCCTTTTATTGCTGTGAATTTTACCTATGAGAAATTGTCTATGCCATTCCATCAGGACTGTAGTCAACGGACAATTTTTACTCTAAAAGACAACAAAAAAATCTGGTGTGGCCAACACAATACCTCCCGCCATTTACAGCCCGAGCCACAAAAAAGATTAAGCTAATCCTTATTTTTGAATTAGCGAATTTTACTCTAATTTTGTCAGTTTATTTCTTAAAATATAGTCTAATCTAATCCAAGTAACTACGTTTTTTGATAATAAAATGAAGATTAAATTTTAAATATCGAAATAGAATAGAACTCATTAATCCAAAAATGAGGTTTGGCTTAAACTTTTTTGCGAATCGTTAATTTTTATTAATCTAAATAAATACCTACATATTTCCTTATGCTGGAAACTTTTTTCGTTTTAAAACGTTACTATTATTTATTTGAAATGATTAGTTCATTGACAGTGATATTTATCTGTCAGGTACATACATTTGAATAACTGCGTAACCAAGAAGTTTTGTTTGTTAAAAGCGTAGGCTCCGGGATTTAAATTATAAATAATTTTATAAATTTATCTATAAAATCTGTAGAAAAGGTGTTATAGCAAATCTGTAGAAAATTTAATAATCTTTAATTTTTATAATAACATTAATCTTGAAAAATAACAATTAAAGGTATTTTTCGAAGAAAAATTATTTTCGACTTCAAGTAAAGTGCCATTTCCGGTTATCCGATTTACCGATTTATACCAAAATCTAATAGGCTCTCTCCATAATAGAAAAAGGTCGAAATACAAGGTTTCAAAATTTTCTGAATGGTAGTATTTGAGTTAGAGTGGAGGATCCACGCATACATACACACACACACACACATACACACACACACATACACACACAGACATCATCATGAAAATGTTAAAATTGAATTCTAAGGACCTTAAAACGTGCTCATTTACCAAAATCTCGATATGCGATTTTAGCATGATCCCTATACCTCTCTAACCAAGAGTAGCGGGAGGTAAAAATGTAGGTCCGATATAAAAATACCTAGATTCTAAAATATCATTTCTTTAAACAAATTTGGGTCATGACCCACGATAACCCACAGCTGGGTAGATCGTCAATTTTTCCGGGAAAGACAGCAAATCGTTCTCCAGGGTATTTAAAGAGAGCACCAAGGGTTAGTATTTGGAATACCATGATACATTTTTCTTATAGCACTAGCCCTCGGTCTATAACAACGTATGCCGAATGGTCATAGAAAATTTAATTGTATTCAAAGCATTTTTTACAAAATAATCCATAAATGATTAACAGATAAGACATTGCTAGTCAATTGTTCGCTAATCACCCTTAATCAATTGTTCATTCTATCAGCCATTGTGTTTTGTAAAGCTCTAAATTAGTATTATTTCAATTTATATACAGGTGTTCTAATAATTTAGGAAATAATTAAATGGTATATACTAGATGATATATTGATCACAATTCCGACATTTATTTGAAACTTCGTAAAATTAAAGGGTTGGTTCTTAAAATTT
Source organism: Harpalus rubripes (assembly GCA_963082715.1). Taxonomy (NCBI): domain Eukaryota; kingdom Metazoa; phylum Arthropoda; class Insecta; order Coleoptera; family Carabidae; genus Harpalus; species Harpalus rubripes. Next base: position 24,666,195 of record OY720464.1, read on the forward strand.
ATATTTTTAGTCCATTGGTTGACAGGATTTTAATTTTTTTTAATAACAATAATTTTTCTGTTATTCTTAAGTGAATAAATAATTCATTATTATTTTTATTTAAATTTCGTATCGACCAGTGAAACTACATATCGACTCTTAACAGACAAGTTCGAACTAATATGAAGACCGGTGTTTGTTATTTATTATTGCTGTCTTTTGTCAGTGTATTTGTTACCTACAAATGAGAATGTGTTCTGTTCGTAGTAAATGCAATTCACGTGAAAAACTTTTGTTAGGGGAGTTAAAATAGTGTATATTTGTTTGTTTTATTGTCAAACTAACTATCGTGATATGAATTTTTAATGGTGATGGTTTTCAGTGGACTAAATAGTGAAATAACTTAATTTTGTACCAATAAACTTTCCTAGTAGTAGTGGTAGCTGATTTCTTGAGATTTTGAGAGCCTCTTTTGGCCAAATTGGACTGATAGGCAAGGTTGGTCCAAAATTTATCTCATTTATATTTATAATTTTTCTACAGCTTATTAATATTAGTTAATCTGTCAACAATAACAGATTGTCTAATTGAAAATAGAACAATTTGACCAAGATTATTTGTCTCAAATGTTTAAAAACTATTTCAATCAACATATAAATACTTTTTCCTACAATCGTGCGTGAAAAGTACTTTTCACGCACTCATTACAGTGTGTAAAGTGTCACTTTTCAAGCACTAGTGCATGAAAAGTACTTTTCACGCAATAGTGCTTGAAAAGTAAATAAGCGTTGCTAGGCAAGATTAAAATTCGGTTAATTTACCTATCAAGTATATAATTAGGTAGTAAATAATAATAAAAGTAATAAAATTTATTAAGAAATATGAATATACACTGTAAAAGAAACAAATCTAATATTTTTTTAACAGATTGAGCACTGATCTAATTTTTAAGAACATTAACATTTTTTTGACATGTATTCTAACCTAACCTAATTTTTAATATTAATATTAAATGTACAATTTGTACATTATAAAAGATTAATCATCGTCTGTCTGAGATTCTTCCAAGTGTTTAACTTACATTTTGTACAGTGTTATGAGAAAGAGTACTAACAGTATTTGAAGCTGCTGGATGCCTGTACACTCAGTATTATGAGAAACATCAATACCATTTCGGTTGTAAGAAAAATGTTGTATGCAACACGTGTGTAAAATAGTATTTTTTGTCTCGTGCTACAATTAAAACATCGCACTCGACCAAAAAATTACTACTTTACACACTTGTTACATAAATAACTATTTTGACAATGTGAATATGTTTATACATGATATTCGTATTACGTCGGTTTGGTTATCTCTCTGTATTATGAAAAGTGTAAGTGTAAGGAATTAAGATACGCCACTTCGTGAACCTGTGAGGCTGGTTAATTCATCCAAATGGATGAAGTACCTCATTTTTCGCATTTTATGAGTTATTTGGTGATATTGATGACGATATGTAATAGAATAACATTTTTTTTAAATATATTTATAACCATTTCTTAATATTCTCTATTTTCGAAATATATTTGGTAGCTAGTTTGACAAAAATGTTTACATAATGCACAATGATCTGAATTATTTATTGCAACGGCATTGATGATGGTACATATGGTATTTTTTCAAAAGTTGAGAAGACTCCCCAATATTTATTTATTTATTTATTTACCTCCCAACAGGGTACAAAGTATCCTAATAACAGGGGGGTTGGATAAACCAATACATCACAATAACAGCATGAATAGACACACATTATGCAAAAATATACATTCTATACAATAAAATAAGAAAATAACCAAGTACAACAACAAAAGTAAAAATTGATTTTAGTACATTACAATCAATTTTTACATAAAATATTTCTGAATTGACAGTAGCTAAGACTGAAAATAACCATTTTATCATATATTAGACATAATCGTTTAACTGGAAATCTAGTTTCCTAATTTTTACCTCCCGCTACACTTGGTAAGGGAGGTATAGGGATCGTGCTCAAAATCGCATATCGAGATTTTGGTAAATGACCACGTTTTAAGATCCCTGGAAACTGGAATCCAATTTTAACATTTTCACAATGATTGTGTGTGTGTGTGTGTGTGTGAGTGTGTGTGCATGTGCGTGTGCGTGTGCGTGTGCGTGTGCGTGTGCGTGTGCGTGTGCGTGTGCGTGTGCATGTGCATGTGCATGTGCATGTGCATGTGCATGTGCATGTGCATGTGCCTGTGTCTGTATCTGTGCCAGTGCCTGTGCATGTGCATGTGCATGTGCATGTGTATGTGTGCGTGTGCGTGTGCGTGCGCGCGTGTGTGTGTGTGTGTGTGTGTGGATCCTCCACTCTAACTCAAAACTATCATTCAGAATTTTTTTAAACCTTGTATTTCGAACTTTTTCTGGGTAACTCATGTAAATACTCGTATAAGTATGAGCGGCTCACTTGTATAGAATCCAATGTTTGTATATTTAAATTTGATAAAGTCACACAATATCGTACAAATTTTCCTTGTACCAATTCATATATATATATATATATATATATATATATATATATATATATATATATATATATATATATATATATATAATTTTTATTACAAGTGATCTGGTAGATTACATGTGTTCATATTTTCAATTATATCTTGAAATAATATTAGTCAATTTCATGGCACGTTTCTAATAGCACCATATGTACTTAGCAGTCAATTCGCTATCTTAATGTTTCTTAAACGTGCCTTAAGTTGCTTCCTATTTATATCCATTATTTATTTTTTCTTTCGTACACATGTTCGCCGGTGTTTTCCTTGGTTGTACATTTTTTATTATTTCTACAGGGAGTTGTTTTATAAACACGCTCCTTGTAATAAAGCACTATAAATACCCAAGCGTTTAGTTACTAGCATCCGGTAGGTTGATTGTGAAGGAGATTTGTTTACAAGAGACATGAGTTTGCGGAGAATTTTTGTCTCTGGGAGGATTTTAATTTCTTTCCTTGAAATATGAGAAAATGAAGAAGAACACGAAATGAAACGTAGATTGTTTATGAAGTTTTGAGTTTCCTGAAGAGGAATAACGGGGATTTAACTTGGAGTTAAAGTTCAAAATGTTTTAAATAAAGCGAAAGAAAAGTTCTTTTTCGTAATAAATATTAAAACAGCTTTAAATATTAGCCTTGGTATTATACGGAATACACAGTTACCTTTCAAAAGTTTGTTTGAGAAATTTTTGTAAGAGCTCTCTCTGGCACGCTGATAAAAGGCTCACCAGTACTTCCTTGATAAAATTATAGTATTGACGGTGTGTGTTTTAAAGTTGTTAAATAATTATAAATCTAACTACATAACTTTCTTACGAAAACCAAAAAGCAAATGTTTGTTTCTCCAAGGTAATGGTCAAAAATAGTACTGTTTTATTTTTTTACGTGACTAGTCCTGTAAAGAGCTACTTTCTGCCTCAATATACCCCTGTAATTGAACACTTACATACATGACAAAGAATAATTCGAGTATCGTGAAACAGACTATACTGCTTTTTATTATAATGGTCTACATAAATGAATGTAACTCACTTAAAAATTACAAATTAAAATTGGATACGTTTCGTAATTGTCAAAGATAATTAGATGTTTATCGGTAATCCTCAAGTTTGTTTAAAAAAATATTCCACAGGTGGTTTTTATAAAAGAAAGCGACATATCAAAATTATGCAAAAAAAAATCTGATGTGGCCAGCATATTTACCTTCCGTCAGTTCTATGTATTTTATACAAATTCTATACAGACAGTTTCTTACGAAAGATTCTATATTTCTACTACATTAACTTCCCTCAGTTCTATGTATTCAAATTCCATACAGAAAGTTTCTTAGAATTGATTCTATATTTGCAGTATAATTATAACACGAACATACTATGGCAATCGCACTTGACATTGACATCTGTCTGTCAGAATTTTTTTAAATTTATTAATTGTTTGTAATTAAATCGTATAGATAATAAAATATTCTTTAATTTTGATTACTGAAAATACTTGATTTTTAGTTTCACAATTATTTTATTTAATTACTAGTTTCGCTACAACTAAGGAGCTGACACAATTAAAGAAATAAATAAATAAATATATCATCCCGGCATATTACCCATTGCTGGGTGTGCCAGTCTGCTTAGTACACAGATTTCGGTTATGATGATGACATATTTGTACCGTGCGGGCGTTTACCAGGCGTCACCTCATGGGCACTCATTGCTGGCGTGGAGAGTGCACCGCAGGGGTTAATATTGTGCCATTTAAAATTCGAAATATTTGGTATCGGTCGGGATCGAACCCGGTTCCTCAGATTCGCGACCAGACACTCAGGCATATTAAATGTGAAAAAATGATATTTAACAGCGTTTTTTCAAGAAAAACTGTTAAAATCTTCAAATGATGGTACTTCCGGTCGACCAGTTATAACCAAAATCTAATCAGCTCTTCATGTGGATGTAACGAAGAGGAATACGAAGGAATTCTAATTTTTAGAATTGTGTGGTAGAAAAAATCGTCACACACACACGTACACACATACCCACAGACATACAAACATCATCGTAAAAATTGTAAAAACTCACTATCGAATTTTTTGACCAAAAACAATACCTTCCTTACCTAAAGGTATGACGGAAGGTAAAAATATACAGTGATATCTTTATATATTACCTTAGTAAACGCCACGATATATTTTATACGAAGAGAAAATTAACGATCTTGCTGATGTTAAACTACGAACCAAGATACTAATTCCACTACATATAGCCATAACTACATTTACGTTACGGTACCGACACCATAACATATGCAAATGTACTTTTAAGACCTTTTATGAAATGCCTCTTCGATTCCTTTTGCATTCCGTTGGATGAACTCATCAATAACCACAAAATTTTTTAATTAAGTTCTCACTTTACGGAGAACTCAACATACAACAGTGTAAAGTATTTCAACAACACAGCATAACTAATTCTTGTTATGGTTGGTGAACTTCAAGTATAGGTAATAACAACTCTTGTCTATTTTGCTTAACAAAACTACGAGTCTGAAAATCAGTTGATGTGAAAAATCCAAAGCCATAAGAGTCAGTGAATGGCGTTTAGATGGTAATTATAACCTAAGAGATACGTGCTTGTCAGGGAACGGTTAGGTTTCTAATATGTAAGATTTGACTTTGACATTTCATGTAAAACAGTTAAGAAACGACACAAGAATTGTATTTATTTGTAATAAATGATTCGGTAGCTGTTTCGTATAATACATTCGTTTGAAAATACTGTAAATCTTAATCTGTCTGCTACATACAATATTTGTCACTTATCTCGATAATATAACCTTTATACCGATAGGTGTAGGATGTTAATCTTTATTCGTGCACAAATTTTTTTCACTGTTTTTTGTTTCTTGTACATATTTTGGCTTTTTGTACTACTGTAGCACCTTTTTTCATCAGCTTCTCGACGATTTCATCCTCTCTTGGTCTTCCTCGTCTTCTCTTTTCTCTTAATTTAGTTGTTCACGCCGCCTTCGTAAGTCTATCGTCCATCCTTATAAAATATCCCCACCGACTCAGCTGTTTTTCTTCAATAGGGCTGTTTTCTAAGTATTAAATTTAAAAAGATATCGTTATTTAAGTAACCTCAGATTTGAAAATATCACCAAATATCTATTAGATATTTTACAATTAATTTTTAAAATTTGGAACGAACAAACCTATTAGGTTTGTTCGTTCCGCTACCCTGCGTCTACCGCAAACCGCGACGGTGAAATTTGCTGTTCTTTTCGATTCGCGGTTCACTGTAAAGTCACTAGATTCTGTTCGTTCCGTTTTTATAGTAACTTGCGGTAAAACGCCGCGGCAGCTGGCGGTGATAATTTTTACAGTGACTCATGACTCGGTGGAATAAAAATAATCGGCAGTAATGTTCGCGTCTACATATGAAGTGCCAGTATGACAGTGTTTGACAAATAAATACTAGGAAAAAATTGTTATTTTTTTAATAAGTATGCTATGTGTAATGTTTCAGTTTTAGAAATTGAAATACATTTGTAAAATATATAAATGTCAGTGTCATATGAATTATGATTTGTAATAAGGTAAATTTAAATGATAACAATAGCAAATAATTAAAATAATGGAAAATGGAATAATATATTTTTATTGAGTATCCTTTATTATTATAATAGTCTGAAGTATCTTCAAAAATAATTTAACGCAAACGGATCGAACAGAAAAATAATTTTTAGTATCTTAAATTATTACCGCGGCGATTGGCAGTGAATCGCAAAACGCAGCGACAATTACCGCCGCGTTTTGCGGTAAAACGCAGCATAGCGGAACGAACAAACCTACTATTTTGAAAAAGCCATGTGATCTGAAACAGAATGTGACGTCACAGCACATCTTCATCGGCTCCAATTGGTCCCTTTAAAGTGTCAATTCTTTGTGTTGTGTTATATAAATGTATTGTCAAAATTGTCAAACAAGTGTCAAATTTCGTGTTAGATAATAAAAAATTCAATATAAAATGAGTACTTTACAGTATCGTATTGTGCCTTCTTGCAAAAATGCGGCTAGGAGCAAACCTACTATTGAATTTATAAATATGCCACAAGATGCGAAGAAAAGAAAACTGTGGCTGGAACAAACAATCGTTTTCTGATATAAATTTAGCCACCATCCAGATATCGACTTTCGGTAAACTGTCAGACTTAACTTGAGTGTAGTCTATTAGCCATTATTACTTTATTACTCATTTATAATGGAAAATGTCAGCGTCAAATGTCAAATTAGAAGTTTGTTATTAACATGTGACAAACTATCGCCTACGTTTAATTATCTAAATAACAAAAATAAACGAAGGTGATGGAAAAACTGTTTTTCTATTGGCTGTGACGTAATGTATGTGCTTCTACGGGGGAGTGGGGGGTTGTTTTTCTATATTTGGCGCCAATCTTTTTATTTAATTATTTATGCATATAACAACAAATTATTAAAAAAATATATTTATTAATAAGAAAAATATTGCATAAACTTTCATTTAAAAATCTAGTAGGTATCGGTTTCGTTACCCTTTCGTCTTTTTTATCAATGTTTCTTATTTTATCTAGCATGGTGACACCTTTAACTCTTTTTAAGTACTTAATTTCTAATGCTTGTACTTAACTTTTTATTCTTCTGGATATAACATAGCATTCACTATATACCATAGTTTAATATCGTTCGGTAAATTATGGTCATCTTCGAATTGTATGAGTTGAGATTTTAGCTTTGCCTATTCTCCCAAATTCAGTAATGGGGGTACATACTATTATTATAAATATACCGGGTGATATTGAAAAACGGGTAACTCAAAATAAATTTCTTATTTGTAATTATTTCGTAATTTTCTTTATACGAGTATATTTTTTGTAAACTAGGCTAAGGGGCCCAGGTTTACAAATCATGGTATTTGGTATGTTGGTAGCGCTTTCGGTTTAACCGAAAGTGACATTAACTTTCATATTTCAAATGGGACACCTTACATATTTGGAATCTATGTAAAATTACGAAGTTACGGCTGTGAAAACAGTTGAGATAATTGTTTACTGTAAGAAAGGTACTGCTTGACATTTAAATTTTTGCCATTGTTATTTTACTGCCTACCTGATCATAGTATACCGGGTTGTTTATTCATAATTTTCTCTTATGTTTTTATAATTTATTTCTTCAATAAAAGTTCGCTTCAAAAATATCGTTGAATTGAAGACAAGCGGGTTATATCCAATTTTATCGCGCGCCCTTCTTGTCAGTGCAAATATAAGATAGATTAATGTATGCCAGCTTTTTAATTCGTTCATGATAAAAATGACCTTGATCAAACATCTTTACAAAATTAAACTATACTGTAATTTTTGTTTTATTTAATATTTAGTTTTTGTTGATGAAACTGTTCTTTAACATGTGGATTGTAGAATATTTTCGCTATTTTATCTGTTAGCCACCTCGGTGGTCGCCTAGATTGAGGCAGCGGACAACGCTCGAAGCGACCGTCACCGCTCGACCCTGGGGTTGTGGGTTCGATTCCCAGCAGGGTCTTGGGTGTTTGTAAGTGTTTTCAAATACATTGTATTCTTATAAATGTAATATGATAAATAATAAATAAAGTATTTGAATGGCTTGGTGGCTGAGCGGCTAAGCGCACATCTCGTTGCTCGCAGTGACGTCACCCGAACCATGTCCCGTGCGTTCGATCCCCGTCGACCGACAATGTGTGATTTGTCGTAAAATAATAAATACAGCTACTTGTATTTATCACACTCGGATGCTATAAGCTGGCCACTTATACATCTTAAAATAAATGTAGCAATGGCTGAAATCCAACCGGCAGTACGGCAGTGGTAAAACACTGCGGCTCGGTGAGTCCGGTTGGAAGGGTAAACGGCGTCAGCGGTATACAAGCCCTAAATAGATAGAAGTATTTGAATAGGGCTATAACACATTTGTGTTCAAAAGCCGACAAAATATTATTATTTTATCTGTTCTGTGGTTTATATCTTCATCTTCAATACTATTTAGTAATACTCCAAAATATTCAAACGTTTGCAAAATCCAATCTGCCTAAGAACATCAAGCACCAAAACTGCTAAAGCTAACATTATTCTAAAATGTCTATTAACTTTTTTAAACAACTCATCTAAACTGCCCACCCATACTGTCTACCTAAACTTTCCACACAAATTTAGTACGGTATCATTATTTTGTACCAATCTATCCAACAAAAATAACCCGCTTTCCTTTTCTGAAATCCGACTTGTCACTATTTAACAATCGACAATCGCCTCCCTACCGTCAGCAGAAACAACAGAGCATCGAAACAAAACATTATCGAAACAGTTGCACATTGTGAAGCACGCTACGATCAATAGACTCGATAAGCCTAACTTTGTGACATTTCCGACAGTCTAAAATTTTCCTCATTCTAAATGTTTCATGGATGTAGCTAGTTAATATGTGTGATACGACTGTGTGTGACATTGACAAGCTGTCTGAGGCATCAGTTGAGAACGCCTGAAGCTTCATGCAACCAAAATTACGGTTATGCAATAAGGGTAACCAAATACAGGGGTAGATAAAGCTGGTTCAGACGTGTTAGCGGAATACGTGCTTCTGATTGGTTACTGTTAATTAAATTATTTTATCTTTGCATATATGTAACTTACTTTTTCATCACAATAACAATTGTTTAAGGGTTATCAACAATTTTCTTCATACATTTCCATTTGTTCGGCGTAAGTTTTACTGCCATATGCAAGCGAGAAATTATTGCATACGTTTGCCACTGGTTGGGTCTCTCAGGCCCATATGGTATTTTAAGAGTTATTTATATAAAATGACTGCGTTATTACATTTTGTAAGGTTTTAGATGAAATAAAAAATTAAACAATATATTTTGTCCTTGTAGGTTCTAAATACAAAGCGCAAAGGTCATTTATCCTCATTCAATACGACCTTTTTACTACGTCTTCCTGTTGGCATAGATACAGGAACCGCTGTCTAAATTTCTTTTCCGTTTTTAGGAAAGATATGCTGGGATTCTAGGCATCTTTATAACCTTATAGAAAAAATGCAATTCTGAACTGGTCTATACGTTATAGATTTCTATAAATACCTTATAGACGTCTATAACTTTAGCGTTGTACAAAAGTTGACCGTTAGTATTTATAGAAATCGAAAAATCTGTATTTCTGTCCTTTTTACCTTCCGTCACCTTTAGGTAAGGAAGGTATTGTCTTTGGTCAAAAAATTCGGTGGTGAGTTTTTGATGAATAAGCACGTTTTAGGGTCCCTAGAATACGATTTTACTATTTTTACGATGATGTCTGTATGTGTGTGTGTGTGTGTGTGTATGTATGTGTGTGTGTGTGTGTGTGTGTGTGTGTGTGTGTGTGTCTGTGTGTGACAAAATTTTCTAATGCGATAACTCTAATACTACAATTCCAAAACTTATAATTCTTTCGTGTTCCTCTTCGTTACATCCATGTGAAGAGCTGATTAGATTTTGGTTATAATTGGTCAACCGGAAGTACCCTCATTTGAAGATTTTAACAGTTTTTCTTGAAAAAACGATGTTAAATATCATTTTTTCACATTTAATGTTATTATAAATATTAAAGAATTATTTATTCTCTATACGATTTGAATTCATTTTATACTTCATATTAAATGGACATAGAGTTAAAAAATTATAAAAAAATTAAATATCATATATATTAGTCAGCTTTGCTATAACTTTGGAAACAGCTGCTACATTAAGAAAATTCTGATTGAAAGGTGTCAGTGTCAAGTGCAGTTGACAGTATGTTTATGTTATAATTTTACTGGAAATATAGGATCTTTTGATAGAAACTTTCTGTATGGAATTTGTATAAAATACATACAACTGCCTTAAGGTAATATACAAGAAATATAATCTTTTGCAAGGAAATTTATGTATGATATTTATACAAAATACATAGAACTGGCGGAAGGTAATGTGCTGGCCACATCAGATTTTTAGTATTTGAACTAAGAGTATTACGCAAGCGTTACATTTTGTACTTTAGTGGACGAGAATTACAGAAAGTAATAATTTTTGCACTTTTATTGCATATTGACAACTGACATATGTCAAATTTGTTAACCTTTATTTTATATAGGTACATGTTTGCATCAGCATGAATTATCTAAAATAAAGAATCCCAAAAGAATAAGAACGGCAAAACAAAATGCTTGAAATATTTTGCAGGAATATCAAAATTATGAATATAATTCACTATTTCATAGAAAAGTAGGTATTTAATATTTAAAATAACTCCGATATTTTTAAATTCCTGCAGTTTGTATATTCATTTGCGTCTTTACCGTACCTTTACCTTTCAAAAATATTGCTGATATTATAATTACAATATTTTCTAGAATTAAAATGTCTTAGGAAGTATTTTTTCAAATAACATGCTTTTAATATTATATTTAAATATTAGAAGATAATAAATTCAAATAAATCCATGTTTTTTAAACAGTTTTAAAATTTATTAAATTGTATTTTATAACGATTGGTAACATTGAAGTTATTGATTCCATAATATGAATTTACAGATCAAGCGAGTTATAGACAGTTGCACAGAATACCGTTTTATGGAAATCTATAAGGCGTTCATTTATAGACTTTCTATAAGCTACAGATCTTACTAGTTTATAGAAATTTAAGAGAATGTCTAGAATCCCAGCATTAAACGAAAAATCTTAAACTATTATTACCACAACTATTAACAAAACAAATTCTTATTCATAAACTGTTTCATTCGATTTTAAAATGAAAAAAAAAACATAAAATTATAGCCAACAAAGACCTTTCATATTCCACCCTGTTTATGCCAAACTATAAAATTAAATCCCTAAAATCTGAGATCATTAACTGAGACTACATGTTTGGAGACAAGTCTCTAAAATGAATTAGAATCGATCCCTTGATATGAGACAAGTTTGCACTAACAAACATATAAAAACAACAATATACAGGGTGTTTCCTTTAAAACAACCAGCGCTTTTTTGGGCAACCTAAAGACTTTAGAAAAAAATGTTATATACAAGATATGATCAAGAACAAGGGGCTAATTTATTAATAATAACAAACCGAAAAATCGACCAGTGGTTCTCAAACGGCAGAACAAAATTATATTTTTTTAAATGGTATCCTATATAATTTTTTAGCTCATTAGATAGAGAATTTTTTTCTGATTTCAACAATATAAATATAGCATAGGGTTCTATAACAATTATTTCGAGAAAAATTGTATTAAAAATAATGTTATATTACAATAGGCTATGCAATACACAGGTCTGTTGCCTAGTTACGCTAGTAGTAAACCCATTTTTTATTACATTATTTCTAGTTTTTAATACCATTTTTCTCGAAATAATTGTTATACAACCCTATGCTATATTTATATCGTTGAAATCAGAAAATAATATTCTATTTAATGGGCTAAAAAATTAAATATGTTGCCATTTAAAAAAATATAATTTTGTTCTACCGTTTGAGAACCACTGGTTAAATATTCGGTTTGTTACTATTGATACATTATCCCCTTATTCTTGATCATTTTTGGTATAAAACATTTTTCTCTAAAGTTGTTAGTTCGCCCAACAAAGCGCTGGTTGTTTTAAAGGAAACACCCTGTATACCCCTCCGTGGCAAACGCGAACATACTCTATATTTTCAGGTAGTAGTGCGACAATATTTTAATATAACGCTATAATGTGTAATATATTTTAGAAAAGTAGCCTAATTTCCCAAAATTATATTATTAAAAGATAAATGCATTTTTAAATTGGGTGTCTCACGCCCAGTCGCAGTTATAGGGTTAATATGCTTATTTGGATGAAAAGTCGTGACGACATATTTATTTATCCAAAGATCTCTTTAAAAGCATTGAGGTCTCCCTCTTCTTTTTCAACGTCTGTTGAGTGTTAGCGTTGGTATAAATTCCTGTAAAACGCTATCAATTTCAATTTACAGTAGATTCGTTGCGTCTGTTGAAAGCATCACAAAACAACTAAAAGAACGTGTCCCGTGTTAAAAGGTAAAACAAATTTATATTTAATCGTACGGACTCTTCTCCATAAAATCCATAACTACAGACAGAAGCTGATCGCGCGGTAGTGAATTTTATGAAACCGCTTCCAAGATAAAACGAACCGGTTGAACCTAAAAGGTTACAGACAGAGAGCATCAAAGAGAGACAGGCTTAAAATATCTTCTCAATTACAGAGCAGTCTACTAAGAATTACTGAGATACTGCATAAATAGCAGCTTTTTAAGAAATGCATGGAGTAATGCTCTCCTAAATGATAAGTAGGGAACAGCATAATGTTTGTGTTTGAATGAAAATTACTCTGGTGTTTTCGTACATTTATTTTGATCGACGATTCTGGTAATGGTGGACTAATTCTGAGAATTAAAAGACAAATTTAAATGCAGCAGTCAAGAAAGATATAAAATTTGCTTTAATTAGACTCAGAATTTGCATTTTATTTTCTTCGACTTGGTTTAATTACATACATATAAAAAGAATGGTATACTTTAGTTAACAGTTGTATGAATTGAAAAAGTCTTACAATGACAAAATCAATAGATACATTTTATTTTGAAGTAAGTTATGTTTTGCCTTAAGTATCATTTTAAATAATCCCGAAAATGTTTATTTCAAATAGCACAAATAGTCCAGTCAATAGAGACATAAAAGGACTTACTTTGCAAAAAATCGGGAAAAGTTTATACTTGCAATTTTGTTCATTTTGAGGCCCTAATGAAATCCTGGAATTTGTGAACACGAAAAGTTGCAGCCAGCTATTTTTATTGTAAAATTCACCGGAAACGAGATATTTTTAAAAAACCCCGACTTTGGCCGCCACGCCGGCGGTAACTTTTCGTGTTCACAAACTTCAGGATTACATTAGGGCCCCAAAAGGAACAAAATTGCCAAGTATAAACATTCCCCGACCTTTTGCAAGCTAAAACTACCTTATTGACTGGACTAAAAATCTGGTGTGGCCAACACAATACCTTCCGCCATACAGCCCGAGTCAAAAAAAAGATTAAGTTAATCCTTATTTTTGGATTAGCTAATTTTACTCTAATTTTGAAAGTTTATTTCTTAAAATATAGTCTACACTAATCCAAGTAACTACCTTTTTCTAAACCCCTCAACAGGATTAAATCCCAATTACAGAGTAGGTTCACATTCACACACATCCATGCCTTAGTGGGATTCGAACCCAGAGCCCCGAGCGCACTCATGACTTATGAGACGTTGCTCTAACCATTGAGCCACCGGAGCTATAGTAAAATGAAGATTAAATTTAAAATATCGGGAGAGAATAGAATTCACTAATCCAAAAATGAGGATTAGCTTAAACATTTTGGTGAATCGTTAATTTTTATTGATCTAAATACATACCTACATACTTACTTATGCTGGAAACTGTATTGAATTCCTTTTTTATTGTTCTATTTACTTTTTCCTTTTTAAAACGTTACGAATATTACTTTGAAATGATTAGTTCTTTGATAATAACATTAATCTATCAGTTACGAGTATATATATATATATATATATATATATATATATATATATATATATATATATATATATTTGAATAACTGCGTTTTGTTTGTTTAAAGCGTAGTCTCTGGGATTTAAATTATAGATAATTTATCCGATTTACACCAATATCTAATGAGCTCTTTCCGTCATAGAAAAAGTTCAAAATACAAGGTTTCAAAATTTTCTGAATAATAGTGTTCAAGTTATAGTGGAGAATCCACACATGCATAGATACATACACACACATATACACAGACATCATCGTGAAAATATTAAGATTGGATTCTAGGGACCTTAAAACATGGTCATTTACCAAAATGTCGATATGCGATTTTTAGAACGATCCCGATACCTCCCTTAAAAAGTGACTACTGTGGTACATTTCCCAAGACAACTATGAAATAAGTTAATGCTTGGAACATATTTTGTTTGCTTCCTAATCTTTAAGAAGGATCGGAAAATATACGGTTGTACGGACTGATGATAGAACAAGTAAGTTCCTTCACATATCTAGGATGCATAGTAACTTGGAGTGCCAATTATAATGAGATTAGAATAGAAGTAGAATAGCCCAGGGAAAGGCAGCTTTTAGTAAAATATAGGAACTACAAACAGCAAAGCGTATCAATATAGAACTATGAAAAAGGTTTGAAAAATGCTTAATATGGAGTACAGTGCTGTATGGTTGCGAAATGTGAACCTTGAGGAAAAAGAAGAAAAAAATCTGATGTGGCCAGCACATTGCCTTCGGTCAGTTCTATGTACGAGTATTTTATACAAATTCCATAGAGTCAGCTTCTTGCGAAAGTTTCTTAGAATTGATTCTATATTTGCAATAAAATTATAACACAAATATACTATGTCAATCGCACTTGACATTGACATCTGTCAATCAGAATTTTGAAATTATATTAGTTGTTTCCCGTGTTATTGCATAGCAGGCTGTTTTATGAAATTTAATTTCTTTATAACTTTTTAACTCAATATCCATTGAATATGAAGTATAAAATGTTACAAAACGTATAGAGAATAAAAGAAGAACTGTTAAAATTTTCAAATGAGGGTACTTCCGGTCGACCAATTATAACCAAAATCTAATCATCTCTTCAAATGGATGTAACGAAGAGGAATACGAAAGAATTATAATTTTTAGAATTGTAGTGTTGGAGTTATCGACAGAGAAAAAGTCACACACACATACACACATACATACAGACAAAATCGTATTTTAGAGACTCTGAAACGTGTTTATTCATTAAAAACTCACCATCGAATTTTTTGACCAAAAACAATACCTTCCTTACCTTAAGGTATGACGGAAGGTAAAAATACTTAAAAATGTCTGAAATATGGTTGTGGCGGCGGTTGGAGAAAATTTGGCGGAGTACAAAAGTCAAGAATGAGATGTTAAGAAGATTTGAAGAAGAGAGAAAGATTATAATTTACAGGAAGATACATAATGCAAGAGGTAGATGAAGAAGGATGTTTGGAATGGTAACAGACATGAAGCAAGGAGAGTATTACGACGGGTATAAATTAATAAAATACTACATTCGTAATATTGATTATTGCGAAAATTTGCTACAGGTTTAGTTAGTTATTTATAATTCTATGTACAGCCTGCAATCGAATTTGAAAGAAATTGAACAATATATATATATATATATATATATATATATATATATATATATATATATATATATATATATATACCGTGTGTCTATCTTAAAGGTGTACATAGGAGATTAACATGGGAAATCAGTTTTTTTCAATTTCCTGCTCGCCTAATTATTTTAAGTTAAAACGCGTCAAATAAAAGTTTTAGGGCATAAAATTCTGCATCTAAATCAATAAACAGAATTACCTTTACATGTTTTATAACGACAGAAATTAATTATGAAAATGTCGAAAATTACGTTGAAAATATTGACAGCCATGGAATTGAACAAACAATAAATAAATGCTTGACGTTTTATCTGTCACAACGTGAGTTAACTTATTTGACGTTTTTGACAATTTGATAAAACATCAAGCATTTATTTATTTTTTGTTCAATTCCATGGCTGTCGATATTTTCAACGTAATTTTCGAAATTTTCATATTTAATTTCTGTCGTTACAAAGCATGTAACGGTAATTCTGTTTATTGAGTTTGATGCAGAATTTTATGCTCTAAAACTTTTATTTGACGCGTTTTTGCTTAAAATAATTAGACGAGCAGGAAATTGCAAAAAACTGATTTCCCATGTTAATCTCCTATGTACACCTTTAAGACAGACACACGGTATATATACCGTGTGTCTGTCTTAAAGGTGTACATAGGAGATTAACATGGGAAATCAGTTTTTTGCAATTTACTGCTCGCTTAATTATTTTAAGCAAAAACGCGTCAAATAAAAGTGTTAAGGCATAAAATTTTGCATCTAAATCAATAAACAGAATTACTTTTACATGCTTTGTAACGACAGAAATTAAATATGAAAATGTCGAAAATTACGTTGAAAATATCGGCAGCCATGGAATTAAACGAAAAATAAATAAATGCTTGACGTTTTATCTGTCACAACGTAAGTTAACTTATTTGACGTTTCTGACAATTTGATAAAACGTCAAGCATTTATTTATTTTTTGTTCAATTCCATGGCTGTCGATATTTTCAACATAATTTTCGACATTTTCATATTTAATTTCTGTCGTTACAAAACATGTAAAGATAATTCTATTTATTGATTTATATGCAGAATTTTAAGCCCTAAAACTTTTATTTGACGAGCTTTCATTTAAAATAATTAGGCAAGCAGGAAATTGCAAAAAACTGATTTCCCATGTTAATCTCCTATCTACACCTTTAAGATAGACACACGGTATATATATATATATATATATATATATATATATATATATATATATATATATATATATATATATATACAATTACCATCAGGAGTGATTGGAGTTGTTCTAAAATATATGTAAAGCAAGTTCACAACGTCAACGTGCTGTGTTTAAATTTAAAAATATTTTTAAGGCAATATGTACATTCTTTCAATTATATGCAATTCTACAAAGAAGGTGAGACGTTTTAAATGTCAAACGAAAAATATTTCAAAGTGAATAAAAATTCATTTGTACCTGGCTCACGTCGAAGTACTGTATCAGTAAAAGAACTTATCGCTCCAATAAATTGCACTCCTCTTGAATGGCTAGTTGCAGAAGAAAATCCCTTACATTCCGAAAATCTCCAGTCAGGTCTGCATTGACATGTGAAAAGCTTCTAAATCCAAGTCGATCAGCGCATTTCCAATTCTGCTCGACAATAGAACCGAAGCCAAGGCTACTTCAATTGCTGCAGGAAAATTCAATCCCTTGCTCACTTAATCTCAGTAGGCGATGCAAACAGATGCGATCCTCGCGTGCCAGACAAAAGATAATCATGGGAAACGAAATGTCACAAAAAGATGAGGCCGGTTTCATGACTGTTTTGCGTGAGGCATTTGTTTAGGGATTAATTATGACAAATGGGATAACAGTTGTTAAATGTATGAAATTGTTTTGAATATGTTTACCTTATTAGTAAGTTAGCGGAATTAGCGTTAATATTTTAACTACGTGTCAACGATAAAAAGATCGTATGAGCAACAAGACATTACTTTATTGCTAGATTATGTATTATGTTTTATAATTAATAAAGTTTAATGATTTCTAAGACATTTCCACTAAAAAATAACCGTTATGTCTTTAGGTTCCAGTATGTTTATTTAAAGACATTTTTGTCGTCAATATAAGTTTACAATGTGTAAACGTTTCGGCTATCAAATCCACCTGTCATCAGCCAATAAAAACAATAATAGGTATATAAAAATGTATGGTTACAATATATTTTCACTTACCACAACAGACGGCCCACAACAACAACCAGCCACTTCTCTGATTACATTTTACAAATGAACTTGCTTATGATGTTACACACTCAATAACGTAACATTGAAAATATAATCGAAACATTTCGATTCTAAAAGATATAAATACCACTTTTATGTTTTAATATTATTGAAGGAAAAATTTCGGACGTTTGAAAAATTCTATAAATTTAACAAGAGCATCTGAAATTTTGTTTTTTTGGTTGTTGACCATAGATAATGCCAACGCTATAATTTGTAAATAAATTATAGCCATTAACATACTTAGGATTGTTATGACTATCATAACTGCCGCAGATGTCGGTTTGAAATCCGAGCTCGTAAAGCGAGGATTTTAAGACATCTAAGGCTTGTTATGATTCATAACACCCGTTGTTTGTTCAATTGTTTATCGGTTTCAGAAAATGAAGACATTATTAATAAATATTATTTTTTGAAATTCTCTCATTAACGCTACTTTCCGAATGCCTTGATTTTGACATTTATGTCAGTATGACAAATATTCAAATTATGTGATTTATTCCTCGTGTTTATTATTTTAGAATAAAGTAAACTATGTTAAGAACGATACACTAACGTTATCTATGTATGTATTAATGAAGAGCATTATAATTTCATTTAATTTTTTTTTTCATTTTGTAGACTGTTGTTGACAAGTCAGTATGGTAATAATATTGCCATACAGATACAATTATTACATAGTTACCAGCCTACTTTTGTATATGTAAACAAGGGTTTTATATCCTAAAACCGGTAAAATAAATAAATAAATATATCATCACGGCATATTACCCATTGCTGGGTGTGTCAATCTGCTATGTACACAGATTTCGGTAATGATGATGACATATATGTACCGTGAGAGCATTTATCAGGCGTCACCTCACGGGCATTTATTGCTGGCGTGGAGAGTGCACCACAGGGATCAATTTTGTGCCATTTAAAATTAAAATATTTGGCGTCGGTCGAGATCGAACCCGGTTCCCCAGGCACGCGGCCACGAAACCCCTGATTAAATTTATCTCAAGAAATACTGATTGAGTTTACATGGAGTTTTTAAAATCATTTTCAAAACGTTTTTAGTTTTGAAAACGCCATAAAAACCGTTTTAATACTACATGTAAACTCAGGAACTATCAGAAAAATAATAAAATCTAACACACTTGATTATTTTTCAATAAATATATTCATATTTCACACGCCCGTTATTTTATTACTTCATAATACAATGTATTAAATCTTTACCACCATGGTAAATCAAATTTTATATACCTACATTTAAAAAATATAATATGTAGATATGTTCCGTTTGAAATTTTAAAGTTGGTATCACATTCTCCGAAACCGGAAGTAATATAACATTTCTGGTTACTATTTTGCACATTTTGTCTACACTAAATTTGTTTATTTGAAGATACATATAATTTAATATCCCATAAAAGAAAATAATGTTACATTCCTATAGTGACCCATCTCAAAAGCTATATTGGTGACTTCGACGTGTTCATTCAATGTAATTTCGTTCGAAATATAAATTTTGTTATCTAATTGTTTACAAAGCTACGCCATGTACCTATGATTACATAATCTAGAATTTGGTGGCACTAAAGCCCAGTTGCACCATCTACACTTAAAATTTAAACTTGGTTTTATTCAGTTAGGCCCGGTTTTTCCAACTATGGATAAAATGTTAGTTTGCCAGATAATGGAAAAATATCGCATCATGTAATTGACATGTGTATAATTTTGTCAATTTACACTCTAATATTGATGCGATATTTTCATTTTATCTGTGAGTTAAATTAAATGACCCTTTATCCAGAGATGGAAATAAATTGATGTTAATTTCTGGTAGATAACCAAGTTTAAATTTTAAGTATTAGTGGTTCAACTGCGCATTGGACGACTAAACATTGAATGTATCTATATTGAATATATTTTTTTGTGTTGAAATCCCTTGGAGCCTAAATTCTTCAATTATTATTTTAAAAGTTAGCACAAAAATGTATATTTATTTTTAAATATTTGTTCACTATACTTAGATAATAAATTGCATCAACATTGTATTATGTATTAGCGTTAATCACATGTTTGCACACAAAGTTAGTGTAGCAAAACTAAAGAGAAATAATTAGTAACATTTAGCAATGAGTAATTATACGTTAAAGAATATTACATACATTTCTTGCTAACTTGGTGTAATAATTATTGAAACACGTTTAATAAATAATAACCTATTGGTTGTATTTTGTTGCGTATGCAATTTTCCCTATTAGATATTCATTATATCTGTTCTTTCTTTGTTTCAGGTGAGGTGCGCATCAATTTTCATTTCGTAAAAATTTCATCAGAGTGAAAAAGGTATGATTTATATGACAGTAATAACCGTAATATATCTTCCATTACCCACGGAAAAAGTCGTGCATTAAACGGTCATTACCACATAGATCGGTAATTAACATGTCTAGTGGATAAGTTTACTGAGCGAGTTACTGAGTGACTGGTGCTGCTTTCAAATCCTAGCAATTTAAAGTATTATAAAAATAAACTAAGATTAACAGAAATGTAGTGCACGCTTGGTAAATATTAAATTTATAAGAAATAGGTTATAATAATAATTTAAAAAAACTTCTATGTGGCATAGTTAGGTCCAACTTATGTCCTCTGTAACCTACAAAAAGTAATAAGACGCAAATAATATTCATTATCTCTAGATGTTAACTAAAACTATTATGATTATCCCTTAACCTTAAAATTAATTTTAACAAAAACTATATACGTATTTCGAGAACTAAGTTCTCATCATCAATAATACAACAAATGAAAGTTAAACAGAGTAGTCAAGATTACTCAACATGTCAACCATGTCAGAGGTCCTAACAACTCTCATGACTTGACTACTCTGTTTAACTTTCATTTGTTGTATTACTGAAATACGTATAGTTTTTGTTAAAATTAATTTTAAGGTTAAGGGGTAATCATAATAGTTTTAGTTAAATTTAACCTTTGACTCCATCTATTATTAATCTCTAGATGTTGAAATACATAATACGTTTTAGGTTCTCTAAAATATGATTTCACAATTTTTATTATGATGTCTGTTTGTGTGTGTGCCGATTTAATTCTTACCCAGTAACTAATACTACTACATCTCCAAAAATTAAAAAATTTCATATTACTCGTTTTTAGATTCATATGAGAAGTTGATTAGATTTTGATTTAAATTGGTCAACCCGAAAAAACGCAGTTAAACATAATTTTTTACATCACGCTATACCGTTGGTACGGGTGGTAATGTTTCTGTGCAAAAATTAAATAGTGAGTTTTCAGTGAATAAGCACGAATTAGGGTCCGCACTACACGTTTTTACTATTTTACGATTTTTTTCTCCACGACAAACTTCCAAAAATATCTATTTTTAGAATTTAAGCTTTCTGCATTCATAAAGAGGTGATTAGAATTTGGGTAATGTTGGACAACCGGAAGAGATACTTTACTTGAAGCCCATAACATTTTTTCTGTCTGCCTAAACGAAAAATGAAATATTACGTACTTATTTTTGGACGAAAAATGACACTTTTCAGAAGGTTATCACTTTTCGTCTGCAAACTTTTTTCGTCCGCGAAACCTTTTTCGTACGCTAAGCCATCATTTTTCGTCCAAACCTTTTTCGTCCGCTACGCCTACTACGATTTAATATTATTGTAAATGTGTGTACTACCCTTCTAGATCTATTATTAGTAACATAGACGGAAAAATGTAATATGCACCTCGGCAAAAAATGCATATTATAGCCTCGCTTGCTTGCTTTACCGAGGCGAAGCCGAGGTAAAACAAACTCAAGCTCTGCTATAATATGCAATTTTTGTCCTAGGAAAAACTATTAAAATAAAATCCAAAACTTTTCAATTTTAGACTATTATATCAAGGGGAACATCATATTAGATTTTTGCTAAAATTGATAAACCGGAAGTGATACTTTACTTGAAACTCGAAACAGATTTTCTTGAAAATATATATATATATATATATATATATATATATATATATATATATATATATATTTTGACTATATATGATAAACCAGACGTGGTACTTAATTTGGAGCTCTTAACAGATTTTCGAGAAAAAACTTAATAAAGTATAACCCAAAATTTCGTATTACAGACTTTTCTATTTATTGGAACAACATATTAGATTTTGTTTATAGACGATCAACCGACATTGATACTTTACTTGAAGCACATTGCTATTTTAAATATGAAAATGGCGGGAGGTGCTGGACACAAGATTTTTTTTACATTTTATATTAGGTACTATAAATAATATACCCTATTTTAATTTTTCGGTTTGTTTACATTCTTTCTCCATATTCAATATAAATACAAATAAAAATTGTAGAAAAGTAAGTTTCATTATTAATCTTGCAATTTATGCTGCTATACACTATTTAAACTTTCAAGACGTTTAAATATTACTAATTCACAAATATCAATGTCAAATACAAAAAATTTCTGTATGAAATTTGTTCAAAGTACATAGAAATAACGCAAGCAAACTACTATGCTAATCTTAAGCTGTTACTCTTTTCGTTTTTTCTTCTTAATCGTACGCAGTTTGGTAAACGGTTACTTGAAAATAAATTATTGTCTTTACCAAAATCTGGCACAGCAAGCAATGTAAGAAAACCATAGTGATACATTTATTCCATTGGTACAGTCTTTGAAGTTTGTTTATTTCTCCGTTTTGTTCAATGTTCGAATTAATTGTAAACGAAGCTGATTGTTCGCAGGCTAATTGATTGTGTACGAAGCTTTAATGGTCTTTTGTTTCGGGAGAATTTATTGACGTAGCCTACTGGGAATGGATGGCTTGATCCAGCGTTTGGATTGTCTATTGTTTCTGTGATTTTTTAAAGTAATTGGTGCAAATTAATTAACGAGGTTGTTTTTTCGTACGATGAATTGAGTGTGAAGCTTTACTCCGAAATAAATTTAACGCTACAACGCATTTTGGAAGGCTGGCCAATTTGTTTTGATTGCTCCGAGAAAAAAGAAGGAATGAACATGCGTTCAGTTTTAAATATTTTCCATTGATTAGTATAAAACATTGAACTCAAATGACATATCGTGACGAAAAAGAAAGCTCTAAAAAGGTATTTCTGTCCTTTACCCAAATAAGGGTAATTAACGGGCGCCAAGTGATTGGAGAACAATTCAATTCACTGGTTAATCG
Organism: Harpalus rubripes; assembly: GCA_963082715.1. Lineage (NCBI taxonomy): Eukaryota > Metazoa > Arthropoda > Insecta > Coleoptera > Carabidae > Harpalus > Harpalus rubripes. The sequence continues at coordinate 24,689,513 of OY720464.1, forward strand.
ATGTACCTATGAATTTGGATCTGATTTCTAGAATAAACTGGTACTCGTTTATTAACTGTATTCTTTTTGGAATATTTTGCTTAGCTCAGTTAATAAGAGACTTGATATATACTGAGCTGAGTTCTACATGAAAAGAACGTTTCATTTATAGAAAGAGAAAAGAGTAAATAATTCTTACTCAAATATCATTAGCATATTGTAACGTGAGAGGGTAGGTACGTACGACATTTGGTCCACAAGAGGTACGTACGACATTTGGTCCACAAGCCCCCAACAAGCGCATGTGAGCCGACGCCTATGAATAGAAGCATTCTAGTAGGTAGGAGGAGCCTAGGTAGGTGATCAATAACATAGTGCAGCGCGCGATAAGTGGGCGACGTGAGGCGGGCAGTTATGTAAACAAGAGGGGAGAAAAGCATAATTACCGGCGCATTGTTATGACTTGGAGAGTTTTCTAGAAAATATTAGAACAGCTATATAAGCGACGTACGTGTGTGCGAAGACAGTCACCGAGAGTGTTAGAAGGACAGTTACATAGATAGTAAAAAGTAAGAAGTCAGTGAGTTGAGTAGAATACTCGGGAAGTTACTGGTATACTGGGATAGCTGTGGAAGTGAATATTTGGTAGTTTTGAGTAGTATTGGGAAGCTAGGTATACAGGGACAGTAACGGCGAGTGGAAGTGGATACTCGGCAGAGGTGTTGAAGAGTTGTGACATACAGAAAGTCGATGATACTGAATCTGTGGAAGTTAGAACAGTTAGTCCATCAGAAGGACAGTTAGTTAGTTACGTAGATAGTGAGGTGAAAGGAGAGAATTCTGTCCAGGCAGTTGAATATTCAGACACTTTTGAGTCAGTTGAGTATATAGACGCTGTGAAGGTGGGTAGGTCGGACAGTTGAATGTGATATAAATAAATAGTGATATAAATAGTCGAAATAAATAATCAGTAATATCGTGTAAATAAATAGTCGTGTTAATTGTTTAAATAAATAAATAGTATTAGTGTTAAAATAGTTAATTATATTTGTAGTCTTAAATTAGTATTTAATATTTGTTTAATATTAGTAATCGTCATTGTTATCATCTTTTAAATATTTATTTATCGTTTTAATAAACACTAAATTAATTAATATAAATTCTTTCATTGTTACACTTCACCCAAATAAATAAAAACGTTACATTATATAACATTTTTGTTTTCAACCACGAAGGCTCAGTTTTAATATATTTATAACCTACAAATGGGCATATCTTCTCACAACATTATCCCTGCTACTGAACTGAATGGCTCAGATCTTTTTTGAGTTTATTTCACGGTTTGCAGCAGACGTTGAAGTTTATCTGAAGGGAGCTGAGACGAACTAATATTTTGATCAAAAATAATACAGATGTTGTGGTACAGAAATAGTAAAGTTTTAATCTTAATTTAAATACTTGGAAAAAATTGATCTAATATGCTATATTTTCATAAAGTGAATGACGAATTAATTGTCAACTTAAATAGCAAAAGAGAAAAAGGGATAATTTGAGAGATAAACCAATACTAATTTTTTTAAATGACACAACTACTAGATCTATTTTTAACACGTCTCTTTATTAAGTTTTTTCGATGATTCACATGATTTTTTTACTTGAAGTGTGCACACTAACTACATAGCAACCAAAAATTCTTTGTAATTAATTCAAAAAATAGCGTGCTGTAGAATTACCTGTTCACACGAACTCTTAAATTATTCCACAGGGTAACGCCGTTTAAAAACCACCAAGTTACCCGCACATAGATATTTTTGTTCTCATTGCTGGAATGCCACAGATATATAAATATTTTTGTTACACGAAACCTTTCATATTTCTAAAACAAATGTAAAACAGATATGCATATTTGATTAGTTCTACAATATGGTACACTGTAAACTATGTTACAAAATTGTGTTTTAATATCTGAACTATCACGAGGTATTTGCATATATACGAGAATTTGTATCTGTTATTCCCTGTAGAATTGCTGAATGCATATTCTACATGTTATACTGTACATATTTGAATATGGACTAATACTTGTTTTTGTTGATCAATAATGTCCAATTTGCCGTCTTGAATAATAAGTTAATTGTTTTCTTTTTACTTATACTAAATAAGTTCTACATCTCATATGACGTTACACAAATGTATATATTCTAATTATTTCAAATAATAGATCCTTATTCGCTTTGCTACTAAACTATTAGTGTCGAAAGATGACTATTTAAGGTCATTTGTGAGCTGTCTGATATAATATTACTGGCAGATAACTTCATTGCATTTCGTATGCATAGGTGTGCAACATAAAATATTTATGGACAAATTTTAACTGAAAAAAAAAAGAGTAATTCATTTGAAAATTGTTTCATTCTAAATAATGTCTTTCTGAAAGATTTATGTTATTCACTTATGTTTTTGCAAAATACAAAAACAGAACTTATAAACCAAGGAATAATAATTTGATTTAAACGTCAACGCTACTGGATAAATATTAGCACAGAGGGCAGTATAGTAGATAATTAGGTATCTGTAATTCTATGACATGTGTCATTATTATTTATAGTGTGTTAGAAAGTAATGCCACTGTTTACGAATATCTGTCACACCACATAAATTAAATAGTCATAGGTCAAATAATCTTTCTCTTTTTAGTACAAAATGTTGCTAAACTACTGCATAAAATGCTGTGTATTCTTTCTTCGAACAAATGACCTTGAATAGTCATCTTTCGTGAGTAATTGTATACTTTGCCTTTTGCGTCTACGGTTTATTACTGAACGTATATACTAGTGGTGGGACCGCATCCGGATAGTTTCGGTTTTGAATATATAAATATCCGAATATCCGGATAATTGAATGTTGAACTATCCGGATCTCGGATCCAAATCTTAGTATCGGATTTTGGATCCGGATCTGAGCATCGGATTTCGGATCCGGATCTGAGTATCAGATATTGGATCCGAAACTGAGTATTGGAATTTGGATCCGGATCCGAATATCGAATCTTGGAAACGGATTTGAGTATTGGATCTTAGATTCGAATATGAGTATGATTATCGGATTTTAAATATGGAATTTTAGTATCCGGATCGATCCTCGGATTCGATATTCTCAGTATTAAACCTTACATTTAAATATTAACATCGGATCTAACCAAAACCAAATAAATCTGATGATGATCCACTATGCATTTTTGTTTGATGTAGTAAATTAATAGTCAGCATATTTCTGGCAGCTGTTTAAATTTCTGTTGGACTTTTAGCAACCGCTAAGAAGGAAATTCCTCGATTCCACAGAACTATAAGTAGGTAAGATAAACAATCCCTTTTATGTGAAACACGCGCACGATAGGTATTTCGCTACATGCAACGAACCTATGACCACTGTTTTTCAAATTGATCAGATCTAGAATAAAATTTGGATCCGGATCCATAACAAAACATCGAATCCGGATTCGGATCCAAGTCCAGATCCGGATCCAAGTTCAGATCCGGATCCAAGTTCAAATCCGGATTCAAGTTCAGATCCGGATCCAAATTCGAATTAATTTTCGGATATTCGCTTTAATATCCGAACATTGGATATCCGAGGATCCGGATACTTTGAAATCCGGGTTCTCAGATCCAAGTTGTGTCGGATGCACATAGCACTAGTATATACTTTGTATGGATGCAACAGTAAACCGTAGACGCAAAGTAGCGAAACGCACAGAACTATTGTTTCTCTCATCGTTAGTCTAAGTACTCTTATACATACATAACAGCAACACATATTCGTCAGCACGTGCTACTCGTAAATCATGGTTATTAATTAATAAAGTTAGTAATTAATAGAAAGAACTCTATTGTTTGTTTAAGACCTATAGGTAAGATGGAATTGATGGATAGAATCAGGTGTTATTGGTTAAATAGCATCGTAACGATCACTGAGGCAGTTGTTGGTGATTGCAGAACTGAGGACTATAGACCTTTGGATTGTCAACGAATTTGTGTTCTGTTGTGTTAATTATGTTTGAATGTTGATGTTAACATCTAGCAATGCAACAACATGAACATTATCACACTTACAGGTACGTACATATAGTTTTACAACATCGTACGGAAATTAATAAAGAGCACATACCTACACATCAGTTTGCTCTCATAATCGACAACCGAATAAATCAAAAAATAGCCGGAAATTTCTTGTGGAAGGATTCTTTGGGGACAGGAGTTCGTGTTTTATTGAATGATTATATACCCAGAATAAGGTGCAGGAGCATAGGCGCCGGTTTTTGAAAATATATATGGGTGCTCTAGTCAAGGGTGTATATAATTATGTGAAAATAATTATGTAATAATGCTGTGGAGTGGGGATTAGAAGAAAACCGCCTAAGCCCAAGTGACCACGCGCCGCAGACAAACAATTTCTAATTCCAACTGTGATCGAAAAATTAGTCACATGGTCATTGTAATGTTTAAAAATAACAATTGGTATTTCAATTTTTTTTTCATCTTTAACTCGGTAACACGGTTAATTGCGTTTAAATAGTAATGTTGAATAAAAAAACATCAATAACTGAGTATTATGTATGGGTGCTCCGCACCCATTACAAATTTAGTACCCATGCATTTGGCGTCTATTTAGCAGGAGTGCATCAATACGTTGGTGTTGTAAGAAAATAAATACTGTTTGACTGAGATTTCGAGTAACTGTTAACAAGATTGATAGTTGTTGGCAACCTTTCTGCGAGGTGCAATCTATAAATTCTTATTTATGTGTATGAATGGTATCGACTCCTTGTTCTTCATACGTCTTCTTGCTGTTTCTACTAACATTTTTTTTTTCTTTAATATCCTCTCTATTATACTTCCCAAGTCTCCTTGCGTTTGCGACGCGACGACCTCTTTGGCCTGTATTTTTTATTGTCAAATCTATTGTACTTTTAATCATTCTAATTAAATGGCCTCACAAAGCTAGCTGCCTCTTTTCTATGAAATCTAATACAATTTGCATTCAATTTCCCTTATTTTTCATCACTACTTTTGCCTCATCGTTTCTTCTGGTATTAATCTCAAGTATTTCATCTCTAACGCCTGTATTTTGCTCTTCTTTCTACAGACCTATAAAAAATTGACAAAACACATCTATTTTTGTTAGTTAATACAAAATTATACGCAAGAGTGGCTGCTTATGGTGTGATTTTTTACCTCTCGATAAGAGAGGTATTGGATTCATGCTAAAAATCGCATATCCAGATTTTAGTGAATAAGCACGTTTTAAGGTCCCTAGAATCCGATTATAACATTTTTACGATGATGTCCGTATGTGTGTGTGTGTGTGGATGTGTGTGTGTGTGTGTGGATGTTGGATTCACCATAACTCAAATACTATAAGACTTAAGACATTTTTAACTACGGATTCCTCAATCTAACAATAATGAGAAGAGTCGAGTCAGTTTTGGTAACAATTGGACAACCGGAAGTAGTAGTTACAAAAAAAAAATCATCTAAATATTATTTATCGAAAATTAATGTAAATACTTATATTAAAGAACGTTAAATTCTTTATTCGATAAATATAAATTCATTATTATATCTTCTATAGATTTAGAGATAAAGAAATGCATGTAAAATAATTTGATGTAAGAATTCTTAGATCAAACTACTTCAAGGCAAGAAATTCAAATGTTTGTAATTCACACATAAATGTCACTGTCAAAAATATTTGTATGCCACTGTCAAAAATATTTGTACATCATTATGAAGATTATGAAAATAAATAAAAAGTCAACAACGCAAAAGAATATACCTAAAAAAGAATATAAAAGGAATTTGCGAAAAAAATGATGAATAAAAGAAAAAGAAAAGGAAAGTAGAAAAAAAATTCACAGATTTAGTGATCTGTAAGAGTAAAACTCGAGATAAGACTTACAATTTTGTACGGAATATGGTTCTTAATAGAGATCTGTATATTTATTGCCATTTTTGTTGTCTTCATTCCGCGTTTGAATGAAACTATCTTCTATTTTATGCAATACTTTTGATTTTATTTTTAATCTTCCATTTATGTCAGTGCATTGTATTAAACTTTTGTCATTTTTCACTCCCAAGTTTCTGAAATTGTCGGTTTGATCTATTTTTTCGTTGTTTATAACTATATTTATTATGTTTTCTTGTTTGGTAATTATCTAGATCTTTATGGAGTTAATTTTTATGTCATATTTCTTCAGTTTTTCGTTTCATGCCTATATTATATTACCTACTCTACATTCTTGTTTATTGTTGACCATTAAAATTATATCATCATTGTAAGTCTTTATATTAGAAAATAGTTTTAACACTTTTTACCCTCGAAAGCTTCGTCTTTCCAAATCAATATCTCCCTCCTCTTGACTGTTTTGCTAAAAGGGTGCACAATAGCGCGGGGAAAAGAGCATTGAGTGCAGTTAATCGCTCTTGTTGGTCGGAAGCTGCGAACACATGTGACCAGGAACGCTAGAGCAACATGGAGTGTACTTCGCCGCTACTAGCAAGTTGGGTCTATGTGCATACTGTAGTGTACGTAGTACGTGTTCAATGTACGAGTATAACTAAACGTAGGGGGTGTTTTGTTTTACAAGAGTAGGGATGTTTACGGATTAGGGTGTGAAACAAACGGAAATATTTTGAAATGAAATGGAGGAAATTAAATGAGAGTTAGTTTATATTATACATATGTGGAAATGAATTTGTTTTGACTGAACTGATCAAATATTTGAGCAATGAAATGTATTTGATTTTAATTATAGCATTATGCAAACCAAATATGTTTTGTTTGTTTCAATGTTATATAAAAATAAATTCGTTTTTGTATATTCCGTCAAATATGGGATTCACAAGTTAATAAATATTTCAGGAGTTTCAACTTCTTTTTTAATAAAATGTACTAAGGGCGGCCTTATAAGTACATATATGAAAATATTTTGTTTAACAAAAATCATTTAATACTTCATTTATAAGTACCTAATAACAAATGGTGTAGCAGATCGTCGAAAGACCAGGTTATCGAATTCCGGCTTAAAATTTGTCAGATCGCCGATTATTTTTTCATTAAAATCGGTCAATATCGGGTCGGGTCTTTGTTTATTATTTACTTTCACAAGTTGAAACGCGTTGTATATGTCTCAAAATAGCTATGTTCGATCTTATTTTTCAATTGATAAAAATGACGAAACAAAAGCTAGCTGCAATATTAACCATCAATAATCTTTTTCCTGTATATGAGTATAAAAAAGAAAATGTTCTTTCAAATTTCCGAAATTATACATACACACATACATACATACATACATACATACATATATACATATATATATATATATATATATATATATATATATATATATATATATATATATATATGTACCCGTTAAAAAATTCAAATATGATATACTGTGATAAGAGCAATAACAGATAAATAACTTTTTATAAACTTTTCTAAATTATAGTTTCAGTAATCATATTTTAACTCTGTTTATCTATTTAAGTTATAAATGTCAAAATTCAGTTTAGAAATTCTTATCATATTATGATAGTTATAGATTTATTGGTCGATCATTAAGTCTAGAAATTAATATGTATATGTGCGTGACTTTGAATGCCCTAGCCTATGCACCCTGTACTTCTAAGATAATCTTGTCCTGAAAATAGCGCTTTGTTTTGGAGAGTCTAGATGAGCACGTCGCGTCGTGCAGACGTTTGTTTTTGACGGAACATGTAGTGTTTGAGTTTTGGGGCGCGTGCTAAATGCCCGCCCGCTGTGTTACGGAATGTAACCATGTAAATAAAACATAAGTTAGTTAATCAGTAAAACATCAAGTAATGTCCATGTCCCTAAAACGTAAATTCTAAGTGTTCATCAAAGTGAAAGTGTATGTGTGTTCTTCCTTATCACCAATAAGAATAAAATGTGTCATCGTTGGAGTAAACAGTCAGTAGTAGTATCATCCCATGCTCTTCATCATCAGCTTAGGATACCCCCTCGTGTTACAATACGAACTATATCAAATCATTATATTGATGCGAAATATTAACATTAACTCGGAACCGAAATTCCCAATATCAACACAGGCTCTTCCTTCCATCACTAGTAATAACCTAAAAACATATTATGTAGAAATTATACCAAATTGGCTCCAGAAACTCCAAGATAGCCCATTTTTCGTAAGTTTATTGCTGCAGACTTTACAGATTTTCTACTTTTTTGGTAATTGCAACGGTAGTAATGAACAACTCTAGTTTTTGCTTGTAATTTGAAATAAAAATAGTTTTGGATGACAAGTACGAATACTGTCGAATACCAATCCAGCGACTTTGTTTTACGCAAATGTGTAATTAACCAAGTTTTATGGTCCCCTGTCTAAGAATCCTTTCCTGCATCGCAATTCCATATCGCACAGTATTGCAACCATATCCAAATCAATCAATTGCTACCTAGGGGTTGGGGCTAATCGTATCATACAGCGTCGTCCGCTTAGTCACCACCATCCCCTTACCCTCCGCGCCGTATGACGCCGAGGGGTCTGGCGTCGCCCCCAGCCAGCTCGCATTCTCTAATCAACAGTTTACAACCAAGTGCAGCGCGACGCAGACAACGAGTTTAAAATCAGAGCCAAAAGTTGTGAAATAATGACAGAAACTGTGAGAAAAATAGTGAAAACATGTGAAATAAAGTGAGAAGGGGGTGAGAGAAGTAGGGTTAGTGTGAAATTCAGTTTAAATATGGCGGTTTTGCCCGGGAAATGCAGGAATGAGAAGAGGTTAGGTCATGCGTGCATGAAGTAAACAAAAGTTTGTTGTGGTTTTTACAATGAACAACATAACCTAACAAAAATCAAAGATTGGAGTGATAAATAGAAGTAATATTGTTCATATTTAAAAGCTAAATGTGTATTAAAAAAACGAAAACAATGTGTACATATTAATATTTAAAATGATACTATTCATGTATTTACTTCCAACTGTATTTCATAAGTTGTAGTGCTTATGAAGAGACTAGATTCATATTAAACAAGACATTTTAAATTATTTTACCGTGTATATAATATCAAGTCAGTCTTAGTTAAAGAAAGAAAATAACAATAATACCAAAGTATATGAAACAATATTTTAATATAAGCAACGATATACATGTCTTTACAACATAATATAATAACATATTAATACATAACGTATGTATTAGGAAGAAAATATAATATATTTTTTAACTAAATTAAAATGCAGTGCTCTTAAATATGACTGCGTCTTTATAGTTAATTATATTAGAAATAAATACATATCAAATTTAAATTATACATTTTTATCATATGCTCGATATTTTTATAATAATATTAACAATTATAAATTAATTGAAATAGATATTTTTTTATAAAGATTACAATTTTGATATTTCTAATTTCAAAGACGTAAAAAAATATACATATCTTAAATTATATATTTTGCAAAACAGAGACAATATTCTTAAAGCAACAAAGTGAAAAATTGAAAATTATAATAATAACTTTGGTCTATTTTAAATTCAGAGATAAAACAAAAACTATCCCATGCTTCCGTTTTATTTTGTCGCCCGCTAACAGCCGAAACTCACGTGAGCGTCTACTACGCAAGCCCGGCGTCCATTACACTTAGAATATTCACTTCATTAATTAAATTTCTTTTGTGAAAACCCTTCCACTGTATTGATTTAATTTTTTCGACGTTGATCTTTCGTGAAGACATTACCAGCTGCAAAGAACACTTGTGATTTATGCTGGTTTTTACGATGTCGTTCTTTCAACGTCTTTTGTGCACACTTATTATTTTTGTTGGTTTACACTTCGTTAAGTTAATAGTGTAGACGTAACCTCAAAATGTCAGTGCTGGATAAAGATATTTTTATTTGTATCGGTAATAAATAGACCAATTAGTAAGAATTTATGCATATCTAGTAATATATTCTGTGATTAGCGAAACGTATATCATGGATAATTAATTACAAGATTAATTATAATATATTTTTGATATTGATCCGTGTTTACAACTGTAACGTAAATTAATAAGCAAAAACTAAACCTATTAACGCGAAAAATGAATAACGAAATATTGACAAATATATTAAAGTTTTGATATATCAAATTTCAAGAAAATATCAAGTAACCATATCATCTTTCTATTGTTTATAAACAATAAAAAAAATACAATCCTCCCGCATAATGAGAGACTCAGATCATTCAGAATTTCCAAGTTACTCTTCCAACGATAGCGACGACCCTAACCTTACTTCTCGTTTGCCGCCATGTTTATCCGACATGCCACCACCCCCTCCACCGCCGATGCAAGCGCTTTTGATGACGTCATTAATGACGTCACGATTCGATCTGCCACGTCCGAGATGTTTTGGGCGGTACAGCATGAGTGCTTTGTCTTTAAGAGGATCCGAATTTGGGAGTCCTCTTATGGCGAGAGCCGAATTTTCGCTGGCTCCACCCAGGAGTTACCGGATGGCGCAAAGGCCGGTCATCAAGGTGGCTAGATGCAGGTGAATATGATGATATTGTTTTTTTTTTTTGTTAAAGTATTACAGTGTATTTAATACATTTTTCCGCAACACGGTCTTTTTTATTTTCTTCTTAGCATTATGTTCCCTGGCTGTTTTATTTTTTTGCACGATCGGATTATTTTTTTACCGATAGTGTTTCCAAGACAGTAGGTCTTATTTACAAATTACTGAACGGTAAGTGATGTGACTCACGTCGGTATGTGATGTGATTCACTTATCGTTCAGGAGGCGAGACGGTAAATAAATAAATAAAAACAAAAATCAAACCTTACTTCAAAAATGACACCTAATTTTTTTTTAATATATAATAATTTTCAAATCTTATTTTTCTTTTAAATTTTGTGCGTCGATCGTACAAAAATAGTGTAAGCATCACGAACGTTAAGGAATTACCGATCTCAGACAAAATTGGGACCCTCGCTTCGCTTAGTCCCCATAAACATTGTCTTGGATCGGTAAACTGTCCTTACCGTTCTTAATACTTAATCTACTATTAATCTCGTTCATTAACTAATTTTCGTTTCTTAGTATATAAGATCAATTTTTTTCTAGCTGTATGTCTACTAGAATACTTCGTTATTCATCTTGCTCCATTTTGAATTTTTGTGGTATTCATCTCACTATATATGCTCATCTTTATTATTAGTGTATGGATAACACATTATATGATATATTTGTAAATAATTTTTTTCATAAACAAATATCTAAACTTTTTATATATTCTATCGACTCGTCAGTGGCGAAAAGGAAATCTTTTGGGTCTCCAGCATAAGCTCTTAGACGGCAATCTTATATTATGTGGTTGTTGGTTTGATCTTCATCGCCACAGTCCCATTGCAGTGATATACGCTTGCCCCATTTATGAAGGGAGTGTCCACAGTAATAATTTCATTCAAATAAATTAATTTATTCTTTATAAACCATATTCATAAATAAATATCGCCACGGTTTATAACTAAACTAGTAATACTGGGATACGGATGTAGATAGTTTCGGTTTCGAAGCCAACGCTATTCGAATACACGGTTAACTGAATATTGAACTTTGTCATTATTGAATTTCTGATACGGATTTGAGTATAGGATACTGGCTTCTGATTTGTGTATTGGATCTTGGATCTGAACACGGGTTATCGGAAATAAACAAATCGGTTTATGAGATAATCCTCTACACATTTCGGTTTAGTAATGCCTTAAATTGTTAGTGGGCATATTTCTGATTGACACTTTCACTACTGTTAGTATCCGATAAGGAAAAAATTGTTTCCAGAATAATAAATAGTGAACTCGTTACTAGGGGTACTGTAAAACTTGTTAGGCAAAGCCTATCGCTGTAAACGTGTAGACGTGTTAAACGGTTTGAATTTTAATTCAATTCCAGACGGCTAGATTATTCCTTCAGATTCGAAATGAAAATTCGGTTCCAAAATTAATATGCGAATCCAAATCAATAGCTGGATCCGGTTCCAAATACAATATCTGAGTATTTTCAGATATTCGCTTTAATATGCAAATACAAGATACTTGAATAACCGGATATTTTGAGAAGCGGGTATTCGAATTCTATTTTTCTGAATCCTCAGAACACTACTTATTATTATTACGAATTTCTGGGTACGCCATTCTGCTCTTCATAGACAGGAATCTATACAACTGAAGGTAGTTATAGTATGACTAGCGAATGAAAGTTGACGTTTAAATTTTTTAATAGATGTAGTTTCTTTTGAAAACTTTTCCCTATATTTGATTTGAAATGAAACTGACCTTTATGTATTCCGTTAGAGAAAATCAGAATTGTACTCAATACCACTGGAATCCTAGGAGGCATTTAAAATGACCTTAGCAACAGGATTCAGGGATGTATTTAAACATTTTAATACCGCAAATTCTGGTTCGTTTATCACAGTTGTAAGCAACCCTCGAGTCGGAATTTCTGTTAGAGGAAACTAAATTGTTTAAAGGTCAAAATATTTTGTTATAATCAAAATAAACGAAAAATGTTTCAAATATATGCATCCCTGTTTTATCTTTCAGATACCGTAGTCACCCATCTGTTCTAAGCAAGACACAGAAATGTATTCCTGTGATTTCCTAATCCAGTATTTAAATGAATTCATGCTGAAATCCTCATACCTTAATATTTCGTACAATTCTATTCTTCTCTAGGTTTTGAAAAGAAACCACATCTATTAAATAGTTTAAACGTCAAGTTTCATTCGCTAGTCGTACTATACCAGGTATATATCATCTGATGGGTTCCCAAAACTTTTCTGGATATGTGGATTTATAATAAAATTGAAAATAATTTTCTCCGGTTGGAGTTGGAATCGAACTCTAGTCTTCAGAGCCAAAATCAGTCGCATCTCTATGACGTATATTCACATCCATTTTCTAACAAAACATTTATTTTTCTAATTAATACCCGTACATTTTTCTTCGTATCTCTTATAAAGGACTGGTAAAAAATCACGTCTGTCTTGATATCAAGTCCTCTATCCTTCTACACGTGTTCCATGTGACGTGAAAGAGATAATCCACGTGGGTCACACGTTTGGTCGTTGTTTGACGTTGACAAATTAAAACTTGGGTACGAGTAGGCTCAAGTCACGTGCGACATAGGGGATGCTGTAGAAGATAGCCACGTGGAATAAAAATAGCAGAAATCAGACTCGTATAGAGGGTAGAATAATAAGTTATTGGAACTCGATCAAGGATAAAAGACGGAATAATAATGTCATTAGATAAGGTAGAGATAAATTGGAGAATATGGTTTTGGACAGGAACCATTTTTTTTTACTTTCTGTTAACAATAGATAAAAAAGGTTTTGTATTTGGTCAAAACATCGATGATGAGTTTTCAATAAATAAACATGATTTATGGCTGGTTTATGATGGATTTAATTTATAAATTTAGATTTACAAATTTAGTTTGAAATTTACGATTTACCTTGCTGGTTTATAGTGAATTTAAAGATATAAAATATGCCCAATCAACTTATATTGGGTCACGTGGTTTGACTCAGATGGGATGACAGTTATATGATATTTATCCCTTTTATCATAATCAATCTGTATTGTTCTATAGATAATATTAATAATAAATCCATATTTTCAGACTCCATTTGTCAAATCAAAATTAAAATGTTTCAACTGTCACTTGAAATTGTCATTTTCCCCATCAAAATCATTGTTTGAAATATTGTGAAATGATTGGACGCATTTACAAATTTACATTTAGAATATAAAATATGGTGATATTTTAAATGTAAATTTTAAACCATAAATTTCTTAAATTCATCATGAACCAGTAAAAGCAGATATATACATTTTATATTTATAAATGTAAATTCGTAAATCTAAATTTGTGAATTAAATCCATCATAAACCAGCTATTAGAATCCCTAGAATACGATATGTGCGTGTATATTTGTGTGTGGCGATTTTTTCGGCATCAATGACTCCAATACTTACTGAGTTTACATGCAGTTTTCAAACCGGTTTCAAAACGTTTTTAGTTTTGAAAACGCCATGTATACAGTGTCAAAACGGTTTTGAGTTTTCACAAACCGAAACTCAATTTCATGGGTTTGACTTGAAAACTAGTTTTAAAACTACTCATGTAAACACTTAAAATTAAATTTCGATATTTATTTCGTACATACATGGTACAAAGTAGAAAAAATAATTGGAAAAATGGGAAAAAGAAGAATTTGGAGTGAAGAGGATCTGTCACTTACCTTAGTCATATGCGCATGCGCCAAAACTGTTTTCAAATCAATCTATAAACCTGTTTTGAAAATTGCATGTAAACAGTTTCGCGTAATTTTGACTGAAAACTGAAATCATTTTCAAAACTGCATGTAAACGTAGTAAATATGTACAATTCCAAAAATTACATTTTTAACATTCAAATGAAGAGGTGATTAGATTTTGATATAATTGGTCAACCGCGAGTACCTCTTTACTTAAGTTTTTAAGAGTTTTTCTTGAAAAAACGCAGTTAAATATAATTTTTTGACATTTTACGTATTAAGAATATTAAATAATATTTTCTTCAACACTATTTTGGAAACTACACCTTCCACAACTAAAAGTTATGTTAGAATCAATATTATTTCAACAAACTGCGTATGCCGTGTGAAATAATTCCACACGGCTTTCGACAAATCAGAATGTATTTAGCCGCAAAATATCGAATATCTTGGTTCGGTTGCTATGGATATATGGTTTTATATTTATTTATTTATTTATTTATTTCTGAATTCGCGTTTGACATTTTTAAGTTTTGAACAGTTTTGGAGTTTTCTGTTAACTTTTACAGATTTTTGGAGGTCTCTAGAGCAGGAAGCTTACCTAAATAATAATATATTACTTAGAAAATTAACTAAATAACATTTTGTAGAGGAAAATGTCAAGTGGCAATGAAGATATAGATATGGAATGTACGCCACCTGAAAAAAGGGAACTTGCTAATTACTACGTTTACATGCAGTTTTGATAATTGTTTCAGTTTTCAGTCAAAATTATGAATAGTGTTTACATGCAGTTTTCAAAACAAGTTTAAAAATTGATTTGAAACCAGTTTCGGCGCATGCGCATTTAGCTGATGTAAGTGACAGATCGTCTTCACTCCAAATACTTCGTTTTGCTATTATTCCAGTTATTTTTTATACTTCGTACCACTACGCACTAAAACTACACAACTGTCAGTATATTTGAAGGTTAGTAACACAAAGCGACAGAAACGTTATGCTCTGTACGCATGCGCAGTATCGAAACTGAATTTTAAGTGTTTACATGAGTAGTTTTGAAACTAGTTTTCAAGTTCAACCTATGATTTTTAGTTTTGGTTTGAGATAATTCAAAACCGTTTTGACACTGTATACATGGCGTTTTCAAAACTAAAAACGTTTTAAAAACGGTTTCAAAACTGCATGTAAACTCAGTGAATGATACGCTGGGCCAGTTATTAAGAAAAAAAGCAAAAGAAAGATATAAATGCTGTAATTATAAGCAATTTATGGACTGGCATCAAAAAAATTATTTGATGGTATATGATAATTGTCTACAAAACGTTTGGAATGGCATAATCCCTACTCGCAAACCGTAATCCTCGCCTTCGGCTCGGACCACAAACTTTTTGCTCTTGTGGAATATGGGCCATTCCATTACTAATTGTAGAACATACTATTCTGTGTACGGTTTGAATGCATACGTATTTTTCTTTATATTCTATGCATTTTGATGAAAAATTATAATGAAATTGTTTCATAAATCTTGTAACCAATGGTGCTTCATGGTACATTATGGAAACAGTTACAATGTTGAAATATTACCTAGGTATTAATTAATAGATGTCATTATAATTTACAAAGTATGTTTTTACTGGTAATAATATAAGATTTTCCAATAAACTATCTGAATGGAATTTTTAAAAATATATAGAATTGACGGTAGGGAATGTGTTGTCCACTTTTTTGTGAAATACTAATTTTAATAATTCGTTACAGATATCGAAGCAATGCGATATGTACCAGATATAAACGGAACTATAGGTAAAAATGTTTATTAAAACACGCATTTGCACTTTTCACAAATGATAAATCGATACGCAAAAACTGTATGTTGCTTTCATTCACATTGCTATTATTTGTGCAAAATATATTATCCATTGCTATAATAAAACCAAAATAGAATTACCATTTTATTCATGTCAAGTTGATGAATGAATAAATCATAGATTTTTTCTTAAAATTCAAATAGGACTCCGTATTTGAAATACAAAAACCTCCAATATTTCTTTTTATAAATCGCTTTTCTTTTGTCATTCCTAAACAAATCATTGATTCTCATCTGGTCACATCTGAATCATTTCATATTCCTGATGCTTTCTTGTTTTCTATAAGCCCCCTAACGTTCCTCTAAATCCCAGTTGGCGTCTACAAAAATCGTTCCAGAAACAAAGCAATATCATACGTGAGGCTTTTGTTAAACACGCTCTAAACAATGGAACCGAACGACGAAATTTAGTCATATAGCGATGCAGTAATAAAGATGCGGGTTCCTATACATTTTTATGTATGGTGGATTTTATCCTAAGCCTTCTTCGATAGTGGTATACAAAGTAATGGGAGAGATTGAGTTGATGTGCGTTTGATAAAACGGGAGGTAAATGGAACTTAATATTCATAGCCGAAGGAAACAAGCCATAGAAGATATGATTTATTTAATATTATCAAAGCCAATTATTGTAAATATTTTGGCTGGTAGTATGAACAACTGATTTAGTGTGATTAGCGAGAAGTTTGTTTTTTCTCTGACACTCGTTTATGGATTATTATAGAGAAAAAATATTTCAAACATATGGTTGACAGAGATAAAAACAATGCTAGTCAACTGCTCGTTAATCACTCTTAATCAGATATTCATTCTTTGTGCCTGGATTGCAATCACACGATTTCAATGTAAGTGCGTATTTTTGGGATACGTTGAAACAAAAGTTATATAAAATTAATATTGCAATCACACGATTTCAATGTAATGACCTGATATTATTACAATAAAAAATACCTTGATATTTAAATAACATACAGTACAATTATTGAAAGATGTCCGATCAAGGTCATCGTATGAATTAAGATTTTGTTCTGTCAAATTTAGTAGTGTCGTTCACTTAGTTTTTGTGAGGGTACATAAGATACTAGTATTATTTCATTATTGTAAAAATATATGTTAAAGTATTAAGCATTCAAAATTCAAAACTAAGTCAACTGGTAAGTTTATTACACAGTGTCACTGACACTCCCAGAAAATAATATTATTCGTACGGCTATGAATCAAGGTAATATATGTCTGAATTAATAAATAAACTTACGTTACAGCGAAAGTATTGTAAATGTTTACTGTCAAACTGTCAACAAAAATATCAAAAACATATACGTGACTATAACAATGATGACAAAGCAAAGGGAGTGCACATCTTGAAATTCCTACAAATTCTTAACAATTTTACAAAAAAATGAAAGAATTGATAGTAAAAAAATCTGATGTGGCCAGCACATTACCTTCCGTCAATTATATGAGGCATTTACGAAAATTCTGCCGGTGAACTATTACCGGTAAACAGCTGTTTATTAAGTTATAGCTACCGGAATCGATATTTTAAGAACGTTAATGGTAAACAGGGATAGATCCATAAGCTATAAAAAAATTGAAAATTTGAAACAGGTTAGAAATTTAATGTAGTTAACAAACTGAGCAGAGTCCTACTTTGAACACATTTCCAATTTTAACGGGCGTGCTTCGCTTTGCACACTACCTTTTTTTGAGATTAGATTCTTCATGAATCCGGTAGATGAGTCTAGTAGATATTGTACAATTGTCGAACACGGTAACTTTTTACCACTGGTGTTTTCGAACACAGTCGGTAGATGCGGTACCTACCGGTAGAATTTTCGTAAATGCCTATGTACTTTCTATAAAATCTATACAGAAAGTTCCTTGCAATAGATTCTAAATATCTTGTATGTACATTACCTTTCCACAGTTGTATGTATTTTATACAAATTCCATACAGAAAGTTTCGAGCAAAAAGATCCTATTTTTTGAGTAAAATTATAATGCAAATATACTACGAATATGTCAATTGCACTTGACACTGACATCTTTCAATCAGAATTTTCTTATTATAGTAGCTGTTTCTAGCATAGCTATCTAATTTATGAAATTTAAATTCTTTATAATTTTATAACTCTATATCCATTTAATATGAAGTATAAAATGCAGTTAAATCGTATAGAGAATACAATGTTCTTTAATATTTATAATAACATTAAATGTGAAAAAATGAAATTTACCATCGTTTTTTCAAGAAAAACTGTTAAAATCTTCAAATGAGGGTACTTCCGGTTGACCAATTATAACCAAAATCTAATCAGCTCTTCATATGGATGCAACGAAGAGGAATACGAAAGAATTATAATTTTTGGAATTGTAGTATTAGAGTTATCGTAGACGAAAATTTTGTTACACACACACACACATACACACACACAGACACACATACATACACACACACACACACATACAGACTTCATCGTAAAAATAGTAAAATCGTATTCTAGGGACCTTAAAACGTGCTTATTCATTAAAAACTCACCACCGAATTTTTTGACCAAAGACAATACCTTCCTTACCTAAAGGTGACGGAAGGTAAAAAGGAGTCAAACATAAAACTTTGTATGTCACGCGTACATAAAGCACTTTATTGGACTTGCCCTCTTTATTATAAACAAGAACACGTCCAGTAAACCTATGGATTATGTGTTTATAACATAAATAGCTATTATTTATAAATTATCTCACTAATATTCTGCTTTGTGATAAGCTATCATTTGATGACAACTTCAAAATTTGTATCCAACAATTTGTTTTAGTGACTGTGTACACTTACAAAAATAATTCCACGAGTGGTGCCTCCTCAATAATTTAATTTTTAAATTACGTCAATTATATAATGTCATACAATAGAAAAAGTACACACATCAATTTTAATTGTTCTGTTGACATGTTGACAATATGCTTACGACATAAGAATAAATTATTATAGAAGGCTGTCATTCTGGCCGTTTCATCAACCTTCCAACAACCAATCAATTCCATCAGTTGATTATCGTTTTCGGCAAAATTATATACGGTAATATTGGTGTCCTACTACAAGCCAAAGGAGTTTAAACTACGTTGCAATACTTAAGTGTTAACTGTTACAAATAAAATATCTTAATATCACAAACAGAATTTTTGCAAATTAAAGTTAATTATTATTCTGTTAAGTTATCTGACAATGTGAAACTGAAGTACTGCTGAAGTGCTACTTTGCTAAAGTTTTAAGATATGCCACCTTTGATTAAAAGTGTTTATAAAACATACCGCTACTGTTAATTATTTTATGATGAATTGTTGTTAGTCTCGCTGTAGGCTACACAAGAATTTATATATATATATATATATATATATTACATATTTGTTAATAATCTTTGCGGATATCAGTATATTATTTGTAAACCAATCTCTACAGTTATCAAATATATAAATGATACAAGAAATTTCTGAATTAATTTATAACTCTTCTTCCTCAAAGCAACGTCGTTAAACTGGTGTACAGCTATAGAGGAATCTGAACTTTTTAGTTTTACTACTAGCACTTTGGTGTCTCATTTGGTTTTAGCAATAAGCATCGATAGTATTTATTTATATCATTTATATGTCATGTCTTATTTCATATATGTAAATACTGATTTTATACAAATATTGTAAGCAAAATTATAAGCTCACTTTGTTTTACTTGACTTGTAATATTTCTCTCTTTGACTCTTGTTGAGACAAGTTACGACATGCGTTCACTGGGTGGGACTATTTTAATCGCATGCGCGCAATGCACAATTTGTGCTGCTGTCTTCTAGTTGTTCTTAACCATGATTCACGGTTGATCAGATTTATTTGTTTCATATTTTTATTGTTATTTCTTGTTATATTTAATAATTTCTTTATTTATTTTATTTTATTATTGTATTATAATATTCAGTATCTGTTGTTAAATTTGCATAATCTGTTTGTAGTTTGTATATCTACGAGGTATCAGTTTTTATTTTGTATCCTAGATTGGTCACAATCAGTTTATTTATTATTGTTTTCGGTTGATGTTTTATTAACACTTAAAATTATTTTGGGCATCTACTTACTACGGACATTACATAAACATTATATAATGTTTAAGTCTTATAACTGTTTCAAAAAATTTTAATATAAGATCTAATTGAAAAATACGACAACTAAGGATTTTTTGTGCAAATTACCTAAAAAATGATAATAAAATATATAGATTGACCCTCAAATAACGATGAACCAGAGAGAGTTAATAATTAATAAATCATCTGATATTTCTGAACCAATGTTCATCTGTCTGTTCAACATTAAATATCATCTGAACATTTATCAGATTAATACGAAAACTAATTTCGCTGCGAACTGACAGCTTTCGAGCTGTACCTCAAGTGAAGTTTCAAATTTGGCGAGAGAGAAAATTAAATTAATTAAATCCCAATTAGTCTGTAGAGAAGTAACGGACAACAAGTCACAGTAGCTTCCCCAAGTAGCTAACATTCTTGCATACAGAATATTATTCAAGGGTTACCAATTGATGGAAAGTTATTTGAGTTTGGGATGCCGTACTGAATTCATGAGACACAAAGCAAGGATTTGGACGTCATCCTTCGAGTAATCAAATGTAAGTACGTACCAGAACGGAAAAAATTTCGTTCTCTTGCCCTATTTCGATCTCAAAGTATCGATTTCTAAGCACCCCATTGTATATTCTTGTCTAAGGGTGCAACCACTACAACCACTATTCACATATGAAGATTTACTACATCAGGGGTGTGCTAATTTCACCCGATGAGTCAGCCCCGTTAACTGGGCGCTAAGAACAACCTTCCTGAGGGAGCACTTCTTCCTTCTAATTGTAAGATGTAGTGCGGGATCTGTATGCATGGATTAGCAACATTCGAAACAGGACGATATATGCTCGGGGTTAGTTTGCTAATTTAATTGGGAGAATAATTGGATAAAAGGGAATATGATACTTTCAATCAGCTTGGGAAAATTGGTTTTAACAGGAAAACACATTTCATATTGTGACGGTTAGTTACAAATTTTGCAACATGTTACGACTTTTTGATTAATATTTTACGGCCACACATCTGTTAAAGTCATGGCACATGCGATGGATTTTGATGAATTTAAATAACAAAGATGATGCGGTACATACTTGTACAAGTACATATTACAGTTTAGAGCATAGGTGTCAAAACTTTTGAACCACATCGCCCAGCAAAAAACTCTTCAAATACACAGTTTCATACTAATTTGTAACTTATAAAAGTTGTATATTTATTGACAACTACAATGTAAACAAACCGAGATTACCAGTGAGTAATTATAACGAAACGACGTTTACTGTTTAAACAAAAAAAATCGAACGTACTCTTATTAATGTGAACACGGGTCTTATATTTTCTATACCAATTCATATACATATATTTACTTTCATAAAGGCAATGGCAATGATAAATGTATTTTCAAAATGTATGAAGTTTTCGTTCAGATTTTAATTTTTGTTTTATGTCAATAGGGTATTCTCTCATATTTTTTATTTTTTTTTTCTTAAAGAATAGATATATCTAAGAGTACCTGTGAAAACCCGAGTTAAATATTCCATTTAATAAGCGAGATATTAATTTTTAAAATTTTGTTGTGTCACGTGATAGTGACGCACTAGTTGTACAGTACCAGCGGTGGGCTATCAGTGGTTCATGCGGCGTCTTTTCACATTCGAACATGGAGTAGGGATTTCAACTGGTCTCCCATTGGAAGGTCATCTAGTACATCAGCAAAATTTAAATGCTTTATATTTTTTGCAACAATCAATTTATAATGTTTTTTTTTTGTTTTTTCCCTCTTGTTTACCGATCATTTTATATAAATATTTAATATTGGCAGTCCTCAGAGAATACCCTATTGCAAATAAAAATGGAGTAGCAAATATAATTAAATAGGTATACGTATTTGGTATTTTTTGAAATCTTGAACTCTATTCTCAAAATCCTCTGACAAAATAGGAATTAATACTGCATATTGCGGGTGACCTTGTTATACCTCTTACGTAATTTTAGCTAAATTTTACGGAAGACTTTTAAATTACATTTTACAAAAAGAATCCAAATCCACTAATAACTCATTTTCGCTAAACGGAAGATAGGAGAAATTGCAAGTACTAGAAACTTCTAAATTACTTACAATATAAAATTCAAATTTACTTATACCTTATTTTTACTGAACCTGGGCGATAAGAGATATTTCCAGGTCACCTATGATATATTTCACTGTTTATGTGGCTAGGTTCAGACAGTGTTTCAAAATGAATAAAATATATGTTTTTAATTTGGATTGCCACAATTTCATTTTAATTTCAAAAGCCTTCATTGTTTGATACATATATCATTTATTAATTGATTTCAAACTTAGAGACGCATGTCTAGCAAAAACGCTAAATCAGTTCTCATTTTCTAAATCAGGTATAGGTTTTCCCTTTGAGTCCTTAAAACATTTTATTCCATATCTCCAATCATATGGGGTCTCGTGTCCGCGTGCCTGTGTGTCAGGTCGCGAATCTGGGAAACCGGGTTCGATTCCAACCGACGCCAAATATTTCGAATTTTAAATGGCACAAAAATAACCCCTGTGGTGCACTCTCCACGCCAGCAATGAGTGCCCGTGAGGTGACGCCTGGCTAGCGCCCGGACGGTGTAAATATTTCATCATTACCGATATCTGCGTACAAAACAGATTGGCACACCCAGCAATGGGTAACAAGCAGTGATGATATATTTATTTATTTTATTTTTTATTAAAAGAAGAACCGCAAGAATTCTCTTTTTGGGCCACATGTGACACGCGGGTCTAGGGTTGGACGCCCTTGATTTAGACTTTTACTAAAAAATTATCTCAACCATCGAGAAAATCTTTGGCACAGTTGTCATCTTTAATCACGTTAACTTTAACTACGTTTATCTCGACGTTTGAAGCCGCTTGAATTTAGTAAATCCCTTTTCAATCTTCGAAATAAACGATCGAGATTAATATTTGAAGCCGCTTGAAAATGTCAAGTCAAGCCTATAAAGTAACAGGCTTGGATTTACGAAGCGGCTTGACTTCTGTCGAAATAAACAGTTAAGCTTCAAATAATAGAACTAGGCATGGGCACATCCACAATATGTTGCAGTGTTACCAAATTCATATCAGTTGTCGATTGTTTGCATTTTACCTCATTTTATAAAACTTAGTAAAATTGTCGAAAAGCGAAATATTTGGAGTGATGAAGAAATAAATGTTTTTGAAAGAGAAAACAAATAACAACATGACAGTTTTTAGATTTTGGGGTTATATATCCAGGATGAAATTAGATCATACACCTCTCCCTGTCTGTCTGCATAATCGAGTATTTAACTATCATTTTTTAGTCGATACGAATTTAAAGAAGATTGAAAATAACTCAATCCTATTTTCAATCCGCTGAGATAAACCAATAGGATTTTTCAAGTCATAATATACTTGAAGCCGCTTGAATTATAGAGATAAACGTAGTCTTTGATAAAGCCTATGTTCCAACGTATTTTTGATACGTATCCATGGTTACAATGTCCAGTTAAAAGCATGATCGGCTAACAACGTTAATCTTAATGTCCTTGAGTTAAAATTACTGGTGGTTAAAGCAAAACATATTTCCATTTAGACTAATAAATTCACCAAATTTAAGGGCAAATACCCCTTCTTAGTTTTTCCACCATCTGTTCCTTTTTTCAAATCTACCCCTAACTATCCCTAAGCCATTCCCTTGATAGGGTTGTCCACTGTCCACCTCAAATCTAATTTCCTCGGTAACAGATACATCTTATCTACAAATAGGCCTGGTTTTTGTGGGCATCCTTGCTCACATCTCAGTGCCGTACAAGAGGGGAATAGATGCATCCCTCCCCAAGTTCCGGGCAAGCCTGTGGTTTCCGGTCAGCGGGATATTTAATCAGTTTGGGTGTTTTATATTAGCGAGATAGCATGATGTAGTATGATCAATGGAATAGGGTAGATAATGAAAATATTCCGTTATACGAGTACAAATACATGAAATTTAATGATTTCACGAAAGATGACTATTCAAGGTCATTTGTTCGAAGAAAGAATACACATCACTTTACAACAGTAGCTTAGCAACATTTTGTATTAGAAAGAGAAAGATTATTTGACCTATGTCTATTTAATTTATGTGGTGTGACAGATATACGTAAATAGTGGTATTACTTTCTAACACACTATAATTAATAATGACATATGTCGTAGAATTACAGATTCTTAATATCTACTACACTGCTCTCTGTGCTAATATTTACCCAATGGCGTTGACGTTTAAATCAAATTATTATTCCTTGGTTTATAATTTAAATCTATGTTTTTGTATTTTGCAAAAACATAAGTGAAGAACATAAATCTTTCAAAAAGGCATTATTTAGAAAGAAACATAATTTTCAAATGAAGTACTCTTATTTTTTCAGTTAAAATGTAGCCATAAATATTTCATGTTGCACGCCTGTGCATACGAAATGCAATGACGTTATCTTCAAGTAATATTATATCAGACGGCTCACAAATGACCTTGAATAGTAATCTTTTGTGAATAATAGTTTAGGTGTATTGTATCACTCCACGGAAGAAAATATATTTCGGTTCAATTAAACTAAATTAAGTGTGAAGGCATTACTTTAAGCGAAAATCCTGGAACAAAATTCTCATTTCTTAAGCGTCGTAGCTTTAAAACTATTTACGATTTCAGTTGAAGGAAGAAGCTAATCTCAGAAAGACATAAACCAACATAAAATCTCTGGCAATTCTTCTCATTTCCTTTCGCCAATGCGATCATGCAAATCGAAATCATCGGAGAGTTCGTCGGAAGGATAAAATAGTATATTTGCTTCTTCGGAGATGGACGAAGTTTCCCGAGGAAGTTAAATATTTACTAGTAATGATGGCTATGTTCGTGTTATTTATGTGTAAATTGTATTTGGTAGTTACTTTCGAGAAATGTAATGCATTTAGTAGCGAACGAAGCACGCGGTACGGAATACGGGACCCTCGCAGCAGATTTTATCTGTCTGGTGGATTTAGTGCTCGCCTCCCTGCTTAACAAAATTAAATCAATCAGGTACTAAAGCTGGTCATCGGTTTTACACCCACTAAAAGGGGATAGGTTTATGGACAGATAAAACCTGCATTTTTTAAATTACAATTTAGAGTGCTCGCGCTTGTAATATTATTTTCTATTTGTTGTTGTTGTTTTTGTTGTACTCGTTGTTTAACAAAAGTATTAGGCATCCTGTGAACAATATAATCATTCCAAGAACGAACAGGAAGATGATAGGTCAAATATAGTACGGTCCAATAAATTAATTTTAAAGTACCTACATCTTATTTGGCTTTTATTTTTGACGATAATAATGATAATTATATTGACTGGAGTCGGTTAATTTACCCCAGCTTCAATAAAACTCATTTTTACTGTGTATTATTTTTCCAATGAATATTTAAAATTGTATACCAATGGTGTTTGGTTATTTTCATATGTATAAACGTATTTACTAGAATTTTATGTTTTCGTTTTGTATTATTTTGAATATTTCAAATATCATTTGCATTTTAATAAGTATTTTGTTATTTTTCTATACTAATAATTAAAATTGGCATATGACGTTCGTATACATTGTAAATACACATTTACACATAGGTATAGATAATTTCCCAATTTTAATTTTATTTCATTAAAAATACGCATTATTTTTGTCATTAATGAATACAGTTGTGTCAACGAAATTTTCCGCGTTTCAAAATTTTATACACCGCAATTCTCATAAATAATATATTCATTGCAATGTCTATGAAATAATAAACAATATTGTTGCTGTAATACCTAATTAATAATATTTTGTGAGCTGGCGGATTACTCTTTCAGGCATTGTGTAGAATTTTCTTTCTATAACAAAGCTCTGGTTTGGTCATATGGCTAAGAGTATATATTTTTTTTACTCAAAATGCTTCTTCTCTTTGTAGTAGTCGGTTCTACGAAGTTTACGTTTACCGCCCACAATTAATCGCGGAAAATTCACCGCGGGAAGTTTACCGCACACAAAATCTGAATGGTGCTAAGGACTGTTTGTTGTTTGTATTACATTAATATTAAGTTAATCAATAATTGAAAGTCAATACATATAGGGTAAACCAGTGATACTAAAACAGTGGTTTTCTTTGTAAATTTGGATGTTTTGTGGAACAATTTGATAAAACGTTATATTGGCGGCAACATCTCTAACTTTTCAGGGAAGGCAAGAACTACATTAACCGTTGTTTAACTAGGGCTGGAATTTAATATTGGACAAAAAATAATAAGCCTAGTAAATATTTTATTACACAATGTCGGTATTACAAAGAATTCAATTCTTTTGCTGCTGTGCTACCGCACAGTTGCTTACGTAGTGGATAAAGATGTCCACATTTATCAAATATGTATATTACTGAGTGTTCCGTTTTCATATTTAATTTATTTTCATTAATATTGTACAACATATTGACATACATTTACAGGCCTATTCTATTAAAAAAAAATCTGATGTGGCCAGCACATTACCTTCCGTCAGTTCTATGTATTTTGTATAAATAAAAGATTATATTTCTTGTACATTACCTTAAGGCAGTTGTATGTATTTTATGCAAATTCCATACACAAAGTTTCTAACAAAAGATCCCATATTTCCAGTAAAATTATAACATAAACATACTGTCAACTGCACTTGACACTGACACCTTTCAATCAGAATTTTCTTAATGTAGCAGCTGTTTCCAGAGTTATAGCAAAGCTGACTAATATATATGATATTTAATTTCTTTATAATTTTTTACTCTATGTCCATTTAATATGAAGTATAAAATGCATTAAAATCGTATAGAGAATAAATAATTCTTTAATATTTATAATAACATTAAATGTGAAAAAATGATATTTAACATCATTTTTTGAAGAAAGACTGTTAAATTCTTCAAATGAGGGTACTTCCGGTTGATCAATTATAACCAAAATCTAATCAGCTCTTCACATGGATGTAACGAAGAGGAATACGAAAGAATTATAATTTTTGGAATTGTAGTATTAGAGTTATCGCATTAGAAAATTTTGTCACACGCAGACACACACACACACACACACACACACACACACACACACACACACACACACACACACACACACACATACACACATACAGACATCATCGTAAAAATAGTAAAATCGTATTGTAGGGACCCTAAAACGTGCTTATTCATCAAAAACTCACCACCGAATTTTTTGACCAAAGACAATACCTTCCTTACCTAAAGGTGACGGAAGGTAATATGTATCGTTATGAGTAGTTACCAGGCGACATATAGTTATAATAACGATTTTTGCCAAAACCCTATTCTACTAATTTATTTATCGTTACGTATCGTTAGTTATCGTTATTTTATGTCGTTTATGAACGACAAGTTCACATGCCTCGTTGAAGTCGTAAAGTTAGATATATTTTGAAAACAAAAGTAAAAATGGCTGAAGAAGATATTTTATTAATTGTAGCTGAGCAAGATATTATTATTATTATTATTATTATTATTATTATTATTATTATTATTGTTATTATTATTACATTTTTTAATATGACATTTTATATAATCGCCCTTTTACTGTACCGAAGGAAAATTTGAGATTTTTTTTTTTTGATGAGTAAAGAAGCATGTTGAGATTTATTTATGCAAATATCACCATATATGAGGAACTCGTTGAAGTGAGGGTTTGCCAAAAATTTCTAGATTATTTATAAATTATTATTTATGCGTATTACATTACATATGAATGCACATGAATATCTTGTTTTCAATACAGATTTTTTTGCTCATGGAAGCTATCAGAAATCAGTAGCAAGGAGGATATCAGTAGAAAAGGATTCATATGTGGTATGAAGTCAATCATTAATAATCATATCATTAAAAGAAATCTGCAATATTATTGCTGATCATTTTATAGACATATATCTATATCAAATTTCATACGGCGCAAGTAGATATGGAGCGTGTAAACTGAAAAACGAGGGGGAGAATAACACATAATTTTATGTACGGTGAAAATTTCAAATTTGAATCAATGTCAAATTTGAATTGAAAAACAAATATAAATTTATTCTGTCAAAATCAACATGAAGTTAGATATTATCGTTAAACTCATCATAACGATAACTCGATAACGATATGATTAGTAAAATGCATTTGTCGTTATTAGTCGTTCAACCAAATGCTTAGCGACAGTCGAATGATAACGATATCGTTATACATATTTTTAGTAGAATAGGCCTGTTAATGCCAGTGTAAACTTTTGCTGATGATGGGCGGATATTTGCCCGAAACGTCCGTTTTTCATATTACTTAAATTAAACCAAAAATAAAGAAATTGGAACCTAAAGGTTTTTTCTCAATTTAATCATTCTGCAAAATGGTTCCCGTCCTACAATCCAAGGAATACATAAGGGTCAGTTTCCTTTCAAATTAAATATAGGGAAATGTTTTCAAAAGAAACCACATCTATTAAATAATCTAAACGTCAACTTTCATTCGCTAGTCATGCTATAACTGCATCTGATTTTCCTAGTCTCTGATTTTTTTATCTTTCTTATTCTCTCTATATGGTTATTGTTTTTCTGATTTATATTCTTAATTGGTGTTTTAAATTAATCTAATACTATTGGTATAGCTAAGCATGCATCAGTCTAAACTAAACTTAGTATCCATTTTTCTTATCTGACTTGTATATCTTCTAATTTTAAGTTTTATTCCCACCCAAATTCTTCTGAACAATAGATTATTTTTATCATTAATGAATTCTGCGGTATTTCATATTACTATCAAATATGTTCTAAGAAATTCTTTGTATTCTGTTCAAACATATAAAGAATCCTTCTCCAAAATTCTTATTCCCTCAATACTCTAACCGAATGTGTCTCCTACAGTTCATATTCCATGCTATAAAACTCCCTCGCCATATGATGCCTATAATATACGGCTCTCTTCTACCATTCTCGAATTCAGATTCGGTTGATATAACGTTCAGAGGTGACAGTCTTGTCACTGCCTGGGTTCCAAGGCAATTTTGAACTCCAGGAGGCATTCAACGCCCCGTCGTTTCGTTTGTTCGCAGATGCTACCTTTGTCGTAAAATTTGCTATACAGAAATTTATTGACTCTCGTATTGAATACGATATTGTGCGGATTTTTTATTGCCGAAAGAGATGTGGTGGATAGGTTTGTTTCAAGATTTTCACTATTTGCACTCAGCGTCTCTGTCTAAAACAGCTCTATTTTCTCCATGAATGCTGATTATCTACGTTAACTACATTAGCTAAGTTACTAAACTGTAGCTATCTTCTCACTGTAATTACTATATAATGTTGAAACAATCACTAAAATGATGGAGGTACTTTAACTATTTTTAAAAAAGTGTGCTACTCGGGACGCCCGACAGATTGATGAGATAACTTTGTGTTTGTATATTAATATTCTTGCACCTACCTTGGAAACTCAATGCTTTTGTATCGTCATAAAGTTCGCCACCTATCAACATATGCAAGTAACTAAACCACGGTATCTAGATTTTTAAAATGTTGACCGTGTGTGTTTTTAAAATTGTTTTTTTTTTAATATTTGAAAGAAAAAGAAAACCTCTTATTGATATGTATTATGAATATTTATTTAAAATATATAGTGTACAAATTTTAAATTGCAAAAGAACAATTTGTAAGTATTTAAATAATATTAATAACAGATAGTATTTATCCAGATAATTATTTTAGGAATAGTGAAAAATATTATTATATGTGTATATACAAGTTTGTATATTTTTTTGAAATTTCCTCACCTCTTCGCGAGATTCAATTTGTAATTTGTGTACTGTAATATCTGAGCCATATTTTTACATATATGTATGTGATGTAAACTAAAACTTGTAAGCAACACAGTCGGATATGTACATCATTGTATTATCAATATTATTTGTTTGAAAGAATTTTTAAATCTTATTTAAAGATGTGTTAAAAAAGAGGGGTACGTAGATGAAAGAAAAGAAAAAAATTGGGAGTTAAGTTATGGAATATCAACTTCCAACATCTTCATAGTTCTTCGCAAACCTCATTTAGTCGTAACTTTATGAACGATATTGTCAGCTTTTACATACTAGTGTGGATTTTTAGTTCTTTTTGCGTTGGTTCCTTTCTTTTCTCATATAGAATTCTTCCGATGAATTGCAAATGATCAAGTTCTTTTGATGAATGTTCAACAGCATATTGATCTCCTAATTTGTTAGTTTCGGGAAGTTCTACATCACCTGAGTTATGGATATTCGATATACAATCATTGAGAATTTGCTCTCCATGAAATTATACAGAAACATATGTGTATAAATATTATTATATAAAAAGTAATTAATGTTCATAAGATACCTTACGAGTTCTCTGTATGTTTTGAACAAATAAAAATTCAAATTATGTGTGTTCGGAAATTATGTGTCATGTCAGCTTTTAAAATTTTCAGTTTGTCGTTTAAATTTTCCATTACATTTTTTTGTATTGCCTTCTATGTTAATTCTTCGTCAGTTTTGTGATTTTGCTGCCCTCTGAAGAAATATGCAAGGAACTATTTTCCCCATGCTCCGTTTACCCCTCATCATCAAACACTTTGTTACAAGGCCACCCATAAGTCTGTCCAATCTCTCTTTAGATAGTTGTCTCTAGATTCACTGCCACTGTCCTCCATTTTTTGTATTTAAAAATACTATATTTTTAAAAAATTATCAATTCGAAAATAAGATGCTAAACAATTTATAAAGAAACAAAAATTAGACGTTTGTAGATTGACGTGTACGTATAATAGATCAAACGAAAATTTTTGTTTGTCGTGCGTGTTGCACGCGCACTGGCTTGCCAACTCTCAGTGGCAGCTTGGGTGTTGAAGTGGGGGAAAAGTCTTAAATACCTTAACGTTTAACCCTGCCATAAGAAGTTATCATTTCAAATCTGTAGATATCATCACAGTTTATTACCCATTCCGGGTATGCCAATTTGCTTCTAATTTAGTAATAACTCCATATCTGTACCATTGAGTAGAATTTCTCAAATTATACATAATAAGCATTATTAATAAGTCCAGAATTTTTATTGCCTTTTTATTTACATTCATATTTATTTATTTATTTATTATTCATTTCATATTTATAGAATTTAAATAAAAAGGAAAAGTACAAAAGTAATCTCTATGGTATACTCTCCACCCCAGTTTTAAGTGCCTGCGCAGTGACAATTGAGAGCGTTTACCTGAGAGAAGCTATAAAAGCTATTGAGAAGAAAACATCACACGGGTAATTTTTGTGTTGTTTAAAAATTGACGTTGATAGGAATCGAACAAGGGCCGCCCGAATTACAGTCGGTCGTGTTGCATACAGCCACAAAAATATATGAATTATGTGCTTGTAGGAACAATAAATTTTATTGGAATGAAGAACATATGAAACACACCAGGAATTATAAGAATACTGGATATATGAGGTTAAAATTTGGATCCTGAACTTGTTTAGAAATTCATTATTTTGAATTTAATTAAAAATTACATTTTATTTGGATGTTTCGGAGATAATGTTATTCTCCATCCAAATGTCATTTCCGTTCAGTCTTTGTGGTATCATTTCGTCTTAATTTTGAATGAGACTCGACTTATTACAATGTGCAACTCATATTGTTATTTTAACTTAATGACTTTATAACCTAACTTTGTAATGCTGAAGATGAAGAATAATATTATCTTCGAAACTTTTAAATTAAATGTTGTTTTAAATTAAATTCAAATTTATGTATTTCTAAGGTCGAAAACTTCCTTCTTTAATAGTAATTTTATAGCTAAAATGTCTAGTATTCTTAGATTGGGGACCTGCTCCATAACAAAAAATAATAAAATGTACACTTCATACTTAAAATATTACTTATTAAATAGCGATTAAGATGAAAATAGTACATTATGTTATTAGGACTAGAAAGCGGTCTTTTTTTGTGTTGAACCCAGCTATTGCGGCCGAGGCGCTAGCCGAGGCTAGGCAAGCTGGGTAAAACACAAAAAGGGCGTTCTACTCCGAATGACATATACTATTTTTTCTTCAAGTGTTTTAAATAATTTTTTGACATTTTGTTTGAAATTTTTTATCTGTAGTGTTTGCAATTTCAGCCAAAGCTGGCTTTGTACACTACAAAACAAAAACGATACAACTGTCAAATAACAATTTTCAATATAATCTGTGTTGCTGTGACAACTGCCGCCGCCAGCGGTGAACTAACACACTAACATTTTTTTTACTTGTACAACAATAACAACATTTTTGTACTAGTAAGACAATGAACATCTTCTATAATGTGTATATAGGAGCATAATATGAATATTATAATACGCTTGAAGAAAAAAACAATTTTTACCTTCCGCTACCCTTAGTAAGGAGGTACAGGGATCGTGCTAAAAGTCGCATATTGAGATTTTGTTAAATGACCACGTTTTAAGGTCCCTAGAATCCGATTTTAATATTTTCACGATGATGTCTGTGTGTATGTGTGGATCCTCCGCTCTAACTCAAATACTATTATTCGGAAAATTTGGAAATATTGGTTCGTATTCTGAGCGCACTTTTATAATAAAAGCGCTTTTATGGAGCCCGCTTTTACATTATATTCATATGAGGAGTTTGCTCCATAAAAGCGCTTTTATTATAAAAGTGCTCTCGGAATACAGGCCCTTGTATTTCGACCTTGTTCTATTATGGAAAGAGCCCATTAGATTTTGGTGTAAATCGATAATCGGAAATGGCACTTTACTTGAAGCTCAAAATAGTTTTTCTTCGTTATTTTTCGAAATTTATGTTGCTATACAAATTAAAGATTACTAAATTTTCTACAGGTTTGCATTAATACTTTTTCTACATATTTTATGGATAAATATATAAAATTATCGATATTTTAAATCCCGATGTCTACGCTTTAAACAAATACATCTCCTTGGTTACACAGTTGATATGTCAAATTTATGTAACTGACAGATAAATGTCACTGTAAAAGAACTAATCATTTCAAATTACGTTTATAAAGAAAATAGTAAACAGAACCATAGTTATATGGAATGGAACTTAATACAGTTTCTAGCATAAGTAAATGTGTAAGTATGTATATTTAAATTAATAAAAATTAAATGACGGGAGATATAGTGTTGGCCACATCAGATCTTTTAATAATTGTTTTGCGAGATATTTGAGGTTTGTTGTCAGTGTCACTGTGATGTCACATTAGTGCTACCTTTCTCTTACTGCATAGAAAGGTATAGCAATAGGTGTTGCTATACACAGCTCACTCGAACGCCATATTGATGCCAAAATGAAAACAGTAGATTATGAAATAAAAGTGCATTTCTTACAAGTATATTTAGTAACTATTTTTCATAATTAAATATAACATCCATATTTGCCATATTATATTTATTTAAAATAATAAAAATACGGTTCGTTAAGATTTTTGAGGTTAAAGAAAAATGTATGTATTGCATAAGTATCTGTAAAAATTAAAACCATTTCTTAAATGATTTGCACAAATTGGAGTAGAATAACAATGGATAATTTCGATGATTAATAAAACTGCCACGCTGATATTGAATTATTTAATTGGCTCCAAAATGGTGGACGAGTCAGCTGTAACTTATCTAGTAGCTATAGGTGTCGCCGTGAAATCAAATGCAGTTGAACTAAAAACAATAAAGACTTTTTAATACTACGAATTGCTTCAAAATTAAAAGAATTTTCATTAAAATAATAAAAAAATAAGAATGGAGGACCCCATTACTTCTTTCATTCCAAATAAAATTTATTTGTCCTACGAGTTAAAGTTAACCACGATTGACCAATGTTTAAAACAGAACTAATGAACTATTTCATTACAGTAACTCTTCCAACTAACTCGTCCTATCTAAATGGCGATCTCATCAGGAGATCATCCTCTATTCCCGTATCCTGCATCGACGCCAGGCGTCGGTACATAACGGCGTAACGCAGACAAAGCGCCCGACGCGACATCTTCCATTCATTCGCATTAACACCGTACTGCTCTCGTAATTAACACGTTCATTAATATTCATGCCATGATAGCGTTTCGTCACTGTGTACGCGTAGGTATCCATGGAGTTAATTTTGATTTAGAGATAATCAACGAAATGTTGTTACAACAGGTAAAGGGTTGAGAAGCTTTTGACAACTTGGAAAGTTTGGAGGTGGATAAGTTTTGTTGTTTACATAGGACGGCGCAATTCATTAAATTATTTGAAATTGGCAGCAAACTAGTGTATTAATAGAAAGTGTATTTTGGAGTCGAGTAGTGTTGTGCGTTAGGTGACTGGTTGTGATTAGAATTTGTCTAATAACGTGTTTATGGACTTTTTTTAAATGGATAAATTAGACCACTGTGCATCAGAAGGGGTTATCAACCAAAGGAAATTCATGAAGATATATTTTGGGATATCTTGTCCTTCACTCGCAGTGAAAGACCTGCATCGGTTTCCAATAGAAACATGTAACGGTCAAACATTTAATAAATATTTCTTATGGGAGAAATGTTTGCTCAACTTTATAGGCCGAGATATCTCATACAATTAAATCTCTTATGCAAAGCATTACATATATGTAGCACCTAGACCAATCTTTTATATCCAGATTCATACAATGATATTCACATGAACTGTGCACAGTTTATAATTATTTGTATAAAAATATAACACTACAAAATTCAATGAGGGTATGTCTCGATTTGATCATACAACTTCGGTGCATGCTTCATAGCTTCTAATGCGCACTGACATACATATTTATTGGCAGGTAAGGAACTATCAAAGACATACGTTATTTTAGCTTGCACCTAGCATATTCATTTCTAATAATTTTCTTACTTTACCTTTTCTAGAGATTTAAAATGTTACAATCTATTACTGAATTAACAAACTATCAAATACTTAACAAAAGCTGCTTAATTTTTTGTACAAAATATCATTTTGTTGTCTGTAAAATCAAACTCCCATATGAAACCTCTACAAGGGAATTCATTCAAACTATAAACTCGCGTCAAAGGCAAATTCTAACCTCACTTTTCTAGTGAATTAAAAAAAAACATCAAAACATTCTTACTAACGAGATACGAATGATAAAAATATCTGCAAGGTGAGTCCCATCACTTCTGTCGGTTAATTAGAAACGTGTTCGTTTCCAGAAGTTGTCCGATTTACTATTCCGTTATGAGGCTGATCCCTGTCATATGTTTATGGATAGATTTGTTACTACCGAACCGATGAGATATGGGTTCATCTCTATTAACCAGAATCAAAGCAATAGTCGAAACAGTAGAAGCATAGGGGTTCACCACCTCTCAATAAGTCAATGCACACATTAATTCAAAAATCCAAACTAAATCACAAATTAAAGTATTAACGTAATACTTCACAGAAACGTTAATAACATGACATAACCTCACAAAAAAAGAATTGTGCCTCTAGTGGTGCCCTCTCTAAATTACGCCGTGAACTTTTCAATCCACACTCGTATAACTAGACTACCTCCTGTTCCATTTAAGCCATTCAGCAGATGGCGCTCGCCGCAGTGCCAGTTTTCAATTTCAGCCAGTCAGAGAGGTCAAACCTATTCCCTATTTTCTGCAATACTGAGCGGCTTAAATTCCTATACTCGCCGTCAAATGAGTATGAACTGATGCTCAACTGTTTCTCCTTTCCGCACTCTGTCTCTTGCCGTGCGGTGTTGCCACTTCTTCATCACATTGCCTATACTCTGTTCCATTTAAGCCATTCAGTAGATGGAGCTGGCAACAGCGCAAACTTGAAGTAGCCGAAATTACATTGGGTAAACTTGTTTCTTGTCTTCAATTTCAGCCAATCAGAGAGGTCAAGACTATTCCCTATGCTCTGCAATACTGAATGGCTTAAATGGAACAAGGTATATATGAATTGGCAACAGTGTGGAAATTTCCAGTTCATACTTATTTGACGGCAAGCATAATCACGCTAAAAATTTATTCGTGCAAAGCTCACATTGCTTTTGAGATCCTTCTTCAATATCGCTATAAATTTCAGCTTTGAACATTGCCTTTGCTGCCAAAAATGCGCATAAAAACTTAGAAAAAATTTAATCAGTTACAAACAATGGGTATCATATTCTACTCAACATCGTTGGCAAAATTTACAACCACTGTGGAATCCAACTCTGGCGTAAAAAAAACGCAACACCCGGTATTTTAATTAAGGGTGCCATAGTTCAGCATCAGTTATCACAGTCACGAGGATTTATCGACGCAAGCGGTCACATCAAAGTGAGCTTCGCACTGCGCTTCAATTAAACAAACAGTTGCTATTTCTTCTACTGTTGTTTATTGTTTCGCTGGATTATTTCGCTATAGTAACGCTGTTGTTTATGATGATAGTTCTTGTATATGGTGTTGCATAGGGCATTACTAAAGTTATCGCTTTCTGAAGACGTAAAAACTTACACATGGGTTGTTTATTTTGTAGTTCTTGTGATAAGCATGAAGGAATTTGGTTGTTACTATCGTAATACCATAACAAGAAGTAGTTTTTCTGAAAACGGCATATTTATAAAGAAATTGATGATATTGCAACATATTAATATATGTGTACTTGGAAAAAGTATGAATTTGTAAACTGATATAGTCTGGACGATTTTACTTGAAAAGTAAAAAGAATGCAGTTCGGATCACTATTCCTACGATGCGTTTATTATATTCCAAATTTATGTTAATATGAATATACATTTTTTTCTAGTACACCTTTAGTTTTTTATAACTTTTCCTTTACCGAGGAGAAATTTTAAATTACTTCAAGTCGCCAAGTAAAATCGTTCAGACTATACTTATGCACAGGGCCGTAACTAGCTATTTCTGCGCCTGGGGTGGAATATAAAATTGCGCCCCTTCCCCTTTATTTTTAGCAAATTATTATTTATAAAATATAATACATAAAAAGGTAATTTCAGCTCCAAAATTATCCTCTTTTGACCAGCATAACGATTTGTGTCTGTTCAAGAATTAGTTCCATATTCTCTCGTCTTAGTTCCATATTCTCTCGTCTCAGAGAATGGACTATATAGTTTTAGTATTAATTAACAGTATTTAATATATATTTCAATTACAGTAATTATAAAACACAAAATAAAGACAACATTATGTCTGACGCATATCAATTGGACCATAAATGGAACGCAGAATTAGAATTAAATGTTCATATCTTGATCAACACAAAGATGCGTTTTTTTTTCTTCAAATATATTGTTGATTTTGTATTAAGAAACCAATTAAAATTTATTGTTGACATGTCAATGCAGTACGATTGTTAAAAAAGTAGGTTCGTCGAAAGTCTTTATCCTTTTATATACGAAATTGTATTATTAATGCGCATAAACTAGGCTTTCTGGGCAAAAAAATGTAAAAAACTTAAGTATTCGTCACGAACGACGAGAAACTTAATTTTGCATTTTAGAAATACCGGAAACATTGATACAAACGTTAAAACTGGGCGTTGTTCGATGATTATTTTAGAAGATCGCCGAGTGTCTATCCCAGATTTGCCTGTCAAATGGGCAAATGTGATTGGCAGATCGATGTTTAAAGACACTTGTCTGAGAAGTATGAAAAAACTGATATGGGTTCTACAAGGTAAAATAAATCATCATAATACAATCCAAATTTGAAATTTTTTCATCTAAGCGATGGAAAAATCTCTACTCGCACAAAAACAAAAGCAAGTCCGATGTTTAGTCCTGGGATTCAATCTCTGTGTTCTTTTACCGATACATTTACTGACTGGACTGCCACGCGCTCTCTGGGGGTGCCTTGCGCGCGAACTTTAAAAGTCACATTGCACAGAAATACAGTATTAATTCGCAAAGTGTACAATAAGAAATCCAAGAGTGTGCTTGGCTTATATTTAAGAATTTTTCTGAGAATTATCAAATGAAGAAATTTCTGCGCCCTATAAACAGCTGCGCCCGGGGCAAGAGCCCCGCTCGCCCCACCCTAGTTACGGCCCTGCTTATGCATTTTGAATTTCATCAAACTGAGCAATGTCTAACTTATGTTGACATCGAAATATTAGTTATTTTTGTAATATTAAATTTGTAAACTGAAAAATTTTTTTTAATATATTTTATGGCATATATTAACATTTATATTGTATTTTATATTGAGACATTAAATTTTTAATGAATTATTCTTTAACGTACATTTTAAAATTTATATTACAGACATAGGTAATATAAATAAAAAAAATTAACATGTGCATGAAGAAAAATATATATATGGAAAAATAATGAACAAACTATACAAAAATAGAAACTGAATCTAATTTCAAATAAAGCCTTAAAATTGAACAACGGGAACGCATTTGCCGATTGTTTTTTATTATTCTGAGAAATTCGAGTACACATATTTGTAAAAATGAGTAATTTATTTAAGATATATGAATATGTAATGTAATTTTAATTTCTTTAAATATAAAATAAAGAATAATATCGAACTATATGTATCTCTAATTAATTTTATTTCTTATAAATGGGGTACTGGCCAGGAAGGTGTGACAAGACGAGGGTAAGCGCAATAACAGATAAATAACTTTTTATAAATTTTTCTAAATTATAGTTTCAATATTCATATTTTAACTCTGTTTATCTATTTAAGTCAAAATTCAGTTTAGAAATTCTTATCGTATTATGACAGTCAAGACATTTATTTGTTGATAATTAAGTCTGGAAATTATTATATATAGGTGCGTGACTTTAGAATGACCTCGCCTATGCACCTCGAACCCCTAAGATAATCCTGTCCTAAAGATAGCGTTTTTGTTTTAAGACAGTCGGTTTAGAGACTCGTGAGAGTTAACATGTAAGAGTTTGAGTTTTGGGGCGACGCTCGCCCGCTGTGTTACGGAATGTAACAGTTTAGTATCTGCTTAGTTAATAATAAGTTATATTTAATCATGAAAATAAAATGTATAAGTTTTTAAAACACAAGTATTTGTTCATGTCCGTAGTGTTCATCAGTGTAAAGTGTCAAGTAAAAAGTTAAGTGTCTGTGTGTTCTTCCATCACACGAAGTCGTGGACGCCAGCCATCCGAGGCGTCCACCAATCATCAAAGTAATATCATCAGTCAGTTCCACCCCCCTCGTGTTACAAAGGTGAAGGGAAAAAATCCCAAGGAAAAAATAAATGCGTCGTTATGGGTAGCCTCCAGAATGAAGTTTATGGTAATTTTATTTTTCTTGAATGTAAAATACCTTAGCACCAGGTAATTCTAGAAGGACCACCTGGTTGCTAAGACAATTATCAGCCTTTAAAAATAAAGTACAACCTCGTTGTTCAGTGTACATAGACGAAGAGAGCTGTGCATGTGCTGTCGAACAAAAATATCGCGATGCCGTCCGCCAGAACTTAAAATGCTCGGTGCTGATAAAGACATATAAGTAGTGATGTACCATTTAAAAGTTTCAGACCTTAAATTTCATTTAACTTTTATAAGCTACACTGCGCATGGGCAGATGATATGCATGCGCCTGCACTTCTCTACGTGCAAGTTATTTATTTATATATATATATATATATATATATATATATATATATATATATATATATATATATATATATATATATATATATATATATATATATATATATATATATATACAATTCAGGATTCATTACAGTTTAAGTATGGTGAAAATTAAAGATAGAATCTGGCAATATTTCAATGAAATAAATACAAAGGACAATAAGATACTTTCTATTTTAAATAGTTTGATATTTAATTTTTGCATTTTTGTATTACATTTGAAATAATAATTTTTTAATGCTTTTGTTTTTCTTATTTATTTTAAATTAGTTAATTTGAGATCCAAATATTTTAAATTCATCTGACAAATGTTAAGTTTCTTGAAATTTAAATGAAACTTTCATTGAAAGTTTCAATAAAATTTTTATAAGAAACTTTCATTGAAATTCATAGTGAAACATTTTGTGAAACTTTCTATAAAATTTTCAGTGAAACTTTCAAAAAAATAAATTTCCGAAATTTGCACATCACTACATATAAAGGTGCAGTCACAAATGAAAATTAGGTTTATGTTTAGGTTTAAGTAAGTCATTCACAAATATAAGTTTAAATTACCTAAAAATTAGTTTTGATATGTACAGACATCTGTATAAATGCTTCAAAAACAAGATTAAAATATCGGTAGAGCAGTACTCAACAAGACACCTGTGCGCCGTTAAACTGTCATTCGTTTGGTATTATTGGTTATATTTCATCAATTAAGTTATGACAGTCTCCATGTTCTTCTTGCATTTGTTTAAAAAGCCGAATCCAACAAGTGGATACTAAATAAAGATATATATCATTTCAGACTCGTTCTCATTGGTGAAGTTTGTGACGGCGTACTAAATCATGAACCTAAAGTTTGGACCTTGCA
This sequence comes from Harpalus rubripes, assembly GCA_963082715.1. NCBI lineage: Eukaryota > Metazoa > Arthropoda > Insecta > Coleoptera > Carabidae > Harpalus > Harpalus rubripes. The sequence goes on from OY720464.1 coordinate 24,730,377, forward strand.
ATGTTTAGCTTTATGATTTGGATTTAGAGACCCTAAATACTGAAGTGTGAATGGAGTCATTACATAATTTGCGGCCAAAGTCTTTAATCTAAACTATAAACCATAAATCTAAACCTAATTTTCATTTGTGAATGCACCTTAAGACGTCAAAAACACAAAAGATTTTGAAATAATTTGTTCCGTCTTTTTTTAACTTTGTCAGAACTATTAAAATAATCAACAAATTTTTACAGTTCTCATTTAGAAGTGTCAAATGTTAGGACATGCTTAAGGCGTTGGCACGTGATTTGGGTGTCGGAAAACCTAAGTAATTTCTAAACGAAGATAGACAATGCCTAGTCGTTAGTAAAAAGTAAAAACAAAACATGTTTGTGACAATATCGAATACAGCAATACAATTACTACCCACCAATACCAAATGCAGCAGAACAAGTACTTAATTAATTCCAGCATTATTCTAATTAGATCAAGAGTGCATAAACAAACAAAACACTACCGACAGTTAGCCAAAGCGAACGTCGATTGTTAACAAAGAGACAATTATCTCCGCACTGAACAATGCTACTTAATATGCAACTCGTTCAATAGCTGTACGAAGCCATTACATGTGTTTCTTCGCCGAAGAGGAGATGTGAAACAAGATTTGCTCAAACGACGGTACGACTCCGCAGATACTGATCGTAAGGAGAATTTTATATTTGTTGCGGGATTCTTTGAATTGAACAGGGATTTGATAATATCGTAGAAATTGTGTGCGTAATAGATGAGAGATAAAATTGTAGAAATTGCAAGGAGTTGTACGAAACATTTAGAGAATGAACAAAAAGAAGCTCTACATTTTACTAATTATGCAAAATCTGTTAGAAATTTGTTACTTTTTTTAGCATATTTATTAAGAAAACTTGATATTATGTCTGTAAATTTTTATTTTTGCAATATCATTGTTCTTATATCTGGGGAAAAGCTCTAAAATTGTTGATTTTTGGTTAATTTTGAAGTTAATTTTTCGTATAAACAATAAATATTTTAATGTTTTATAAAGTTACGTACCTTATTTCATGTTTTCTGAGACTGAGGGATTAAATTTTATTACAAATGAATAACAAATACAATCATTATTAGTAAAAACCTGAAATGTGTTTAGTGTATTTTCAACGCTAAAATATAAATAAAAAGATACAGACATAATAACTAGTTTATTTTTAAAAAAGCTGATGTGACCAGCACATTACCTTCCGGCAGTTCTATGTATTTTGAATAAATGTCATACAGAAAGTTCCTTGCAAAAGATTCTATTTCTTGTACATTACCTTAAGGCAGTTGTATGTATTTTATACAAATTCCATCCAGAAAGCAAAAGATCCTATATTTCCAGTAAAATTATAACACATACATACTGTCACCTGCACTTGACACTGACACCTTTCAATCAGAATTTTCTTAATACATCAGCTGTTTGCAGAGTTATAGCATAGCTAGCTAATATAATATGATATTTAATTTCTTTATAATTTTTTAACTCTATATCCATTTAATATGAAATATAAAATGCATTCAAATCGCATAGAGAATAAAATATTCTTTAATATTTATAATAACATCAAATGTGAAAAAATGATATTTAACATGATTTTTTCAAGAAAAACTGTTAAAATCTTCAAATGAGGATACTTCCGGTTGACCAATTCTAACCAAAATCTAATCAGCTCTTCACATGGATGTAACGAAAAAGATTACGAAAGAATTATAATTTTTTGAATTGTAGTATGGAAGTTATCGTAGACGAAAATTTTGTTACACACACACACACACACACACACACACACACAGACACACATACACACACACACACACATACAGACATCATCGTAAAAATAGTAAAATCGTGTTCTAGGGACCCTAAAACGTGCTTATTCATCAAAAACTCACCACCGAATTTTTTGACCAAAGACAATACCTTCCTTACCTATAGGTGACGGAAGGTAAAAAGCATAATAAAAATAAGTTACAGATTCGTAACAGATTTTTCACAATTAGCAAAAATTTAGAGCTCATTTCGTTCATTTGGAAAAGCGTAGACCGAGGCGTAGACGATCCCCTTAAAGCGGTAAGAACTTAATGATAAAATTCCAATGAATGATGGTATGACTAGCGAATGAAAATTGACGTATAAATAGTTACTGAAAATACAATTGTTCAACATGCGATGAAAGACTTACAGTCCAACACGTGCTCATCGAGTGCAGAAACTTCGCCATCCAACGTGCAACATGCAGACTACCAGCCACTCATGCAGAATGCCTGCAGACCAAAGAAAATGTGAAGTAAACCATAAAATATTTAAAAGAAATTAATATTTTTCATTTACTGTAACATACGAGTATACCATATAACACGTAAGCATACTCTGTTGGTAATATTGCAAATTATATGTAATATAACACAAGCCGGAGCACCAATAATCTCTGCAATTGAGGTGCTCTGAAAAATAAATAAAAAAATATTTTATTGATGTGGTTTCTTTTGAAACCCTAGAGAAGAATAGAATTGTACGAAATATTCAGGTATGAAATTTTTGCATGAACCCATTTAAATACTGGACTAGGAAAGCACAGAAATGATTATAATATATTTTGATCTTTAAACTACGAGTATTTAGTTTGGCAATTCTATTAAATAGGATTATTTTTAATTTCCACTAACAGTAATTCCGACTCGAGGGTTGCTTACACTTGAGACGAACGAACTAGAATTTGCAGTATTAAATTTTTTAAATACATCGTTGAATCCTGTTGCTAAGGTCATTTTAAATGCCTTCTGGTATTGAGTACAATTCTAATCTTCTGTAACGCAATACATAAGGGTCAGTTTTCTTTCAAATCAAACATAGGGTAGAATTTTCAAAAGAAACCACATCTATTAAATAATCTAAATCTAAAATTCCATTTGCTAGTCATACTATATCTAAATAGTCTAAAAATTAAAACAAATCATTGCTCTTATACCAGTACTTCCTACATATTAGCTAGTAACTATCTTAACTAATTAATTTTTATTATTTGATATGTATAAATTGAATAAATGATTTGTGTTCATTAAGCATTAGGCGCGCCTATTATTTCACACAGCGTATTTTTCAGCTAACTTTGATTATATTTTTTTCCATTGAAGTAAAATGAGTTCTTACTATACCTACCAGTTTGTTAACTTGGAAAAAATAAATATATTTTGATACATTTGTCACTGATAAAGAAACACATAATGTTGTTTTATTTGTGCTACTCGTATTGCTTCTATACCTATGTATGAAGAACATAAAGATAAGTTTTGCGCAGACTAATAATCTCTTGCACCTATTTTATTGTATATCTTTTGGCGTCAGTCAAATTTTAAAAATAGTACACCTTCACCCCTTTGGTGCACTCTCCACGCCAATAATGAGTGCCCGTGAGGTGACAACTGATAAATGCCCTGACGGTAAAAATATGTCTTTATCATTATACCGAAATCTGTGTACAAAGCAGATTAGCACATCTAGTAATGGGTAATATGCCGTGATGTTGTATTTATTTTTGTACGATCGGGTTATTTTTTATATTTACCGATAGTGTTTCCAAGACAGTAGGTCTTATTTAAAAATTACTGAACGGTAAGTGATGTGACTCACGTCGGTAAGTGATGTGCTTCACTTACCGTTCAGGAGGCGAGACGGTAAATAAATAACAAGAAAAATCAAAGCTTACTTCAAAAATGACAAATAAAATTTGTTAATATGTCAAAATAATTTTCAAATCTTATTTTTCTTTTAAATTTTGTGCGTCAGTCTTGCAAAAAATAGTATAAGCATCACGAACGTTAAGGAATTACCGGTCTCAGACAAAATTGTCTTCGATCGGTAAACTGTCCTTACCGTTCTTAATACTTAATATACTATTATTTTCATTATTTTATTGTACAGGATTTTATACCTATATTAAATTTACTGTACCGTACTTTAAAGTTTTATTCAGTAATGATTCCGTAAAGATATGAGACATTTTGTAAGAAATAGAGGTAGTAAAATAAATTGAGAAAATCTGGTATTCATCGAAGTTATGCAAAAATTTCTGCGAATAACAAAACAAAGTTATAAAATACGAAAATATACACGGTTAAATACTTTTGATTTATGGTGTACTTTGAAAATCGAGACGTGGATTATTAAGAATCGTAAATATTATTGTAATTGTTTTAATAATAAAATTTAATACTAAAATATGTTTAAGTACTCTTTCTTAATATATTCTCAACTGTCGTGAAACAAAAACAAAACTCATATTCTCAAGAAAGTTATTCCTAATTTTTCCTTCGCAAAACCTGATTGGCGAACGGTTCACCATCTGTCCATCGACTCCAGCTTCCGACTTAACACTTCTTGAACTTCTTGCAGCCTTGCAAACTGCGTTATGGTCTACAAGCACGCAATTATCAATCCGCGTATTCACCAACCAATTTGCTTTCCGTCTAAGCTGTGATTAACAACAACGATTTGCTTAATCGTCGACCACTATTTGAAAAAACAGTGCAGTTCTGCTGATTAAAGACCAGAACGGAAGGCATAGAGTTAATACACCTATTAAGTGATTCAGATTCTGATCGAATACTGGAGTAATAAGCAGTAGAAATAGTTGATAACTTTGAATTCTTCAATTAAAAGTTATAGAAGTTTTTCGAACGGAAATGGATTGTTTCCAAGATCACACATTTGTGGATTAATAGTTTATATTTACAGTATTCTAAAAATCTTTTAACAGTTCTTAGCGAAGGAGGTTACTGTAGACCAGTGTTTCTCAACCTTTTTTTCATCGCGGGCCGGCAAAATTACGAATAATTTTACGTGGATTATTTACTATAATTTATGTTTATCTATTTTCTAATAGTAACATTTTACTACATAATTGGCCCGTCAAGTCTTTGACTTTTTAGAAATTACATGTCGCATATGAATTTTGAATACAAATAAATGAAAACGCAATAAAAATTGCTATATATTTTGTATTTTTATACCTACAATAATGTAATTAAAGTTTTTATCGTAAAATGATCGCCATGTTGTGACGTCAGCGTCATTACAGTCGTCCAGTTACCCTGTGAACATGTCACTATACAGTGGACCATGCATATTTTGCTCATAAATTCGCGATTGGCTTTACACATACAACATACACATATTTAATATATCCAAGTAATTTTTTATTAAGATCAAAAGAAAATTTACTTATTAAATAAATTTTTATTTTAATTATTGTAATCTCAATACTTGTAATAGACCTGATATGCGCAATGGGGATCTGCGCATAGTTAGAACAAATACGATCTATGGCGTTTGTTTCTAAAAAAATTAAAATGTGAGAATATCTCAGATAACTTTAAAAATTCTAATCGAAATAAGTTACAAAAGCTTTTATTGAAGTTAAAATGTGTAACGATGCAAATTTTCACTAAGAATACAGATATTTTAATGACTGCAATATTTTTGACGTTTCGTTTGACAGCCCAACTGGCAGTTGTTCGCGCCATTTTCTTACTATTTGTAGCGATAGATATTGTTGTAATCATTTAGAAAATAGGAATGTAAATGTTGGATTACTTTTTATTATAAACTATGGTTTGATTATTGTAATTAATACTGTCATTGTTGTATTTAATTATAAATAGAAAATAGATTAAATACTATTTTAATTATAATAATGACACTTGGTGAGTATAATAACCTTCAGTATTATATTACAGATAGTCGTAAAGTCACAGTAATTAAAGCGAATGATTAACCTGATTATGAAAACGAGCAAAAATTATTAATTTTACTTACCTGATTCTTATTTATGTATAATATGTACTATAGAAGTTTTTCATAAATTATTATTTAACACTACTCCTATACGTATTCATGTAAGTAAATCAAACAAATAAATAAATATATAAATATATTGATATAATAACTATCTGGTTTACTTATTACCATTAGCTCTAAAGATTTTTGATCACAGTTTGTAATGGATAATATTTGTATTTTGCAATGCAACATTTATTATATATTATTTTAACATTATTAATGGTAACGTGTGTCGGTTCTCTCTACTTATGACGGAGTGACGCTAACGTCACAACCTTCGCGCCAAAACTTTAATAATTATTTTAGGCGTTCTTAAGCACAATTTCAAGAAAACAAAAAATACGTCTTCGTTTATATAATTAAAAAATACGGTATTTCTATTTTTAAATTCTTGATAATATATAAAAAATTCAAAAAAGGTGGACGAGCATGTCAGTATACTTATCTATTTTTGAAATATGTACACATATTGTCAATAGTTATACAAGAGGTTCGAAAATAATCGATTATACAGTTGAAAGGACGAGATGTGTTTTCAAGTAACACATCGAGTCCGCCAACTGTATATTCAGATGATTTTCGAAGTTCGAATTGTATATGTTAAGACAACGAATCAATCAATTATATATTTGACGAAATGTCAAAAATATTACTTGTTCATTTATATCTACGGATGATATGATTACGTATGATTCATTTGTTTGCGAACCGAAACACCTCTAATTGTGTGTTTCGCGAAACACAACTTAGAAACGCAAATAACCGATATTATACAGCGTAACTAAGAAAATTTGAGCTATCTGATTGTTTTATTTTCCGATGAGTTATATAGTCATTGTAATTTTATTTATATAGAAAAACACAAAATTATCTTCGCAAATACAATATTAATTACAAAAAGAAAAAATCACAAAATTACAAGTTAGTCAAAAGAAAAATTATTCATAATTTAACGGCGGTTTTTTAATTTGTTCTTTATGATCAACATTACCGAAAAACTGTTTAAAAATTCTCTTTATTGCAAAATATTTTTATATTTCTGATTATGCATTTTATTCATCCTTAATCTAAAATATCCCAACTTTTACTCAATACATACATATTTATCTGAGGAATTTTTTTTTGACCTCCTAAAGTGTAAACATAACAATCACACATCGTTGGCGTCCATGGTAGTTGCGATTTTACACATGCCATGACTTTGCCGCACCGAATAACGTAATACACACCCATATTTTTAAGTTTGAAGAGGCCAATTATAAAGAAATCTACTTTGTAATAATAAAGAGTGCCTACAAAAACGCTAGCTACCGCAATTTTCGTTTAATAATAGTAAATAAATAAATAAATAAAACTGAATTTCTTTTAATTTAATCTGCCAGCGCCATCTGTTAGCATAATTCTCAGTCGACAATGTCATTATGTCAAAATTTTCAAATGATAAAATTTGTGGAATGATTGATGAGAATTATTTATTTTATTTCAAATGTTTGAAATTAATTTTAATGAAGAATGTCTAAAAGGGTAGGTAACATTAGAATCATTCATGTAGTCTGTTTAGAAACTACGTATGTAGGAACTAATCTGCCTAACCTTATTTTCCTTCCAGCATAGCAGCATAGACAATAGACATCCCTAATAAATAAAATAATCAAAGTGCAAATTCTTGGTCTTGTCCCAACCCAATCTCTCAATTGTTGACTTTTTTTCGGCACACCACCGTATGAAAACTTGGTAATATCTCTCGTAACGGGCTTTTGATTTTTCAGGGAGTAAGTCTGTCATTTTTCTTTTTGATAGATATGATTACAATACTTTTATCCTTGCTTTTAGCAATTACTGTCCAAGATAGAAATCAAGCAATACAATTTTTTGATTATTTTGACGTTTCATTGGTTTTCAAAGCGCCTTGATGCTGAGCCTACAATAAATTGTTTTGATAGCAGCTCGCTTGATGACAACAATGGTTTTATGTTAACAAGCAAAATTTTTATAGAAAATACATATTTTAATAGATATTTCGGCCAAAAAATTTAATACATAATGTGTGCGTTAGGTATTTGTACAACGCTCGGTTTTATTGCAGCACTCCGCTGCGCGTCGTGCTTCAATGTAAAACCTCGCGTTGTAAAATTACACCTACCGCACGTATAATGTAAATAACTATTCCCGGTCGAGGAATAATGCTGCTGTAGACCTCTCTAAAATGATTACTTTTATTTGAAGACATGTTTTCAAGAATAATTTTTACACCGGATTTGAATTTTTATTATTATAAACTGCTTAGGAATTTTATATCAAATGTCGATAAAACTTAGTTATTTGAGGCATAATATGACTGATAACACTTTTTGAGTGTACATAAACTTCTTCGGCCTTTCGAGGTTTCCCAATTCCCAATCAGCCAAAGTTATTTTTTAGTAACTGTACACTCTATATCGATGTATTTCGCTCAGAAAATATTTTCTGAAGCGCTTTAGAGACATGTCTTAAACAACAATTTTGACACTGGATTCGAATGTTTTACAGTCTAAAACAAAAGTTAGAACCTAATCTTTTGAGTGATGTTTTACTAATAACACTGTTTTTGAGTATATACTAGCTTCCAAAGTGCTCCTTTTAGCGAAGGAGATAACTGCAAAACATTAAAACAAAATAGTTCGGCTAGAAAACACTTTCTTATGCGATTTGAAGACATATTTAAGAACAATTCTTATGTGGGATTCGAATGCTTCACGGTCTAATAAGAAAGTTTTGTATGAACTTCTTGGGATAATAATTTTACCTGAAATTTCCATGGAACTTAGTTGATTGAGGCATGAAATGGCATACATTTTTAGTGTATACAAGCTTTTTGCCGTTTCTTATGCTGCAGTCGGCAATCAAAGTGTCCTTTTTTAAAACGTAGTATTTCGCAAAGAATCCTTTTCGCTTGATTTGGAATCATGTCTCGCAGACTAGTTTTTACAACAAATTTAAACGTTTCACGCTCTGAAACGAAAGTTTTGTATGAACTTCATGGGGCACAAATTTGACCTGAAACTTTGATTGAATATACATATATATATATATATATATATATATATATATATATATATATATATATATATATATATATATATATATATATACCAACTTTATGTTTTGGAGCGGTTGTTTGTCACTAGAAACAGTATTTTGTTAGTAATTATGTAATTACGAGTAAGCATAGCCCCTTTAGTCTTTACAGAAAACTGTACAACAGCGAAATGAAAATGAACATAATGTATGCAAGTTATGTTGTTTTACGGCCAAATATTTCGAATTTTAAATGGCACAAAACTGATCCCTGTGGTGCACTTTCCACGCCAGCAATGAGTGTCCGTGAGGTGGCGCCTGATAAGCGCTCGCACGGTACTAATATTTCATCATTACCGATATCTTTGTACATAGATTGGCACACCTAGCAATGGATAATATGCCGTGAAATATTTATTATTATGTTGTTTTAAATTTGTGTTCAAACAAAATTCATCACACACAAGAGCTACATACTATCTAAAGACTATAAGTACCGTTAAGATGAGAGAAAGTTCCCGTGGGCAAGATGAATGATGCTAATTTGAATTACGAACTCATCAATACAAATTGTAGGAAAGGACTTGAATTTATGTATTTATGTGTGTATTTATCCATCATATATTAAACATTTTTGTAACACAAACATAGTATTATACCAAAGTCATTTCATTTGTATATCCAGCTAAAAATACCAAATATTATTCTAAAAATGAAATATTATCCAGCTGTAAAATTATTCATACACGTAAATAAAAACAAGTGATAATCTGTAACAGCGCCATCTGCGTTTGGCGTTTGCTCCGTGACAAAACAACATCAGCACGTTCACACGGCTGGAATTACGTTAAATTATTCATATGTTTTTGGTGGCAGCGTTGATTACAGTGCCGTGCTCTGGGGACAACATTCGCAAATTCGAATGGAGCTCATCAAATGCGCAATAAATATTTGTCAGAGGAACTTTGCAAGAAGAGGGTTGTGAATTGTCAAGCACTCCCCAGGTACATATTGTATTTTGCAAAAAAAAGTACACTAGAGTAAGACAATCATATAATAAAGTACTATAGCGTTGTCCAACCCATATGCCATTATTTGTGGTATATTGCATGAGCAACCAATCAGTATATCGAATTTTGGGAATTAGTAATATAAAATCAACAAGAAATTTTCAGTCGAGAGTAACTTTACATGCATTTTTAATGTTGATTACAAATGTTACTAATTCTATAATTTAAACTGTTTATTGACCATTCTAGAGGGCACATTATACATACAACTAATTGAAGCTTATTGTGTTTAATTTGTGAATGTCAGGTTTAAATGTATTACTAATTTATTTTC